>JAYKKI010000018.1:31245000-31845000 GCA_039881145.1 Druceiella hillmani | reverse complement strand
TCGCAGCTTTAGTTATATTATCAAATAGTTCAACATTTTTCTGCGCGATTTCTGAAGTAACATATATTATAAATCGTTCAGTCGACGAAAAATTAAATATTAAAACGAATATGTTTTATTAAATCTCGTTAGCGTGGTAACTGTAACCAGTGACAAAGTGTGTGTTCCATGGTTTGAAAAATGTGATTTTAAGATAATGAACGCTCTCATATATTATGTATTGTTTAGCATGAAGTAAATAATGTATTCTTTTATTATAATTAACTTAAATTTCCTAAATTAAATTAAAATATAATAAGTACATTGTCGTTAACAAGATGACTATGATTATTTCCACGTCAGTCCTTTTGTAAAATGTTCAGATCAATGGAATTACATAATATTATAATGCAAATACCGTTAACAAGTTCACTGCTACTGTAAACATTTCGTGTCTAATTTAAGAATAAATGCAATACGAAGTCAATGAATTTCTACAAAATTAACGCCAAATATATGCAATACGAAGTCTTGAGAAATGTTAAGAGCAATATAATAAAAATAAAGATAAGATAAAAATTATTTACAATTTTTTTCGTCTCCTGTCAAGTAGAAGACAGGATCAAAAAGTGTTATAGTAGTAAATATTTGTATTATTTATGTACGTGTATTTAACGAAAAGAAAACGATAACTTTTAAAAATTGGCCAAACATTCATTTTAAATTTTATTCATTTAACTATACGCTCAATTAGCAAATTGTTAAAATGTTGATTTTCAGGAATTTTTAAGGCGAATTTCAGAATTGTAATTAAATTTTTTGCAATGTATCATTAAATAATACACTTGATATTGATTAATTTTTTATTTTCATTTAAGAAGCGATTAAAGATGCAAGTTTTATTTCATGGTTTTACGCAAAAGGAGATTTTTTCAAAGTGTCGGTCATGGATTAATTTCCCTTATGGGTAAACTTTTTAGCCATACAATTCAAATTGTGATTTAAGATATAGATGTAAGAAGAATGGAGTTAGTAAAATTTAACATTATATTTATTATTTAAAATAATTTTAGATAATGACATATTTTTTTAAAAGACAAATTGATTTACCTTAAAAAGAACTTTCATCTCGATTCGGGAGATTCCCGTTTAAAAAAAAATTATATAAATTACATTGAACAATATGAAAAATTTCAACATTTAATTATATATACGATGTGAACATATAGTTACTTCTAGATTAAATGTTTGTTTCGATGATTCCTCTAATTTATTGAACCATTTATTGACTCTTCAAATGTTGGTGTTTAATTTGGTACTCATAAATACGAGTATAATACACAGAAATGAAAAAAGATAGTTAATTTCTGTAAGAGTGATCTTTATATAATTTGTAAATTTCAATTTGGCTTTTAATAAATAAATGAAATTAAAATTCATTGTAAAGCTAATTTTGGATTTTAATTTATTGAACCCCACTGAAGTAATATAACAAAGCTAATTAAAATTCAACATAATAAATTCCTTGACAAATAATTTATCAACAAGAGCCTACTTCTTTACATGGAGAGAGAACTCGGTCTTACAAACATTGGCTTAATTTCCAATATTGCACAGAAATATAAAGTACCGCTCATATTAAAAAGGTGATATATAAGACATAACATGAAAAACTACAAAATTTATATGTCTCTCAATAAAGGAAACATTGTACCTGTTGTGCTATTTACGGAGTAATTTATTTCCTTCGTTACTATTACTGTCGTTCAATTAGATCACAGGTAATGCGTTTTGCTTGAAATAAGTTATACAGAACAAGAGTACAAACATAAATTCAAAATTTAACCAACTAGTACAATGGAAAGAGAACATAAAGCAAAGAGAAACATTGAAATCAATTTACAAAGAGCCTTCCCGCGACGCGCCCAACGTTTGGAAATTATTTTCTCTTTGTTTTATTTCTAAGCAACTTTAGTTGAATTCATGGTTTAATTATTTACTGATAAAATAAAGTTTCAATATCAAGTGTTTAGGATGAAGTTAACTTTTCAAGCAGTTAAGCGCGCTGTGTGGAACTGACAATTTTATCTACCTATTTTGAGACAACTAATAAGTAATTTGTTTCATTGTGTAACTTATGATAAAACTTATGAAAAAGGTCTTTTTATCTGTATAAACAATAATAAACAATTTAATGTTTTTATATATCCATTAATTTGTAATAAATAGGTAAAGGGTTCCCAACAAGAAAAATTCACATTTATGATAAAAATAGCGTTACAATTAATAAAATAACATAAAAAAATTACAGTTTTTAGCTTATTTTAAACGCTATTAGATTTGTTACTATTATTTTAGAAATTAATCAACACTATCTTTAGTTGCACCAAATTATGGAAATTTTAATATCACATTGGTTTTTTAATATCTTCGTTTAAGATATTTTTGTACTTTACCTAATTAATATCAAATACAATATAAAAACAAACTAATAAACTTTTGGGAATTCTTATATAAATATTGTATCAGTC
Organism: Druceiella hillmani; assembly: GCA_039881145.1. Classification (NCBI taxonomy): domain Eukaryota; kingdom Metazoa; phylum Arthropoda; class Insecta; order Lepidoptera; family Hepialidae; genus Druceiella; species Druceiella hillmani. The sequence continues at coordinate 31,842,490 of JAYKKI010000018.1, read as the reverse complement.
TATCCAGAATCGGAATTCCTGACTGGTTCTGCTGGAAATACATATTCCTTCCATATAACAGTTACATTTTCAGGCATATTTGCTTTCCACATTTGAAACAACAATGTTTCAATTTGTGGTTTTTTATCACAGTAATTACAACGGGCCTAATGCAAGTAAATTTTGAATTGAAGCCGATGCTTCTTGCCCACTTTCAGGAATGTTCAAGATTTCGTCCGCTGTCAGTTTAATTGTTTGAGAAATAGTATATCTGTTTTCCCTTTTTACTATCCACCAATAAATAAAAGATTTCTTCAGTAAATATTCGTCTCAAAGCAGTTGTTTTTTTATTGAATTTAAAAATGACCGGTTCATTTATGCTTCCAACATTGATCATGGTATAAAATAAAAGCATAGGCCACCTTTTTGTTTTTCGCTAACTGTTGTATACGCTGTAAAGTTTGTACATTATGTCAATTCCACATTTTGTAATGTTGTATTAAAGTATAATGTCAGGTTTGACTGACAATTCATAAAATTTATTTCTTTTGTATATACAGAAATCAGAAACACATTTTTTACCTTTTTATCGTACATAAATAATAAAGTTCTGTTACTTTAGAACTGAAACAAACATGATTTCTCTTTGCGTCCTTTATTAGCAGAGAAGATGCAAGTAGTTGAGTTTAACTTTTACTCATAGTACTTACAGGTTACGTTCAGCCAATAGAATAGTGTTCAATTGACAACCAGTGTACCAATCGTCTACGTTGTTACGTTGCACTGAAATTGGTTTAACAGACGACTATCAGTAGTTTTGTTACTGCATCGAAACCCCACTATCAGTAGTTTTGTTACTGCATCGAAACGTACGGTCTGGTTGAGTACTTATATAAACCTCTAAGTTGAACATGTAAAACATTTTTTCGTCCGTAACAGTTTGTATTTTGAGGTCATACTTATTCGGTTTACTCGGTAGTTTCCGACAGTATGGAAATTACACTTACCATGAAAAGCCATTAGCATTCTATTAACGTGACGAAAGCTAATGGATAACAACCCTCTTTCCAATTTTCGAAGATTTTGTTGAAAAATTTCGCTATTGATGCAAGTTTATTGTATTTAATACTATCAGCTCGAGTCTCAATATCGTCAAACCTTATAAAATGTCATAAACTGTAGACGAGTAATTTTCATTCCTCGCATTACACAGTAAGAGCAATCCAACTAACTTTTCTGTCAGCGTTGTCTATTGAGCATCTTGAGAAAAGTTACACTTTATATTTCTTATCAATTTATTTGTGTTATCCAAAAAAATGCTCAACATCTCATCACTGCTGAAATAAGAATAACACGAGCAAAGAACGAGGAAGTGGTAATAAAAAAAAAGTTGCTTTCTAATTTTTTTAGCAGTAGGAATAGGTGTATTCTGATTAGTTCCGTCTTTTCCACCATACACTTTGTTGCTTTTGAAGTTGAGGAAATGATAAAGCATATTATCACCATCGCTACTATTTAAGTCAATGTTTGATTCAATACACTCTTCTTGTGCTACCAAGAGATTTGGTCCTTCCTTTTCTTCTGAAACATCATCAAACTAAACTAATAAGCTAGTCTTTTGTTTTTCAAAATCTTAAATTACTTATCTACAAAGCAATGTAATTAATACTATGACATCAATGACTTATTAAATCAAAATAAAATAATTCACTTATCAATAATATACAAATAACATGAAATACTCACCTAAGTTTTGATTTCTCTTCGTACGATTTTTGCCTTACACGAATCATTGCGCCCCGAATCTGAGATTGTAAAAAAAATAACTTGACACGTGTGCTAGCGACAAATGTCGCGCGTTGTAGTATATAGTTTATTATATATGAATGATATTAGTTCGCTGCGGTCTCACAGACAGCACACGTCCTACGGAAGATTAATGATTTATAAATTCATGTCTGCTTCATTAGCTTTTTTGAGTAAAATAAAGTCAATAATATAACAGGTGAAAATTAAATTCTAAAGTATACCGATTGTGCTGTTTAACAGGTAGAAAACTTGAAAATTATATTTTATATCTTATCAACGTTTTAGATATATGTAATAAAAAAGTACAAAATATTAGAATGAAGCACTACAGTAAGTATCGATTTATATAATTTTCTGAATGAACATTTCTTGCACATGTTTGTTAATCATTCACCAAGTTTATTAGTAAAAAGGTAAAAATATTGTCAATATTCTATGGTACCATTCGATTAACCCTCGGTCTATTTGGATATGAGACAATGAAAATAAGTATTTTCTTTATGTCAATAAGCAAGCGGAAGAAATTTTAAAATAATTTTTACATTTTCAGTGTGTTAGTATTTTCTTATTCATTTAAAAATGGCTTAAATAAATTACGTAAAAACGTAAGTTAAATCAGCGTTATTGAAATCAGCCAATATAATAATTAATATTCCCGCGAACTTCGAGGCGGGTACAACTGATAGATATAATGAAATTATAACCAGCAAAAGTTAAATATGATATTAAGATAAGATTGATCATTATTATGATATTAAAAATGATTTATAAAATTAATTTTATAAATCATTCATCATAGTCTAAGGCATAGTCTTAATGTATATTAAAATTTACATATATATTATTTCGATTTGTTACATATATACTCGTATATATAAATGGCGGACGAAAATCTGTTCGCCTTTCACTATACATGTAGCAAATCGAAATAATAAAGAAAATTTTACGAAGAAGTAATTTGTGATTAGCTGTGAAATCAGCTGTGAAGTACATTTTGTCTCCAAGAAACAGCTTATTCCACAAACTGTAATGTCACATTAAATAAAAATTAATCTGTCGTTTGGCAAATGCAACTTCATGCATGACAAGGGTTAATAAATGATTTAATCATAGCGAAGGTTCAATTGTGGAGAAGTTACTGCTCGACTTACACAAATTTTTCGTTTATTAACCTCCGTCACTCTTTGAGATCAGCGAAGGTCCGCAGCGAAGTTATTGCGACCATTTTATTTTGTAATAAGGCATCCAAATTAGTAAATTTAATTTCTTATCTTACCAGAAAATTAATGAATAAATTGGCGAAATAAATAAAGCGGTGAAAAAATTACTTCTTCTAATATATGACACCCTAAGCGTTAAAGGGGGTTAACGCTTAGGTTGTCATACATTAAAAGTTAAGATTAATATGTCATACATTAAAATATTAGTTTAATTGACCATGTTTTATTAGAATACAGGTTTTTTCAACATTATTATTACAGGAAAGTTATGGTGTTATTTTGCTTCTCTTAATTACAATATAGTTCAATTAATAACATTCTCATCAACGACGATACTAATGTTTAAATTGTTTGTGATAATTTATGTTTTCAATACACACCTGCTGCTTTATTCTGTTAAAACATTTATTACGTTTCTGTTAAATGGGTAACGGTACTTCAATTATCTCTAAATTCTCTTTGATTTTAGAACTAAGCAAATGGGATGTTGTGATCAACTCCTGGGTTTAAGCCGATATTAAGTAGAACTGAAGACATTATAAATTAAACTTCCCTAATGGGGTCAATATTCCTGGGCAGAATTAATATTCTTTAAATAATAATTTTCATTATTTGCTTAGTAGCAATTTTAGTCTTTGCTCATATTTTTAAATAGTTTGTTAACAAATTAGGATTTCGTTCACTTGGATCGCTATGAAGATAACTGTAAAATAACAATAATTTATATAGTTAAAAAGTTACCCGTTTTGCTAGTAGTTATATACACCCTCATATACGTAATAGTTATAATGTTAACCCAGCCAAATAAATTACACAGACCATGACTCAGAGACGTGAAAGCTGTGTAATAAAGTCTAAAAATATACTTGCTCTAAGTAGCCAAATAGCTTTAAACTTTTCATAATGCATTAATATATGTTTCTTTCGCCAGGCGATTACTTTTTGGTGACGGCGTTACCCAACATTTAGGTGGTATTTTATGCCTGTGGCTAATACAATAACAGATATTAGTTACCTTTTAGGGTTCGGTACCCCAAAGATTCCAAAGTATGTTAAATTGTTGCAGTGACGGCGTAGGTTTTTGTAAATAAATTAGATAAGGATTTAAAATTCGCATATAATACGTAGTTATTTGGCTCAAACCTAAAGACAGTATTTAAAATGACCTAAAATTATGTTTCAAGGCACTTTCACATGTAAAGGAGATTTGAAAAAAAATTGCTTCGGGATGTTAAAAGAGATTTTATTTAGATTTTTGAATTTTTTTCACTAAGAAAATGCACCACCATGTTTGGTACTTTTATTCTCATTTTATTACGAGGCAATTCTTGATCAAACCAATCCTAATATTTTCCATATTCTGCATTTAAACAACAAACACCAAAAATTGTCATTGTAAGTACAAAATAGCAAATACTCAGAAAAATAAATCCAAAGTATTAAAGAATAATTCGTAATGGCGCCTTTGGAGGGCAACTAGGCAATATATTTGCGTATCTGATATATTATTCATATATTTGCCCAATAACTTATTAGGAACATTTTTTGTGTAAATTTAAGTTTGTGAGGAATCGTCGTATTGCGAGTTTAACTTGTATCTACTAGATCTTTAGAATTTTACCGATGACGAATAAATTAGCGTCCAGGTTCCGTCCCAAATATACAATTAAGTTCTTTGAAAATACTCGTACAAGAGTGAATTTGTAAGATATTCAAACGAACACGAAATTGTAATCCACCATACCGATTAAACAAATGTTGTTTTAAAATATCTTGACAATTCATTGAAAAATTATTGAATTTGGAACATACATTATTTATTTAGTTCTTCCGGAAAGGGAGCTAAAATAAAATTCTTTGAAAAATATTTCTAAAAGAGCGACTTTTTACTATACTCAAACGAACAAAGTAGCTACACTGTACTGACTAAACAAATGTTGCTTGAAAATAATTTAGCTATATATTGAAAAATTATTGAATATGGAATAAACATAATTTATTTAGTCCTTCCAGAAAGGCGCCAAAATTATGTTCTTTGATAAATACTCGTAAAACAGTAAATTTGAAACATACTCAAACGAACACGATATTTTACTCCTTTATACCAACTAAATAAATGTTAATTGAAAATAATTTGTATATATATTAAAAAAATTACTGAATTTGGAATAATAATTACTTGTTTAGTCCTTTGGAAAAGGAAGCAAAAATTAAGTTCTTTAATAAGTACGAGGAATTTTTGAGATACTCAAATGAACACAAAATTGTCCAACAGTACACCGACGGAATAAACGTTATTTGAAAATAATTTGGCTATTTATTGAAAATTTATCGAGTTGGGAACAAAAACTAATTAGTTTAGTCCATCAGGAAAAGGAGTGAACAATGATTTCCTTGATCAGTAGTTATAAAGTAGCGAATTTGTAAGATATTCAAACAAATTCGGAATTTTACAACACTATATCAGCCGAATAAACCTTATTTGGTCATGGTTTGGTTATTTATTGAAAACATATTGAATTTAGAATAAAAATTATTTGTTTGGTCCTTCGGCAAAGGGAGCTAAAATTAATTTCTTTGACAAATGTGCTCAAATCAGTAATTTTGTAAGATACTCAAACGAACATGGAACATTTTCAGATGGGCTATTAGCAAAGATCAATTTCTTTGCTAATAGCCCACCTGAAGATGTACGAAACCTAGGTCGCGGTAAAGAACTTAAAGAAAGTAGAAATAATACTACATTACGTAGTTTCATTTAATTATCAATAATGAATTTCTACAAAATTAACGCCAAATATATTCATTGTTGTTTCATCCACCAGTAATTGAACAAGGTTTAGTCAAATTGAAAGAGTGCAAACGCCAATACTCAACTTCAATATGTCATTATTTTATAAAGAAATCTTAACATATTCCTTAGAAAGTATATCTTGTAACAAAAAGTTAGTGATATGATCAAAACTGATCTCAATCTGTTTGCTAGCTTCATTTAATTATCTAAAATTCATATATTTAATTTGTATAAGGATTATGTCTGTTCATTATTGTTGCAGTTAATGCAGGAAATGAAAATTAATTTCGTAATAATAATTTCATCACACGAAACTATAAAACTTGTTCTAATAAAACATTTTGTTCCGTTTTGATAAGATAAAGGGATATACGACCACAATTCAGAACAAATATATTCAAGGGGAATCCTCTACAGTCACTCCAAAATGCTGTTGGACCAAATGTAATGAAATAATTATTAATTGCTTTTAGCAGATAATTTGCTGAGGAATAGGAAAGTAAGTTGATAAATGCCATATTGATTATCGTAACTGTACCCGTTTTAAGTCACTTGAATTATATTTATGTAAGGCACACAAAAAATAAGGTCAGAAATATTTTCTTGTACATATGCAATATGGAAATATACGTGAAACAAAACATTAAGAAAACTATCGTTAAAAATGTTTAACTCAAATTTCTTATAGAAACCAATTATAATTACTTCATAGAATTTAAGTCTTAAAACTTATAAAGTATGTGCGTGTGATTAAGAAAAAAATTCTCATGGAAATCGATATTGATCTAAATTATTTATGTGTATAAATAAAAAATAATATACAATTAAATATACAACAAAATATTAACAAGAAAACATTTTGAAAGCAACCATCCTTTTCTTCACTAGAAGTTGGTACTTATTTTATTTTTAATAAGTATTTTAAAATATAATAATCTGTACATATTTTCATAATTTATTAAATTGTGATATGATTAAGATATGATTAAAATTATAAGCGAGTGAATTCTGTACATAGAAATTATTTTAAAAAGAGTATTGGTTTTGGGATATACCATATAATGATCGTAGAAGCCAGAAAACATGTTTGAAAATGTTTGTCTGACTGTCTTTGTGTTCATTTATTCCAAAACCACGCAAAATCGACTGCACTGATTTTGATTAAATTTGGTATGGTAATAGTTTACACCCCCCATCAATATACATAAAAAAAACACCCTGGCTTTGTGTAGAAATCCTAGTTACTTTTCTTACACTGAATTTCACGACAGAAGTCGCGTTGTCACAGCTAGTGCATTTATATTTATACGAAATGAAGTGAATCCTATCCTAGCCCATCATTATCTACTGAATTTCTTTGTCATTCTATAAATGATGGAATTCTGTAATATTTCTGTACGTATACATATTAAGAAAAGCTTTTGCCGTCAATCTAACCAATGGAAATTGATGTCAGAGAAAGTCGTGAATATTCGCTGAAATATTCACTTCGAAATTCATAAATAATATTGAGTTTCCATTGAGATCTTTTGCTGGCTATTTGTGTAGCCTTAGGAAGATTATTTTGGCGTCGCCCTAATATTTATCTATACAAAATTAAGTTTAGAAAAGTAATATTGATTCCTAAATTTTAATGGATAACATTTTTTAATAAAATATTTATTATGCTAAGACCATTTTGGAATTTTACGAAAGCTCTTAGGACCGTCGATAATTAATTTCTTGGCTCTATCTATATATTTGAACGAACTCGTCATTGTTTCATTATATTTCATTTATTCTAAATATTAACTTTTAATTTTCGTTGATAATGACATAATTTATTTTTCATATGTAATATTTTTTCTCCAGCTACAAACAATTTAATCATACATTGCTGAAAAATGATTTTAACGGAAAATATTAGGGCAGAGATTTTAAAGTAAAATTATTATCAGTATATAGCTCTGTTTATATTCCCATTACAGAAAATGCTCATTAGTAATGAAGTTATTTGAAGAAAATATCGTGCTATCCATATTTTTTCAAAACTTCATGTCCATTATATAAAACGTGGAACATTTTTCTTGATATTCATATATTTTGTTATGCATTTTAATGCTACAGTAATTTTTATTGATAATTACGCAAAATATGGATCTTACATCAACTCTCTTTAAAGAGTTGATATTGGACAGTAAATATAAGATAGAAGTAGAATACTGATATCATAAACATTAGCGTAGGTTAAGTTTACGATATCAGCATTTCAGTAAAATTAATTTTATTAGAACTTACTAAATGGCGGAAGTTTATAAAATACACAAGAGGCGAAACTTAAAGTTTTCGGGATATTAAAAAATTAACTAAAATGTTTGCAATTTACTCATGACATTTGAAATTAGTCTTCACGGGTCCTCGTGCATCGTTTTATTTAATGGAACCATTGAAAAAAGGAGTCAGGCCACTTTTCCTTGGATGTATCTTATATGACCGTTTTCAAAGGCAATTATCATTTCTTTACGGTCGAAAAATCCTATTGCTCGTGGTTCATCTTTTATTTATCGGAACAAATAGAATTTGTAGTGTACGCCTTCGGGGCTATGGCAAATGACCCATAATTTCTACACCGGACGTAGTCATATTCGTTCATCTCTCTGAGAGCATAGTACAATACGTTGTTGGATAAAGGAAGATTCTACTACACCATTTTTTTTTATTTTTTTGCAAAGACAATTTAGAACCTATTGCTTAATACCAGTTCTTTTAATTGCCAGAACCAACGATTAATAATAATACCTTCATCTGTAGAATGAGGCGACAGTATCTCGTCCTTTCTTTGTCTTAGCTTGCAACTCTCCGGAAGGAAAGAGCGACTGCGCCGACCGCCTCTTAGTTTCGAGTTTTCAACAGCTTATCCAGTTTTCATCACTCATGACGATGTCAAAAACAATATCTGAGTGGCTTCTGTTAAATTTTGTGATAGTATTTTCAAGCTTCGGTTAAATCACACGGTGTCTACACACATCACAAAGCCTCATGATGCCTTAATGTGCATGTAGAATTTTATGTACTTAACTCCTACTAAAACCTAAACTTGGCCAAATCTGCTGATAGGTTACTCTCTTTTCAATGTTTATAATCCGCAAAATATCGTTGTTGTCTTCAATCGCTGCTGCTAAGGGACTTTTCTTACGGGAATCATCACTAAACTAGGCATACATTCGTATAGCCACCCTTGAATTCGTTAATCTAGTTGTAAACAATATCGTGGGATAAGGCTTTATGGTAAAATATGAAATATTGAATATATTTGGCGTTAATTTTGTAGAAATTCATTATTCATAATTAAATTAAACTATATGATGTAGTATTATTTCTACCATCTTATTTTTTACTAAAGATCTTTACTAATTAACCACCTGAAGATGTTATAATACAACGAAATCTAGGTCGTGGTAAAGAACTTAAAGAAAGTAGAAATAATACTACATCACGTTAATTGTGAATGGTAAAATATCAGTCAAAGCCTATAATAGTTTCATTGCTAACTGCATTGAAAATGAAATTCTTAAAAAACTACCGAACAAAAACTAACTAAATCTATCTCGATGACATACTCTTTAATTCGTCATCAATTTGCAAAAAAAAACAACCAATCAATTTAAATCGAAGTAGTTTAGTGGATTAAAATAAAGTGGATAAATTTTTTGAATATCATTATACGATTTTTTTGAATATCATTATTGAATATCATATTACGAATTGCCAGTTCTATGAACTTTTGGTTCTACATCTGTGCGTCTTTCATTTAAGCCAGTCGACTATAATAATTGTAAAAATTCTAAATGTTGGAAATAAGGAATGAAGGATATATTTTTACCTGTTTGATATCCATCTTCGACGAATTTATAAGAATATGTATATCGGTAGCGAGTGCGCCCAACCGTAGATCGTACCGCAAGCGAGGCGGAATACAAAGCAGCATTTTATTCCAAGCTCGAAACATGTTTATTATTTTACCCCGCGTGGAAACGATATTTTTTTCCTTATCTCGTGAGAACTGCGGTTGCGTGGAATCGCTCAGGCGCAAAAACATAAGGATGCTGCAGTTAGAATCGTGTGTGAAGATAATTGTTACGATAATATACGGGCGTAAATTACACATTTATTGCATACATGTTTTTATACTTTCATTGGTAGTCGCTCTTGTCTAGTGATAGAAGTAAGTTCGAATCACGAACAAGTAAGTGTTAATTAAGATCTCATTCACACCAGGGCAAATGTTTATGTTTTGTAACAACTTCTATTTCCAATGTAATATTGGTCACCAATTCCCATTACCGGTCGGGGTCAGATTAAATCTTCCTACTTTCTTAACATGGCGTAGACGTCTTTAAGATTGGTGCTGTTATCGGTAACACATTTTTATATTTGTTCTTTTATTGGTCCCTGTCTAGCTATCACATCCATCCCTGCCTAGCTATCACAGTCGACGGTTGTACAATTTTGCATGCTTGTATGCAAGCGTGCGTTTTTGCATGCAGTTTTATAAGGTCAAGCGCGCACCGCGGTAAAATTCTGAGTGGATTATTTCTGCACAATCTCTTAACTACAAAATCATGTGCGTGTACTGCGAAAAAAAATAACATGCAGATTTTAAATCGGTATTTTACTTCAAATTTTTTGCTGTCCATTTCTATCTTATTGTTCATTCTCCAAATGGTATCATTGTAGTAAATCTCAGGGGCCAAGAATTCTTAACAAATTATCGAATATCTTTATTTTGCCATTCCGTAAGAAATTAAATATATTTGGATACGTATTTATATATTGTGAAAAAAATGTTTTGATAAGCCGGTAATTGTTTCCACAGGTCTTAGTTCTTGTAAGTGGATGTACACGACATTTTTCAGAGTTTACTTTTATCTATGCAAGAATAAAAGACGTGGCTTCTTACGCATATAATATCTTATTAAGACCTGCCCTAAATAATATCCACTTCTCTTCTTAATAAGATGAACGACTCGGGTCACTGTAAAAGATTGGAAGCGACGCGTATTGGATCGCATTATTGCAATGAGTGTTGAGTGGCAACTTCGGAAGTGTTTTGTAAAAACGATACAATGCGTTCATTGCTATACGTTACTTAAATATTCAATATTTAAATATCAATTCTACAACTATTGTTTGATACATTATTGAAGGAAAAGTCATCAATCACTTGCTTAGTTATTTCCAACTAAATAATCTGAAAGTTTTATCTTATTTTATCTGTTTTCTGAAAGTTTTATCCATTTTTATAAAATGTAATATCACTAAAGATCAAAGTGAAGTTCATCTGTATGTCATACTATACAGTCTATAAAATTGTAAAACAAAATCGTAAAAAAATTTTTAGAGTAACTCGCCTATATGTAATGTGGGGCTGAATTTTTTTCACATACACCATTTTATGGGGTGTCGTCCCTTTCAAAATATTGGAGGATGTCATGAATACTTTTTCGATACAGGGATCTCTTTCCAAATATTATGATTTAAAGTAGTATTTTTATTATAGTTACGTGCCAGCTAAAGTGCTATTTTTCAATATCTAATAACTATTCACACTAGTAGTACATACAACGAAATTAATAGAAAAATTATCAAAACTAAATAGGCTTTACTAGGTTACGACCAATAGTTGACGATCTTGTAACATGTAATGTTGTCGGTAAAAAGTTAATAGAAGCTCTTAACACCTGACTTGAATCCACTGAAAAATAACTTCAATATATCTATAAAAAACATAAAATGCAACATATTTATATACACGTTGAGAAATAATATTATTTATTAATGGTTGTGGAAAATACATAAGGCAATATATTTACATTATGAAAAATGTATGTTTAATAATAAATTAATGGAAATATTGTGTACCTTTAAATGTATACGAAACCTTCGCTATACGAGTTGTACTCGTACATAACAGGTTTTTTTTTGTCAGAAGGTGTTTAATCTAAAAACTTAAAATTTGGCATGTAAACAATGTTAACCAGCACAAAATAATAACTGAAACTTAAAAAAATGTGCATACAAATTTTTGGGGTCCTATTAAATTTGTTTTTATTACATGTTTGTAATGAAGTATCGTGTAAAGAGTCTAGTAAAAGAATTTTCAAAATATTTCTTTCATAACTTTAGCAGTACATCATCAGAGAAATACTAGAAAATATGTGAATATATAAACTCTTTCCTTTCCATCTTATTTTTGGAACTACTGTACTTAAAATTATATGAAACAGAGTTTTATATACTTTTAGCTACAATAGTTTACGTAAAAGTTGTAGAAGAACTAAAAAAAAGATTATTAATAGATGTCATAGTTCTTGCTATATTGACAATAATATGTATGCCCGTCCTTTGAAATATGATAGGTAATATTAAATACTAACGACTTGTCCCGGTTTACCACAGGCTTAGCTCGTGCTAGGAAGGAGAATTCTCAGATATATGAATTTTTTCCGACTTAATTCGTATTCTTCTCTGAACATTATGCCTACCGCAATCTAAAATTAAACGAACGTTACGTTCCGCAACGGCTCTTGCGATCTCTTTTCCTCCTCTATTTTCATAACTTCAACTTAAACACTTGCTTCTCGCATTTGACGTACTGCGTCCTATATTTGACCTTCCTGGAGGTGTAAACAACAGTAAGTAAAAATTATTAAAAAAGACAGACAACACTATCGTACAAAACAAATATGCGACCTCCGATATTCTAACGATTTACGCGGCTCATACCAGTTAAACTTTCATATTTCATGTTTTTTTCCGACCTACTCGACAATAACTAATACTTCATAAATTATACATTTGAACCTTCCTGTGAATCACTGTATTAGGAAAACAGCCTGAAAATTCCTGCTGTAATTTTTAAGATTATCGTGTTGAGGAAGACAGAAAGTCAGAGACTAGGTTTTATGCTATCTAGTGATTAATTAAGCCGGAAAGTTAATATAATTGATGGCTTAAGATAAATAGAGTTATTTCAATTTGAATAAGATATAGAATCTTAGAAAGCTTATATTTTAATATTATATGCATGGCAGAGCAACGATAAAGAGGAAACTTGTTTGTTTGTTTTATCTATTTGTTTGTTTATTTTCTTGTTTTTCCGACTTATTTATTGATTGATCATCCCGAATATTCCCATTAATATAACCCAGACTCCAACGACCGACATCGTTTAGCAATTGGAGCGGACAGAAAGAGGTAGAGTAGCATAATTAAAATAACTTTATGCAGGTGAAACGGCGGGGCACAATATATGCAACAGAGCTTGAAATCATGACTGTCATAACAATGAAAGAAAATGAGGAGCAGGTATATGGGCTAAATATAATATATCATTCCCAATAACGGAATTCTTTGATAAAGATTGAAATTTGTATATATCGAAAACTATCTTTTTACAGTCATATTGGTGACACATCTTGCCATTTTCAAAGTTTAATTTGCCTCTTTCAGCAATAAAATTTTGGAATACTGTTATTTTAATACACACTTTTTGACATTTGGGAAACTACCACTCTTATGGTATTTTGAATACTACCACTTTTTTGACTTTAGGAGTACTACTATTTTTTTGACTTTAGGAATACTACGACTTTTCTGATATTTGTAATAGTGCGACTTTTTTTGACATTAGTAACACTACTACTTATTTGATATTTGTAATAATATCACTTTTTTGACTTTTGTAATACAACCAGTTTTTCGACATTTGCAATACTACCAATTTTTAGACCTACTCTATGTGATAAAGGATATAGAGGATGATAAAACTCAAATATTTAAAATATTTGAGCTGTATAAATTCGTAATAATTTGTGAGTTTTTTTGAAAAGGCACAAAATAGAAAAAAACATAGCAAGCGTTATGGTAGAACTCATAAGTCTGCATATAGAAACTGTAAATTATACTAATGTATTTGTTAAAGCATACTGAAAATAGCTGTACATAGTCCACGAACAGGTTCGATTTTTGCTGCATTAATATTTGTACCAATGAATGTGATTGTGCTTCTCCAAGTAAGTGCAAAAAATATCAGAAGTTCTATTGCACAATTTTTTAATTTATTACAATAATTACATGTAATGACAATAAAGCACAATCATATACATTTAAATAACAAAGCGTACCGTAAATAATTGTACATAGTTTCGCGACATCTACTCCTTTTCTCGAATATCAATTTCCAGTCATTATTTGGTTATTAATATTAAATCATTTGTTTTAAAAATTGTATGTAAATTTTTGTAAAATATTTAATGAACTAGGTTTTGATACCACTGTATATAGATATACATGGAAAAAAATATCCGGTATCCAGAGGGTTATGCATTCACTTCTACGCATTCACTTATCTATGGTATTTACTTTTATTTACTTAATTGTTAAGGATGTCAGTGCCCGTTACTGAGAACACGCAGGTTCTTTAATGAATACTCTTAAATCCACGGTTTGATTACCAACTTGCTTTTATTTGTCGTCGGACAAAATAATTTATATCTAGGAAAGTTAAAAGTAACGTAATTTTTGTTCAGTTGGTAAGATTAATAACCAGAACAAACAGAAGTATATTTTAGATCGTTTATACTATTTAATATTTTCTATGATCAAAGCATACAAGTGCATATAACGTGAGGGTAGGTTGAAAACAAGTTCGAGCAAGAAATATTTTTATGGTATAAATAACCATGATGTTTAAATTTTGAGTACATTTAGTCTATGATCACGATTAAAAAAAAACACAATGATATCAGTAATTTAAATAATATTATTAATAGGCGTATTTAATCCCCTCTTCTTACAACTTTACTCATGCAGAAGATTAGATGATTCTAACGTGACAAGAACTATGTTATAATAAGATATTATTTTGACTATTTACCCCTTAATAATGAAACATCACTTTATACACACTCACAATACGAGAATTTTAAAATAAGGATCTACGGCGCTCTTTTCATTTAATGATTCTCCATTTTTCTATCGAGACAGTAGAATGTGATTACTTTGTAGTTGTCAAAGAAAATTAAAACAAATTTTATTCCTAAAAAAACTTTAAACTCTGTCTTTATTCAAGTAGGAAAAACCTATTCAAGGTTGCGTCACTTCGATTCGTAACTTCGGCTTTTGAACAAAACTATTTTTACGAATATAATGATCTCATATATGATCTCATTATATTCGAGATCTCATATATATATATATATATATATATATATATATATATATATACATATTACTATTTCTTTCCGTGATGCAGGAGATACTATTTCCATCATATTTTGCTATCAATTTGCACAATAATAATGACGATATGCTAATGACATAGGGTACTGTACAAATTGACTTAAATGCCTGTTTACTTTTTTATATTACGTTTCCATATTACGACTTACATTGTTGCTGTCCGAAGTCTATTAGCGCACACTTGAACAGGATAAGTAAGGAGTAAATTTACAACGGTATAATCTGCATTCAAGTCACACTATACAAACTATGTTAGGCTAATATTTCTAGTCTTCTGAACTGACATTAATAAATTTTAAAGGTCCCTCAAATTTACGTTTACAATAGTTGTAAGTACCTTAACATGCTAATTTTTTTTAGTGTTGTACACGCATAAGTCATTAAATTATTATAACGATGATAAGTTATATATACAGTTGGCTATTTATTTTTTTACAAATAACCAAATTACTGATGAATATTTTTTTGATCTTGACGACATTCGAAATTACTCTAGAACTATTGTTTAAGAATTTGTTGAACATAATGATCTTTACAATTTATTATGTAACTACTTTTTTATCTAGTTAATAATAAAACATATATACACTTAAAATATACATGTGTATGTATATACACGTATAAATATTTGAAGTACATTTATATAAAAAACCAAACCAAAAACTCGAACATCAAATCATTGAATAAATGTGGTACCCATTTTTCTTGTAGACTTAAATCGATACCGTCGGTTTACCCCCCCCCCAGTTTTCGATTGGAATTAACATTACGATGTATTCAAATTTTGTAGCACAAATTACTTAAAATAGCTTCATGTTGTAGCTTTCCTAGACGAATATTAAAAGTTAAATAGGAAAAAAATTAAACACTTTAAAAGCATTCATTTTGAACATTTCATCGAATGAGCCTTAACATATATATTACAGTTCGTTTCAATCGTTGAAATTCTATCTATCAGAATATATATTGCTTTACTTTACTCTTTTGTTGACTAAATAAGATTATGTTCACAGTAAATATTATTTGCGTCACGTTTAAGTCCAGTGTGACCCTTTGCAATATTAATAAATTATTTGCCCTCACTGTAGCAGTAACTCTAGTTTAATACCGGATATATCTATACTTAATGAGTTTATAGTTAATTAGTTTGTTAATACTAATATAACCTAATTCCAGTGAAAAGTGTTGAATGTTTTTATACGTTAATATTGTGACATATTGTTACAATATTATTACATGTTTATAAAAACAGTTTTTAAATACGCGCAGTTCTATATTTTTTGTAAGATTAGGTTTTCCAAATCAATAATTTCACCATACTGCTTGATGTGAAATTATTGATATGGAAAACCTAATATTACGAAAAATATCTTTCATTAAATGACTATGTACCATTCGCTGCCTAAGTTTCATTTTTGAGTATAACAAATCGGCTTAATATACCGTGAAGGTGAGGGTCACTATAACTGATCACAGTAATTATAAGAATAAGGCTATTTGCTACAACTCTAAATAATTTCTCAGTGGTATGTAGTGTTTATTTACGTAGTGCAAGGGAGGCAATACAAAAAATAGAGATACATACATACATATATGTATATATATATATATATATATATATATATATATGTATATAAATATATATATATATATATATATATATATATATATATATATATACATATATATATATATATATATATATATATACACACGATTTTAGATTAAAAAATTTATTTAAATAAGCGAGTAGTTTTAGATTATTTATAAATTTCATGTTTATGTCATTTCTTAAAAATAAAATAAATTTTCAAAGTTATTTACCATGTCGACTACAGAATGAGAGTAAGAAACTAATAGATAATAAACTGTAGAAAAGCACGAGGCTACAAGACATCATTTCTCCACCACAGTTTTGGAAGAAATCTCCAAACTTGAACTGAAACGGATTCGGCGTCAACATAAAAGACGAATACATTATATCTTTGATTTGCTGATGATGTAGTGGTTATTATATAGTCGCTGGGCGATATCAGAATGCATGTGTTTACAAATAAACAGATCTTGAAATGAACGTGAACTAAAGAAAATCATACCAATATCCGTGTAATGCTTATATATAGAAAACGTTGTTCTCGAAGTTGCTGATCACCATACATACTCATCGCTATGTATACTAGGGCAAACTGATGAGTTAGATAAATCCAATTTCGAAAAAGAGCTTTTAACTTTATAGTGTCCGGGAACTCACTCACAGACCTTGTAACTTTATAGTGTCAGTCTAACTCAAAGTAAAACCCGAAAAACAAAACTTATCAAAATATAGGAAATAATAATAAAGCAATAACGAACGAATTGAAGCCAAAAATACCTTTTTCAATTTTCACTTTATTTTTTACTCGACAATAAGCAACGCACTTCCTGCATATGCTTAACAAATTTAATCACTAATTAGTATTTTTCAAAAATTAAAAAAATATATTTTAAAAACCAAATAGTCCTTTAAAACCACAATAAAAGAGAACGTTTGAATTTGATCGAAGTGTTTGGAAATACATGATGTACCTTAATTTAAGAATGTCACCTGTTACATCCACTTTTATTATGGCATCCAAAAAAGAAATATCCAGGAGAAATCAAAATATTTCTTATTTTGTACTGTACATTGACAGGCATAATGAATTCATCCAGTTTGTGTTCAATGTTTGAAATATTATAAAAATATATTAACACTTTACGATTTTAATTAAATGAAGGATTCATAAGAATTTATCTGCTTTAAGGCTAAATATTATTTTTTTTATAGACGAAAAAGCCAAAAAATGTTTTTCTTTAAAATAACACCTCCAACAGTCTAAGTGAAACATATGATGTAGTTTTAATAACCTTTGTTCTTTCCCCCTGCCCTGAATATTTCTTGTGAGTGATTGAGGATACTATTCCTATTAAGGATGCTGCAATGAGACATTCAGAATATGGGTAGCACCTTGCTTAGATTTTTTTCCATACCTAAAGATATCAACTCATGCTGTCTGGAAGGTATGGGGTAAACCTGGAATTGGCATATATATGGCCCTACATAGGGCTGGTCATAATGATCTTCTTATAGCAACGGTATCCATGTACTTAATTATGTATTTTGCGATATGTGCACGGGCCTCGTGAGTTAAAGAAAATTGTCGCCAAACCAAATAACTCAAAACCCATGTAATATTTTTCTAAAACGTCTTTCAACTTTTGATTCAAATATATTGATTACAAAAGCCAACGTCCTAAAATTAAACTTGTAAAGCTCGTCAAACTGCCAAATGCTGATCCCCAAAATGCTTTCGTTATAACGAATATTTCATTGATGTATGTTTTCATTAAAACGTACGAATCAAAGGAAAGTGAACAATATTATTCAGTGATGACAACTTTATTTCGTAAAGATTAATATGAGAATAATATCAAAATAAACATCCTGAAACTCCACGAGTCGCCATCAAAAGGTTTCAAACAGAGGTTGAGTATAATTTGTTAAGTTTGAAATTAATGTTTGAGCAGACATTTACAACTTTCTGTGACGTCAAATATCCTACTAACCTGATAGTTGCCGAAAGCTTTTAGTAATATGAAAGCATCCCTTGTTATGACGAAATTCGATGAAAGATTGATGTTTAGACTAGTTTTATTCTGAACTCTTTCTATTACTTTCGGGGGTCGACTAAACCCGGAGCGCTATTAATTTTCTCTGATAGTCTCGTCATATGTATCTGGCTGTCGGTTATGGCAAAATATTTTACATTTTATTACAAATGAATAAGAAAAAAGTAAGTGTTCACAAAATATACAACTGTAAAAGTCACTACACTAGAAATAGCTTAAAATTATTACTACTTACGAAAAACTAAAAAAATATGAAAGATTGTGATAGAATATCACATACATCGTTCTAGAACAATAATGCATAGCACACCAAAATATTATTAAATATCGTTTTCATTTAATTAAAATTTCAACCAAATTCGCAAAAAGTCGAGAATTATTAAGCAATAAATGGTAATGTCATTGCGATCAATAAAACGTATGTAAGCTAAAGCTGTTATTAAATTAAAAGTTATATATTAAAATTGAAGCAAATTCCAACACCACCTGGAGAATTTTAAAATTGTGGCTAAATATATTGGTCTTATGATTCTGGCTAATTAAAGTTATATATATATAAATATATATAAATATATATATACCTGTTAATTGTTTTCAGTAATGGTTCGTTCTAAAGTTCAATTCTAAAAATGGAGTAAACAACCTTAAAAGGCAAGAACCAAACCCTTGTTATATAACTAACTTGTCTGCCATTCTATTCCAGCTGATTTTATCGAAACCGTTTGATTTGACATTTTTTTGAAATTTAAGGTAATGATAGAGCGATATACATATCAATATTTAATACTCAAAAATGTTGGTTGCAAACAAAGTATGCAAATATTTGTTTATTCGATTTGATAAAGATTTCAAAACAATTATTTTCAGCTTTTATGTGACATAGTTCTAGATCTCGAACTACTAAACGTACTGTTTACGAAACTGGTCTCTCTACAGCATGTACCATATGTTTAGGTTATTTACACTTAATAAAACTTGTATATGCTGGAAAGTTTTATTGACGTTCCTACGTCTAATGGACGTACATTTTTTATTTATAAGAATTTCTTTAGGTAATTTCAAGGACATTTGATTTATCTCTAATGTTAACTTTAGTGTTGAATATATTTGGCGTTAATTTTGTAGAAATTCATTTTTCGCAATTAAATGAAACTACGTGATGTAGTATTATTTCTACTTTCTTTGAGTTATTTACCACGACCTAGGTGTCGTTGTATTATATCATCTTAAGGTGGGCAATGAGCAATCTTTGCTAGCAGCCCACCTGAAAATGTTGTAATACAACGAAACCTAGGACGTGGTAAAGAACTAAAAGAAAGTAAAAATAATACTACGTTGCGTAGTTTCATTTAATTGTGATTAATTTTAGTAATAAATGTTTTTTCTTACAACCATATTAAATTTGATTGGGCTTAGAATTTTGGTATTTAAATATACGTCAATTTTCTTTCATTACAATATTTTTCATAAAGGAAAAAAAATTTGCTCAGTACATGAATAAAGCTTTCTTTTCAGAAAACAAAATTTACGGCTTTTTCAATTAAAATTATATCTGAAATTATTTTGTAATTTCATTGTGAAATTATTTCACGCGTAAATTGTAGCATCGTGTATAGTGAATAACAAAACGAATTGCAAAAAAATACGTAGGCTATATATTTCAACACACAGCAAATGCTGTAATAAAAATATAAAATTAGAAATAAATATACAATAAATAAGATCAAAATTTAAGAAATGTCCTTCATTGATTTTGAAAAGAAGTTAAATACATAGTAAATACGATGAATTTCACTTTCCTTATAGGTCATTAATTGAGAGTGTTTTATTAATTTTTCAAATAGTCCTATTGTATTTATTCATTTATGCTACAGTACTAATATGGAAAAGTCGTAAAAAAAATGTGCGTGAACTTACGCGATACAGGAGCCATACTTCTTTGGCTAAATTGAAGAATACCTTTATTTAGCATGGTAATAACTAGTGGAAATAAAATAATAAAAGGACTGAAGCCGGATTATAAAAACGGTTCGTTAAAAATTTAATTTAATAAAATTATTAAATTTTAAATTATTATAATATAATGAAAATAAAAACGTATCAAAACTTAACCTAAGTTAAATAAATACACTTAAAATATATTTTAAAAAGCTTATAAGCAATATTTCTATCACCAATTTTCACAATTATTAATGTTTTTGTTTATTATATGAACTACAATTAAACTCCAATTACTAAAAAATAATATTTAAAAGTACAAATATAACTTAGATTTGTATGAATATAAACACTTGTATATTTACCAATACCTCAATAACTGTCATGAATAGAGTCAGTTACTACATTTAGTTGAGTGAGCAACTTCATTCAGTCAATTTTTGTTGCATTGTGCGCGCATCGTAAAAATTCACTCTCATCATTTTTTCGTAGCGCCTAAAGTATAACTTCAAAAATAATTTAAATTTAATTTTTTAGTAAACAATCACGTTGATGTATAGGATTGAAGCATAAAGTAGGGATTTTTAAAAGTCATAGAAAGCTAAAGAGAAATTTCTTTACTTATTGGAAACAAAAAGTTGTATTCCAGTCAAGTACGAGTAACATATTATATACATTTATACAATTAAATTAAGGGTACATAGTATTTCCATCACACCTTTAAAAATATTAATTCTCTTACCATATAATATTATATATTTTGCTGCATATTTAAATAATATTATTGCTTACCATGCGAATATATAAATAAATTGACTATTATATCCTTCAAAGATATAATCTTAGTAGACATAACTACATGTCATAAGTTGTTGGTACTGTCACTTCTGGTCTGGTCTGTGTCTATACTATCACTCGTAAGCTAGTAGAACCCACTTAGTAGTAATAGTTTTCTTTTAATTTAGTTATATATATATATATATATATATATATATATATATATATATATATATATATATATATCATATCTTATCTGGGCATTTCCAAGAATATCTCTGGATATGTCTCAAATAACATTATGAGAAAAGTTATTTTTTAATACCAGTAACTAATTTTTTTAAGTGTTTTTCCACACGATACAAGCAACAAATAAAACACTAGGTTTTATATACCCCTTTAAAATTTTAAAATGAATACTTCTGTCTAATGAGAAATAAGCAAGTTAATATGCTTTATCATTATGTACAATTTCAAGTTTCTGCGTCAAACCGTTTGTGAAAATTGGGGGCATTTTTAGTCTCGGTATACGAGTATAGCGGTTTTCACCTGAATTCAAACGAGCTAGGGACTGTCGACTTACTGGCAAAGAGGAAATATAAGAGTTACGTTTTCTTATTTTATTTGCTGGCGTTACGAAAAATGGTCGGCTGAATGCTAAAGATTTCTTCAGGACTGATGGTTCATCTCTAGATATTTTCGGATTGAAAATGAGCTAGAAATGATTGTACCTTCTATTGGCATGTCTATGGTAGGTCGACAAAGAGAGAAGAGCTCAGCGTGCTTCAATTGACAAGTTGGCTCAATTAAGAGACCTGTTTGAAGACATTGTGTTATCTTTCAAAAAATATTTCAACTCCTTTGAACTTGTAACAATCGATTAGAAATTGGAAGTCTTCAGAGGCCGCTGTAGCTTTCATCGTATATGCACTCGCTGATGCCAAAATGTTTTATTCGTCGAATCTGGAAGTTTATGTAGGACAACAACATGAAGGGCCTTATAAATTTGATACTGGGTCTCAGACATTAGTCAAGCGTGTTTGTAGCGTAATCGATGCATCTGGTCAAAATATAACTTGTAATAATTTTTTCCCAAGCGTCCCCGTAATCGACAATTTGATGATCACATCATAAGTGTGATAGATACAATTCGTAAGAACAAAAAGGAACTGCCAAAGGAATTTACAAATATGAAAAACCGTAGAAAAAAGTCCAGTTTATTTGAACACCGAAATAACTACGCTCTAGTTTCACATGTGGCCGTTGTTTATTCTGCTCTTCTAAAAAAAAACCCAAAAATACGATCCAACTGCATGAAAGGCAAAAAATATTTTTGTCTCGAGCGTGCAATTATGGTATGTTCTGATTGTTACACCGAGGAAACTATTAATGATTAATACTTTTTTATGCTATTTTATTATTCTTGTTACTTTCACTTTTTACATTTCATAGCTTTTCTTTTAAGTTAGCAAAAAATGTTCAAGTTTGTTATTTATCTTGGAGTACTAAAACTTGCGATTTTTTTTAAGAAGCTGATTTAAAAAACTGTTTCTACTAAATAACATTAAAGTAATAATATTTTTTTCAGTTTTTTATTAAATTATAAGCTCTCCTTTAACATAAAAACCTATAATATTTAAAAAGTATATAATTACAATAATACAGACGAGATCAACTTTTGGTCTGAGATACCGTGCGCGAGTATTTGCGTAATGCTTTTGCGCGCTAGTATACAAAGGTTTACACATCATCCCTCAAACCCTTAAATGATAATTTTATAATACTCTGTGGATTTTTGTATAGGTGCTCTTCTACGGATGACACGAAACATTTAAAAAAAATCTAATATTTCTTTTGCCTCCTCTAAAATTTCCGGTTCTCCTATAAATATTTTCCAATGCAAATTATTATGCTGTCCGCAAGTTAGTACGCTATATCACCACACCAAACGTGGAGTATTTCTTTTGGAGATACGGAATCTTACTTTGTACGTATGTATAGAAATCTCATACGTATTTCATATGAAAGAGTCTGAGTGATCTTTAATATACGAATATAATTTCTTCAGCTTGCTATTAAAAGCCCATATTTGTTTTTATATCAAAAGGATACGTTTCTTGATAGGTTGTGGACTATCTCTTTTTCTTAACTTCTTTAGTTTGCGACATAATATCAAAATACGAATAGCATATACCTATAATTTTAAGATCATTATCTAAACACTATTAACATTAATAAACATCTGTTTAACATTTGTGGCTCACGCATGCATGAATGAACAAATAGATAACATGTATATTATTTTATTTCTAAGACCCAAATTGTTTATGTAGTTTTTACATAGCATGCAAATAATTATTTACTGCAGACACATTTTCAAAAGAGTTGCTATCTTCTCTCTTGTTTATTTATAGCACACTGAATTATTTTTTAAAATATCTTTAATGAAGTCAGCTTTAACTTTTATTTCTTTATTATAGAAAATTTTTAAAAATGTAAAATAATAATTTTTTGAAGGAGCTGTTTTAATTTTCCACGAATTTTGCAATTTTAATAATTAAACTACATATCTTGTACTAAATATCATTCCATATCTTAGTAGTTGCTATAGTGAATGGTCAACTTTAACTTTTACTTATTTGTGATATGACTTGTCATTGTTTTTTCCAAAGTAATGACGTATGAGTTCACGCATTATTTTCCAAATATTTCGTAAATGTTTTGAAATATTTAGAAAAGCAAGTATGTTATCACTTTGGTGACGACAATAACCAATCTTATGACAAAGAAGTAAAAGTTAAAGTCGGTCATTCATTGTAGCAGATACTAAGATGTGGAATGATATTTAGTACAAGATTTGCAGTTTAATCGTTAAAATTGTTAAACTTGTGTGAAATTGAAACAACTCCAATAAAAACGTGTCCAAATATGAATACTTTTTCAAATACACTGACGCCTTATTTCATCTATCTATCCTTCTCCCCTCCTCTTCCTGATTTTATGAAAGCGATTGATCTATAAGGAATAATAATACATATAAAAACATTAATAGACATAGTAAATAAATGTCTACGTTTTCATGAAAATATAAAACATTTTATCTTAAACTTATTTAGTAATTGATGTATCAAAGGTTGCATTGTGTAATATAAAACTAAGATATGGTAAAAGAGTTAGTTTGAATTCCATGTATTGAAATTAGAAAGTTTTAAACTAGCTTCCTTGCACAAAAAAATTAATAAATATTCGAAGGAAATTTATATAATCGTTGAACTGGGCTGAAGTACATGCATGCTAGTATGTAAGCAAATACATAAAAGAGTTTCCCCATAAATATTTAAAAAGAAATGTTCATGTAACATTTGATTAATCGCCAATAAGAAAAGCTAACGGTATTGTGGTCCGATGGATGGTTCATGTGACATAAACCCTTTAGAAATTCACTTCATTATGGGCATATGTGAATGAATGAAACCTAATTCAGGAAAAAATTATTTCTGTGAAATTGTCTTCATAATTTTCCATAAATTTAATATTTTCTTCCAAGTCGTTTTATCGTGTTTTGTTTATCTGCACTGTAACTGAAATATTACTTACTACATATATAAAGAGCGGTAAAGAAATGTTTTTTTTTTAATTGTTGTAGAATAAAGTCGCCTTTCATACTCATTTAATAATCAAAAAGATAGTTTTGGTTTTACTTCATAGTTAAAGTTGTCCAAAAGTAATAAAGTTTAAAATTGGATTTTGCTCGGAGCATCGTTGGCGTGAGGTTTCGCTTAAGAGGGTGGGATTTATTTTTAACTAAATTTCATCATCACAACCTCTATTTATTGATAAATTTATATTCTTTGTGATGATTGTTTTGTCATTCATTGTTGCAGATTACACGTTGCGTTATTTATTGATATATTGCAGATATACCTTGCATTGTTCTTGCAGATCCACGCTGTGTCATTTATTGATGTGTTGCAGCGATTAATTCTTTTTATTGAACTAAAAACCATGAGTTTCATCCTGAAACAATAGAGTTATTTCTCGCATTAAAAGTGGCCAAAATATTAAACTGAATATTAAGCTACGTCCGTGCCAAGTTTTATCAAAAGTTTAGCGTTAACATTTCATATGTATAAAGTCGCGTATAATAATTAACCAATATATTACATTGCGACATGAAATATAAGCATGCCTGTGGTAGTGATTCATTGATTAGTTACAGAGTTATTAAGTAACCAACATCGGAACTTTAACAATTAGAATATTAGAAGTATGTATCACTAGGAGCATTACATCATTCAGGGGACACTTCTAAATTTAAAATTAAGTCAAAAGTTTATCAGATGAGTCGTTAAGTTGCTTTTTAGTAAGTATTTCATTACGACAATAAAAACATGTTTTTTCAATCCATCATATTAAATAAACTTTAGGAACATGAGATACTATTGGACATATTGAATATATTTGGCGTTAATTTTGTAGAAATTCCTTATTCACAATTAAATGAAACTACGTGATGTAGTTTTATTTCTCCTTTCTTTAATTTCTTTATCACGAGCAAAGATCTTTGCTAATATCCCACCTGAAGATGTTGTAATACAACGAAACCTAGGTCGTGGTAAAGAAATTAAAGAAAATAGAAATAATACTACATCACGCAGTTTCATTTAATTTATACTATTGGATATTAAAGATTCCTTTTAAAATTTAAAATTTTAAAATTAACTAAACTTTTAACCACCACGGGTAACTACGAATATAATATACATTTCACAGTCAAACAACTAATGTTACAAATAACTTAACCATCTATTATATTTATGTAGTAATAATCTCAAGTGTGCTTAAAAGATAATATTCCACTATACGTTTACCTGTAAGACCTTGAACTTCAGCTATTTAGGACCGTTAAGTGTTCGTGATTTGAAACTTTTTGGTGTAAGCTTAAGCCCGATTAAATGAAACTACGTATTGTTTAATACGTACGCTAATAGCCCACCTGAAAATATTGTAATACAATGAAACTTATGTCGTGGTAAAGAACTTAAAGAAAGTAGAAATAATACTACATCACGTAGTTTCATTTAATTGTGAATAATGAATTACTACAAAATTAACGTCAAATATATTCTATGTAAGCTTAAGTATAACTTGAGTATACTCTTCATGTATACTCAAGTTATACTCAAGTTATACTACGCGATAACTTCTAAGGAGAAATTAGAATATTATATTATAATGAATTTTCATTTCTTTATCAAGTTCATGTCCTTATGAAAATCGTATGAAAATCATTTACTTTTAGGTAATATCTCAACTACATAGATTATCTCAAATTTCGGAAACGCAGGGAATAATAAAGGGTTTAACCGCATTTAGACGCTGTTGAATCTTACGTATTATACATACTTTATTTCTTCACCTCTAATGCTATCCCCTAATTAATACTTTTAGCACTGCTTAATACCAACTTTGGTGTGTTCAAAGTAAATAAAAAAATTAAGAAACTTTCAAAATATGGAGTACTTGTTTGATGCCTGTGAAAATAATATTACGATGAGTATACAAGTCGTTTTTAAAATCAAAAGTACATACACAGCTTTTTAAAACAAAAATTAAAGCAACAGAGAGCAGAGAAGAAGGGCAGGACAATTTGAACAACAAGGAGGCCATGAAAAGTTTCTGAGCGCAATAAAACAAAATTTCAATAAAATTTTTTTTACAAAAATTAAACCAATTGATAGAGGAAATAATCCTCAAAATCGGTAAAGAATTGCTACATATATATATCGTGTCTTCCTACATACACACCTAAAGATCTAAGTAAGGAGACCCTTTTCTGCGACAAATTTAGGTATAAATTTTTGGCAACTAAAAAATAGCACTATTTTTAGAGAAATATCTTTTCTTTCTAAAAATAGATGAAAAATAGAATTTACTTTTAAAATTATTATAATTACTCCTATCATCATAATAAAGTACATACCTGCTTTGAGAGGAAAGAAGAAAATGTAAATTTTCCAACGAAAAATATTTAACAATTTAAAGTTTTACGAATATAAAAATATTAAGAATAATAAAATGTATTTATTTCAGTGCATTAATTAGTTCTTGTATCTTGAATAAATTTAGTTATTTTATAAAACTTCTTTTTATTATCGCTAAGAGCCTTTTCTTATAAAAGCGATGTAAGCCAGTGCGTAGCGGATTTATATTGGTAAAAAATAGTTCCACCTACCCAATCTCGATGCTTACGTTTCCCTCCAATCACCTTTACCAAACACGTTTTACAAATTGAATAAAATAATTTGGATTAAAATATATTGGATTTAGGATTTCCACGTTGTGCAGATTACGTTCAAGGCCTTCGAATAATTTGAATTACAAATTTTAGATTGCCTTTTTTAATGGCACACCTACTTTTTTTTTTAATGTACACTGATTATTAATATAATTCATTAATGAAACATCTAATAGTTAATCTTTTGTAACATAGATGTTTCTGGTTGTCGTTATTAACTCGTGTATGGTATATATGTATTAATTTTATCGAGCTGAATACATAGGGGTGATGGTTATCTCATATATGGTTACTATATGTATATATTTCGTTTAATAGAAAATAACTCGTTTTTATTATTAACATAATTATTTAGAAAAATGGAGAACATTTAACACATAAATTATTTTCCACGGATATTTTTCACAAATCATAAAGTACAATCCCATTTTATTAATCTTTGTGAATTGTTAGCTAATTGACACGAAGGTACTCGCTTAAATGAGACTGCTTTATATTCAATGTGTTAATGGTGTAAAATTTGTATTAGATTTTCATGAATCGGTGCCAAAATGACGTATTTACATAAGTGAAGATCCAACTCTTTTAATTATTAATATTATTTAATCGTGAAAGAGTTAATTAAAGTATAATTTTGTATTTAGATGTAAATATAAACCCCCCTTTCGAGAAGCTATTTATAATTATGAAACATAATACTGAATACACCATTAACAGCCAAATTAGTTCATAAATGATCGGTGAAAGAGACTTTCGTTTTTCTTACTCACTTCATAATTTTTTTAAATAAGTAAGGGTAATAAAATATATGGCGAGAGGGGTAAATAAAATATTTTACGCTATAATAAATGCGTAAACAGCAAGAAGTGTAAGGTATATGTAAAGGTTGTCTTTAATAAAATATGCAGGAATTATTTAAAAGGCGAGGAAATATCTACAAGACCACACTTTAGGACGTAAATAGTTCTGAGATTAGTTAAGTATCCTTTATTATAATTCATTCATATATTTTCATACAGGTACTATGAGAACTGATGAGTATTTACCATCAACTACAACTTAATTTGATTAACTTGTATTCTGATCTGTCGAACTGCCCTTTATTTCTCTAATAGGAATATAAAGTACCTTTCATGATTTTCACCAAAATGTTTATTTTTTTTTTTTTTGGTAATGGCGCAGAGTTCCCATTACCAAAATGTTTCTATGTAAGATAGAATTAATGAGCGTTTCAAGGTTTATGAACGAAGGCTAATTTGAAATTAAAGAAATAAATCTCCATTAAAATTTACGGATTTTGAGTATCTTCCTGGATGGAGGAAGCTAATGATATCAATGAAGGATCACAGGAATTTTATTTCCATATTTTGTGATTTCTTTAGCTAGACTTTTTAGAAGTAGAGGTGATAATTCCGATCCCTTTTATTGTACTATTGACAGATATGATATACGGTTAATGCCGTAATATTCTTCTAAGTTACAATTTTGCTTTAATGCTGTATATGTAAGTATCAAAATAGACATACATTCAATTTCAGTAATTTTTATACTTGTAACTTGGATAGTTTAAAATATGTAGTGGTAATCAATGGAAGACACAATTGTTAAAATAAAACTAATAATATTCTCTCTTGGAAGAAATTGCATAATTCCTAAAAAAATATCTTACATTCCAATTACAGTTTAAACAGTAGCCACGAAAAATTGCACATGGAATTTGAACTAATTCTTATCAAATGGAAAAATTGAGATTTGTATGTATATTGAACAACAAGCAACCAGTTAGTCATAGACTAACCACTTTATTATTATATTTATCATTAGGGCTGATTAGACATCACGTCACATTGGTACATAAAATTGACTGTTTTTCCACCTTAAAATATAGTTAATAGCCTTCATACGAAATTATTGTAAGCAAAAGAAAATGGGGAAAAAGACTTTTAATTTTAAATACTTTTTCTAAGAGCTTTTCTTTCTTAATATTCGTTTCTAAAAGTAATGGCTATATTTAATGTAGAATTATTAAATGTTACGTAATAAGAAAATAAAGAAGTAAAAACTGAATCCACCTACCGCCTAAGTTTTTAAGGTTTTAGAAAATATTACAAATATTATGAAGAAGGTTAATACACGTAACGCCATCTGTTGAAATAATTGTAAAATAAACTTTTTAATTGAACACACTTTTTATTGAAAAGCCAAATTTCCTTATCTTTCTTTTTTAATGGTCTATTGCAATGAATCTTAGCGTATATATATATATATATATATATATATATATATATATATATATATATATATATATATAAACCAGAGACAAAAGAATCATCGGTGAGAAGATCATCGTGAATAAAGAGAGAATCATCGCGAATAAATAGACTCATCGATAAATGAACTATTATTCCGAAAACCATATTTTGTGTTCTATTTCTTTTATTATGTTCCTCTAAATAAATTATCCTATTTCTTTCCTATCATCTCTTTCAATGTATAGACGAACAAATTTTACAGTTTATTATATGTATAGATGATAACGTATAAAACAACCAAATTAATGCAACCAAATACTAAACGTATCAAAATAATTTAATTACAAATATTGAAAACATATTCAAATTTTAAAGAAATTGGGATAGCAAAGTAAGCTTATAATGAATGCGTGTAACATGACGAAAAATTGTTTATGCAGCATGTCGCATAACGACATCTGACCTCGTCATTCTATTCATATTGTGATAGCTTGTCACATTTCACGTGTTTCACCAATGTGTGTCCAGGTATATAAGTATACATACATATACATATATATATATATATATATATATATATATATATATATATATACATATATATATATATATATATATATATATATATATATATATATATATATATTATACGTATGCACCCGTAAATACATTATACATTTGAAAGCTAGGCCCTTCTTTTTTGTTGTTTGACCAAAGCAGTGTAAATTGATTTTTTGAATATGCGTATTAAATTTTAATATCTCCTGTTTGTCTGAAACAATTCTGATGAAATAAAAGATAGATGTTACATTAAGTCAACCTTCATGTTTTGAACTCCAACTAAATTAAGTCGGTAATTTTTTTGAATACATACTACGTATCCAAATAAATATCTAAACAAACAAAACTCCGGAAACAATATTTTTGTATTCACTTTTTTATAAGCTTTTGCATTGAGCTCCAGATCTCAATATCAAAAGTAATGCTTTAAAAAATACTTGCACTTAGATGGATTGTACTTCCCCGCACACCGCACTCTCAGACTGTCGTATATTTCATTTCATCTCTAATTCATTGCAAATTGTTGAATAGTAGATACTTAAACCAAACATTTCATAAATGAGCATTAAAATTTTGCAAAATTTGTAAATAATTTAATTTGGACGAGTAATTCTTTGCAATGGATTACATATTTATGAATTATATATACACACACACACACACATATATAATATATATATATATATATATATATATATATATATATATATATATATATAATTTTTAATTATCTTGTAATTTCTTATTTTTAAATGACACAAATTCCATAAAAATGTCAGCCAAAATATAAATAACAAATTCGCATAAATATCAAATATTTATACATCGCAACCAAATCTACATCGCCTCCATATAATGGCTACTTTAAGTATTCCAAGTAAAACACGACTGACAGCAGAGAGCGTCCGCCGGTCCAAAGTAATAAGTGCGCCTTTTACTTTCATTTTGTAAATACTCTTTCTGCTAGCTTCATTATTTTCGCTTACTAGAGTGGCACTTACAAATAGAAAAGTTACCACAGCAATAAGTTTGGCGGTGTATGGCTGAATAGAAACTTATATTTTTAACTACTTGTACGAAACATTAAAAAAATGCAAAACAGTTTAAAGGATAAAAAGAAATGAAATGTATATTTCAGGTGATCTTTTAAAAACACCAATAGTATTTCTCTCAGGTATTTTATATTTACAGGCTGATGTATTCACATATTCATAAAAGATCAAGGACAAATTTTCTGCTTCGAACTTTTTTTGTACAATTTTTATTTTCTATAAGTTACCATAATAAGGCGAATAGCCTTTTTCGATACAAAAGTTGAAGTTTACTTGTCAATAATTATCCAAGCATGACCTGAATAACATTTTTTTTATTGCTATCAATACTTGTCCAGAATCTAGATGATTTCTGTTTATTTATTATAATTCAAGTTAGAGCTGAAACTAATATTAAATTATTTCGTGTTTACCATAAGAATAAATAAAAAAACAAGAAAATTAGGGATTATATGTTAAATATTCAAGAATTTTTATTTTTTTGTATTATCATCCCGTGTTCAGACATTACTTGATTTCAGCGTTAAAACGATATATTAATCCATTTATTTTTAATTAATTTTAAAGTGTTTGCTTTATCGGAGTAGAGGTGGTATTATTTATTTTCCATTCCAATATAATAAATAATAATCAACCAAAGATAAATACAATTACCGTTCGGTTGAAATGTTTAAATTATTTCAGGGAACAACATTTTAGCGGTAAATTTATATGGGCCAGTTTATTATCTATTTTTAAGCACGGATATACACAAAAGAAAGTTTTTTTGTCAACCATAATACTTGAATACGAATGAAATGTTACATCATTACCTCGCATGATTATAAAAGATCCTGATATCACGTTACTACTACTAAGTTGGCTAATACATTATGCATACACCATTTTTTTATCAAAATATTGGTACAATTTCGTACATTGACGTGACATGAAAATAATATTTTATCATCTTCCTTGGGTACATCAATATTTTTTTTTAAATAACACACTGCGTGAAATTATAACAACTATGTACTATAGAAAAATTAAATGGACTACTCTTATTAAACAAGTGGCAGAATAAATCGAAACGTGCTTCCATAAATATAGACTAGATATTATTTTATTAGTTACTGGCAAAATTCCTATTGAATTCTTACGTACCATTGTCTCTTTGCACAGTGGTAACTGAAATTCTCTGTGTGTATTGAAATAAGTTTGTATGAATTAATACCAGCTTGATATAGGACAAGTATCTAAAAAAGATAAGAAGTTTCAGTGAGTATGAGTACTAATTAAATGTGGTGTTTACTTTATACATTTTTATATAATTACATTTACGATACCGACCAGGGGTAATTTTAATAACACATACTGAAGCATGGTCATTCTAATGAAACCTATTTTTATTATTTGTAAAGACAAAAACCGAATAAATAAAATATAATAAATTTAGTAATGTTATTACCACAGTCAAGTTATGTTAGCTTAACAACTTGCTTTTAAGATTACGTAAATAAAAATTAACAGAATCAAAATCCCATCGCCTTCAAATATATCCTAGATGCTAGAAACTTTCCACGTGCGAATTTTACTCGTATTTGGGGATTTTCGTTTTTTATTGTAATCGAACAATTATTTCATTCTATATAGTATTTCATTTATTAAATTTATTTATTTGAAAATATCAACCTTTTTCAGAAATACTTGGTATTAGTTTGTAATCTATAAGGAACTGTAATCTCCTCAGTGTAAACATCTTTATTCTTTTTAAGATCCACAAAGTACACAACATTTGTTACCATACCAGCATTAAATGTATATTTTATAACTATTGTATTAATTTGAAATGAAATTTCACATTGCATTCGTTGTAAACTAAATTTTGTCTGCGGTTTTAGAAGCGTCATATTAAAAGAAACATAATTTGCCAGACCTAAATTTTAATATTTGTTGTGGTACAGTGCGGTGCGTCATATTAGTTATGCGATGGTTGCCTGCACTAAAATGCCCTGCAATTATTATAGCATGAATTTAGCATGTTAAATAGAATATGTTGCGGTTCTTCCAAAAATTAAATTAATGGCGACGCATTCGGCTTTGTCTGCATGAGAATAATTTTATTACACATTTCATAATCACTGCTCTATTATTTTAAATCTGCGCATAGCTAAATATAACCTTTCTGTCAATAGAGAGAATACGTTATTTGTATGCAAAATTTCATTGAAATTTGTTGATTTTATGTTTACAACATTAGTAAGTATTAACAATTTTCTCCAAACATAGTTCTTTTATTTCATATTGTTTCTAGTATACCTAAACAAAAGCAATGATGCTTTCAAGTAAATGGGACGGCATGCCAGGTAATATATAAATATTATCGACATTTTGGTAACGAATATGTCTATAAAATATGCTATTTTTTTATACACTTTTTATGATCTTATTTCCGAAACCTTTCTGCTGAGATAAAATTTATCTTCACTTCAAATTTAAATACAAATTTTGATTTGATACGTTATAATGTTTAATTTAAACATTTCTATTTTACCAGGTTTTATTGTAACATATATTTTGAGATCTAAATATGATAAATAGACGTACCCATTTTACTTATTCAAAAATTCTCTATTCCTTCTTAAATAATTCAAAAAAGTTTCTCCAACTGTTTTAACATTAACATATTAAAACAGTTTGCTTATGAACAAATTTTTTAAACTAATCAAAATGAAGGAATTATTTGGACAATTACATCATTTCAATTACAAGTACATACATTGCTACCTTCGAAATATCCATTTGTAAATTACCATATATATGTGTATATATATATATATATATATATATATATATATATATATATATATATATATGTATATAAATACTGTTTATTGAAATATACAGTATTGATACAATACGAAATAAACACGAAAAAACCGCAAAAAGATGAGAATATTTTAACCTTTGCCTGTTTT
The DNA here is from genome assembly GCA_039881145.1 of Druceiella hillmani. Lineage (NCBI taxonomy): Eukaryota > Metazoa > Arthropoda > Insecta > Lepidoptera > Hepialidae > Druceiella > Druceiella hillmani. The sequence continues at coordinate 31,807,923 of JAYKKI010000018.1, read as the reverse complement.
AAACTTATAAAAAGCTAACATACATTTTTAAAACCAACTAAAATTAAAATATAAGCAAATTAAATACAAGTGAATCGATAATCAGTGAACTGATTCAATTTACACATTCTAAGTATAAGTAGAAGGTCTGCTTGTAAATCGAGAACTCTACCTGGAAACCTCAGATTGTATATTGAAACATGACTTTGATTTTCTTCGAATATTTTCCAACTTCGCTTCTAAAACACATTTCACAAACAGCCGGAGTCCATAAGTAATTGGTAACGAGTGATTGACCTTACGTCGTATGCTACTAATGTATAGAGCACTGCTTATACATATATAATATATCGTGTATTCAATTTTGTACAATTCACGCCAAAACTGAAAACCTTTTTTACATATGCCACTACATATTCCTTAGCACATTTCGAAAATTAATTTTGACTAATAAGTTAAAAGTTATTCCGAACGTGTGAGAGTGTAAAAATATTAGATAACTACGAAAGTAATTATGAAACTAAATTTAGAATATTCAGAATAATAAAGTGATTTTAGAACACATCGATTGTGGTGTTTAATTAAAGAGAATGAATTAACAAGGCTATAATTTACACTTCAAGTTTGAGCTTTTTAGGTTTTTCCCCTGAAACAATTCGTTACTTTAAATCTGTCTATATCGCAGCCATTTTTCTTATACGCCTTTTGACATTACAATATGAATTTGGCATAATGTACGTTAACTTCCATATATCTCAATAATTAAAACTCAGATATATTTATTCGGAAATTTTTAAGAGGACAAATGAAATATTTAATTTTGTTTACTTTCATTTAGAACTTTATTCGTTGGAAAAATTTGTTATACGACTCCAAAAATATTTATATATGTATATATTATTTTCATAATTTAATTTATTAAATTTGATATGTCCCTAGACATACTACAAAAGCTTGTTTTCGAAACTTATCAACCCCATAATTATAAAAATAAGACGGTTACCATAATTTACCAAAGAATTTACCGAAAAGCTACAGCGATAATTCTGAATTTTAATGTCTTTTCAGAAATTTTCATTAGGTCATGACCTGGTAAAAAGTGATACCAATATTTTTAAGTAGTTTAATAGAAATAATACGTAATCCCAAATATTTAAAGTTTTATATATGTGCCAACATATATACGGAACTTTCTTAGTATACTAATAAAATTTTTATTGGAAAGGTAAGAATTTTCTTCTATTTTTTTATTTTAGTGGGTGAAAGGATAGTGAAATAAGGTGGTGAGTTTGGAAATATTGCAAAATGTCAGTTGAGTGTAATGAAGGACCACAATATGCAAAATTCATCTACAATATCACGCTATACTTTCAGGCACAGAGTGTATTTAAAAATTGTTTCAAAAATATTTGCTGTTTGTATTTTATGTATTACAAAGGTGTGAATAGTTTCTGTCGATAAAAATAAAAATACAAACATTAATTTTCATATTTGGAGGTGACGCTCAATAAATGTAACATGACTCTTCTTCAATAAAGATTATTAAAAATACTTAAAAACGTGGCGATTTGTAATAAATCACGCAGAAGCCTGAGAGCGGACCAGGCATGATAGTCTAACATTAATGTCAAAATGTTGTTATGATCGCGTTAAAACCACGCCCTGCTCTTATTACAGGTATATGCAGCCTTCTTCTTTGCGATCAAACACGCGCCCCACCCACCTACGCCGCCCACCTAACACGTCATGATTGCCAACACGTAGGTGACACACACGAGATGATTTCTGAAACATTTTTATTATTTTTTATTATTGAAATAATATACTGATTAAATATATTTGAAATAAAATAATTGTTCTAACAAGACTTTTTTAACTAATATTTTACACGTCTTGACTTAATTTTCAAAACTGTAGATGTTTCATTCAATTGGAAATGGTTTCACGAAGAATTTTTGTTTGGCAGAATATGAAAAGCATATTTATTGAGTTGTTTTTACTATACTTTTCGTTGAAATTCCTAAAATTAGAATTGTAATTATTTTTTAAATTAAAAAATTTATCATTTCGATGAAAAAGAGACTAATAAAGTTTTGGGTAGTTAACTTTGTAAAATTAACAAAACTTATTAATTCTAAGATAAAGGTGCTCAGACATGATTGTTTCAACTTAATATCAAAATGGTGTATTGGCATCAAATTACGTACTTCCCTAATTATATGCAGCCTCCTTCTTTGTGATAAACCACGCGACTCCCCCAGCCGCGCCGCCCAGTCAACTCGTAACGATGTCTTACCATGCCGACACGTAGACAATACGCACGAGGTAATTTTTGAAACATCTATTATTTTCTTTTATTGATATTATATGCTGATCAAATATTTGTTTAATAAAATAATTCTTGAAAAAGGCTTTTTTCACACATTTATTTTCTTACTATACTATAACTCACATTTTACAAGTTGTGACTTAATTTTCAAAGTATCAAGGTCTATTCTTAATTGCAAATTGTTTCACGACGAATTTTTCTTTGGCAGAACACGAACATTATAATAATTTATTACCTATTTAACGGTTTTTTTTCTAAAAATTCCTAAAATTACAATTCTAATTACTTTTGAAATGATAAATTTGGTTAAGTGGATGAAAAGTTTAAAAAAACTTACTTATTTTTTAAATAATATAGCTTTATTCGAATCTCGATGCAAGATAAAAGTTTTAAATAAAACTTCTATTTCTAGAGAAGATGGTTTTCAAAACGCAGTTTTAATTAGGTTCATTAAATAATGAAACTACTTCAGTACAAGATTAAAGTTTTAAATAAAATTTTAATTTTTGGAGACGATGGTTTCCAAAGCACAGTTTTGATGAGTCATTAAACAATGAAACTTTACTTCATTTTCCGATGAGATTAATTACAAATTAATTGCAAAAAGGTTTCCTAATTTCTAAATCTGTAAAAATAATTTAGTGTAGTATAGATATATTGCAATCGAATTAGACTAATTCTTTGGTCAATTTTAAATAGTAATTCAACGTAATGAACCCGATGCTCGGGGAATATCGTTTGAATTTAAACTGTTTAATAATTATAAAACAAACAATTATATCAACATGGGTAAAACGCTTTATATAAATAAATAATATTTAACGAAAGTTTCCCACCTTTGCTTTATGCACGTTTTATTCAGCAACAATAATAATATAACAGAATTATAGTCACACTTCTCATGGTAAAGTATGACTTATGGCACATTTGTAACTCAGCTAACTTGTTGAGTATTCTTTCGTACAACCTATTCTACCGAAACTCGAATGAAGTACTACTTACGGATGTTTGCACTGGCGATATTAGTTTTAAGAACTTATGATTGTTTTAAACAAAGTTTGTTAAAATCACGCACACATAGTGATAATTTATTAATGCAAGTCAGGTTAGATCATTGCAATTATTTGTCTTTTTTCCAAACAGTTCCGTAATTTCGTAAAAAATAACGTAATATATATATATATATATATATATATATATATATATATATATATATATATATATATATATATATATATATATATGTGTGTGTGTGTGTGTGTAATATGGCCATAAGAGCCTGCTATGAGTCAAAATTGTTTTATATAATATGAGTGAAATGTTTTTCAAACAGTATGCCTATATTTATTATAATTATTTAGGTTCCTACAAAAATTATATAACAAAGTAACTGCTAACTAGTTCAAAGTGCAGAGATATTCACGTCATTGTTTTCATAATATATCATTGTGATTCTTTTGGTTACAATAACGTAGTTGTGATCAGTAATGTGTTCAATTATTGATCAAAGTAAACAAAAAGTACCAAAAATGTTCATGTTATGTACAAATACTTGTGATTACTTTAGTATTTGGTATTTGAATAGGTATAACGTTTTATATAACAGACGTCTCTACTAAGTATGGAATTTGTTTCATAATTTCGTTAATGTTGCCGTCGAATAAAACTTGTCGATAACGATATTTTTGTTTTTTTTTTTACTCGAAACAGTTCCAATGATGTGAGATGTGATTTATATTCTTATAATTTTACCTTATCCAGAAGCTGTGTTAATTGAACTGTATTTGCACCAAGCGTAACAAAGATTCCCAAAAAAATATCTTTTATCATAATAATGTTGTTTTCTTGCTAATACTACAAACATCTAATATAAGATAAGAAGGTCCATAATTTTACTTATATCTTAAATAATTTGAATTTTTGTTGTGATAGCGTCTGGATCACCACATCACCAAAATAGCTTGTCAATAAAAAATAACCGGTACCAAAGAATATAAGTTGTGACAAGCAATTAATACTACTAAATTTTTTTTCTGTTTGCAGCTGTTGCTTATTGGCTTTAAAACATTCCTAATTTAATATCTATATCCTTCAATTTTGTAAAATAATTGCCAAATGCTGCCATTTACAGATGGCCTGTAATACAATAATAACGACTTAAAGGAAATATAATCCTGGAAAATTTAATTTTTTTTCGTCCTTCAACGTATTAAAGTTTAATAAAATATTATATAAAAGTGTATTGATTAAAAGTAGTAATACTAAACTAAGAGGTGAAAGAGAATAGTTTTCATAACAGTTTTTTCCGTTGGATAAACCTTACGGCCCAATTCTTTTCTTAAAAGTCAGAAATGTTAAAGAATATGTCTATATAAATCTCATAATAATTGTTTTGCATTATTTAAAATAGGAATCTAATTCAAATATATACTAATATTACACATGTATTATGTTTGAGAGAGGAAACGGGATGTATAAAAGGGGGAGAGTAGGATGCACCGTGACAGACGAGAGGCCATTGATTTTCGTTTTGTACATTTGTTAAAATTTTTAAAGTTCCGGAAATTAAAATCAAATGCTGAATCTTAATAAAATCACACAAATGTCCGCTTGTCAGATTTTTTCCTTTTATAAACCGCTTAACATGAAAACTTAACTTTTGACATGGTGGTAAAGCATATTAATCGGCCCATATTTAAAATGCTAACACTTGAAATATTTTATGTGGAAATTTTAAGCGGAATAAAGTATATGAACTATAAAATATAGAATTGTTTGAAAAGATTAATTAAAAGGGTCTTACCAATACTTTTTTTTTATAATTTACGCGTACACATTAAGAGATATAATAATAAAAAGAAAAAAATGCCTACTCCTTATTACCGAAGCTACTACTTTAAGTAATATTAAATATTTACAGAGATAGAAAATCCATAGTAGTAAGGATTTATCAAAAATTAAATTTGAAAACGAAATCGTATAGAATTGTTTATTATTATATAGTTAAAATAGGAAAAAACTATATGGTTATTGAAAAAAATTACGTTTAAGATATATTTTTCAAAAAGTCTCGTGAAGCCGACTTCGTCCATTATGATGGTGCACGGATAGATACGTGATTTTCTTATAATTTAATTTAGATAAAAACATGTTAAATTTTTTAGTGCATGATGATTATATACTATCAACAAATAAAAATGTAGTTAGACGATGAATTATCAGATGAGTATAGGTTATAATTCCGTGGTAATTGCGGTGATGTTGAACCCAATATAACTATTGATTACTTGCTTAATGAGTACGGTGAAGTTAATAATGATATAGACTGTGACGATCAACCAAAATTCGAAGCAAAAAGGTGGCAGCATAAGTTGCAAAATTTGCATTAAGTTGTATCTAAACCACCTTTTTGTTCCTATAACGATGTTCCACTTGCACAGTTTCAGTTCAGATAAAGAAAAATAAAAGCTAGCTTGGAAAGAATCAGGCAGCATAATATTCAATGGTTCAGAAGGCAGCAGTATATCGTTGAATAGGAAAGGTTGAGAGTAAAATTAACATTCAACAATATTCTCAGTGCTTTTGATATTCCTCTTTACATTCGACGACTTTTCTTTGTTTATCTGGAAATAATTGTGCCGGATACAAAGAAAAATAGGAGAAAATTTAAAGTCAAGTATATTGATTGGAAATTGAAAGTAAAGAAACAAAAAAAAAATTGGAGTAAATCTATTTGATCAAAGGTGCTATAATTATTTCATTGCTCCTCGAACACAATGATGCCCCTTGGTAATATTTTACAAATCGCTGGACACATCGGCTTTAATTTTATGTGTTGTAAATAGTTTATGACCAAGCAAAGCAGCTGAAAGCAGATTCAAATCCATCATGAAATTTGGAAGACCACTTATAAAGTCACATGTGGTAGACCGTGAAAAACATATACATGTTTACTATGACGTCAAGAGCGATATTTGATGAATTCCGCGGAACAGATATCGAGCTGGTCTGATCCTGACACGCAAGTAAGCAGAAAATATTTCACTAGCAATCATGGAAAAAACGCAGACTATTTACTTTTGTTTTGAATGCATCGTGCCGATTTGTTCAGAATTGTTACATAAATATAAAAATTGCATATATATATATATATATATATATATATATATACTTAAATAATTAGTTTTTAATTTGATTATGGAGTTAGTAAAAAATATAATAGCTACAATTTTATATTCCTTATTTCACGGTATCTCATTTAAAAAAGTTTATCGGGTCATATTTAAGGTAATTATAATAATTATTTGTTTTAATAAGAACGGTGTTATTTTGAGTTTATTTTAGCAAATTTGTTACTTTTAATGCTGAAAAACCTTTCTTTTTATTTAGCAGTGACCATCGTACCGATAACCTTTATTCAGCACCAGTAATGTCTCCGCGGTTTCTATCACTGCCCTTAGGCTATGAGCCTAAAACTGGGGACAAAAGATCAATTGTAAAACTCGCGTTTTTTTTTAACCGTGTAAATATGAAATATTTTCGAAAAAGTTGTTTTAAGGTATGATAAAATCACATTCAAAACAAATGCTTTTAAAAATTGCCGAACAAAAAATTTAGAAGTCCTTAAAACTTGCCGCACAAAAAATTGTAACGTTACAAGAGTATTTATATTTAATAAAATTTGCATAAACATGAATGAAATTAAAAGAATTAATTAAAACTTTCATAAAATAAATTAACATAAAAGGTAAAATACGAATTTACATTTTTTGAAGCTAGCAACTTAATTTTTGAGTATACTGAATCAATACTACTAAGTAAAATATTCATTAAAGTTAAAAGAATGTCTTCTTTTGTGTGATAGCTCTACTGAAGACTGAAAGTTTAACATAACTTAATTAATAAAATTCGCTCTTCACAACATAAAGTTAACGAAGCTATTTTGTCTCCTTGAGTAAGTTTTATTTAAATTTTCAATATCAAAAGACGGACTTAGACAAGGAGGTACGCGGTCGTCCGTATCGAATAGAAGTAGATCAAAGTCGTACCAAAACGTAATAAAGAATTTCTTTCTTTTCTATATTATTTTCAATAAAATGCCTTTAGAGAAATAAATATCAAAGTATATTTTTATTTAGTATTTAAAATGGGGATTCATTTGTAATTTTTTAACAGTAAAAAATGTAAGGAAATGTTTATTGTTATATTAACAATAGTACGCATACTTGGACAAAATGTAATTTAAACACGTATTGATGTGTTGGAAAAAGTAACAATCGCCACTTTCTATATATTTTATATATTTCTTTACTTTGTGTCTTACTTCCAACAACCAATACAGTAGCGACCATACTTTCAAAGTTCATGAAAAGCACTTTTAACACTAATGCTCTTATAACGACTAAAATATAAGAGGGTGGGGTTATAAGCTCATTTAACATATTTTCCCTATTTTAGCGTTGGTTCAAAAATGATGTGCTATCAGAATTAAAAACAATTTTTGCCAATTTATTTTCAAAACTACAACAATGAAACTAGGTATCACCGCTGCCACAAAAATTATTTTAAATTGTGTCAGGTGATATTTTTAATAAGAAAATCTTTACAATCAATATGTGATCCGTTTAAAATTCTGACTATTGGTGTAAAAGGAATTTGTAAAGTAATTTTTTTTGTTCTACCTGAAAAAACTGCACTTTCAAAGTTTTAATTTACTTTTGTATCAGCCATGAGCCTTACTGCGTTCATTACATTTTTTTTATACCTCTGGCATGCAACTCCTAGTATTTTTTCTATTCATAAATCTCTGGAATGTTTTTCTTATTGAAAAAGCAGTGATCCGTGGGACTTCGGTAAAAAGTTTATATCCACTAGTCAATATGAAGACAATCATAATATCTTTGAATGCTACAAATAATACTCAAATATTAATATTTTTTTAATTTTAAAAAGGTTTAATAATTTTTTTTCGAATATTTTCGAACGCCATGGAAGCCAAAATTGTGACCAATAAGCAATGTGTTAACAAATGTGCACTGCAATGATTTGTATTTCTTAAGAAGAACAAATGATTAATTCCACATATAGGTGATACGTAGATTTTATTCTTGGAAGTTGCGTTTTTTTACTCAAGTGTCAAAATTTAAAATACTAAAAATAAAAGTAATTTCACTGCAAAACAAATTTACTCACAATTTATTTTTTTCGAAATTGTTTAGTCAATCTTTAATGTTAACCCCGGATACGTGATAAGGACTGAAATATATCTGTAGAATTATCGATCTTACAATATCGTCATATAAACACTTATAAAACGAAGGCAACAGTTTATAATATATAGATAGACAATTACTAAAAGGCAACAGTTTGTGTGAGTCAATATTCTTTAAAAATATTGACTCACACTAACAAGATAGATGAAATTGGAAAATGATAATATATATATATATATATATATATATATATATATATATATATATATATACCTTTTCCAATTTCATCTATCTTGTTTGTGTGAGTCAATATTTTTTAAGAAAAATACGTCGTCCAGTGAAAATTTGTGTAGTTTGAATTTCTTGCTTTTCGTGTTTGCTTAATGGTGAGAATGCGTTTTTTTGCTTTTGGAGAGATATTAGTCAAATGTAAGTTATTCGTCTCGAGCAATATTAAAAAGCGACCATAAAATTAGTTATCTCATTGAATCGACTATCACTAACATAATCAGATTCAAAATCTTTTGATATAAAAGAAAAAGAGTCCTCATAAATGGTAAACCCAAACAGGTCAAGTAGCTTGCGGAAACGGAAGTAATATTTTAATACTGACAGTTGCTGTGAGCAGCACTACACATATTAAAATGTTACTTCCGTTTTCCTCAAATATTTTTACTTTAACAAAATACATTAAGTTACTAAAACATACTTTACGAGTAGTACATGATCGTAAATATTACATCAAGTGTGCCTACATTAATAACGTATTCTGTCGAAATATGGCTTATTGCTTACATAACATTGAGTAAATATATGCTTGTTGTAAAGGCTACATACACCGTAGGATAATATTGTTTTTTCCTAAAAATAAAATATAAATAAATAGTACTTAACAATCAACAATCTTTTGTCATTGCTCGATTAAAGTACCATAATACAATTACTTGTACGATGGGTTGTATAATAGAAGCAAAAAAATTGTTTATCAAATAAGAAATGAAAGTATAAAATAAGGCTGTATTTACATGAAAATTTCATATCAGTGAATGTTTCTGGCAACTAAAATAGAAATTTTGAAATAAAAAGATTGTCAGGTACGAGTAGAACTCGCACTATGGGAATTTCATATAAATGCCTATAGTCTAGTTTAGTGGGATGAACATTTAAAATTCCAGCAGGAGACATCATGCTTAAATCCTTAGGTGATTAATTTTGATTTCTTCCAACTAATATTCCAATTTGTTCCATTTTGTAGAGGTGCTGTGAATGTACTAATGATGAATATTTTTTGATTGATCAAGTAATGACAAAGATCATTATGTTTTTGTTTATTTTGTACTGAAATGTACTAATATTTATGAAAATATAAGTCACAGCTGTAGCTTAGCAAACAGCAAAAAGTCACCATGAGTGGCTCCAAGTTACTTTCAATTAGATTAGAATCTCTGATCAGTGCAATGTAATTTTTATATTATAAAATATGATGCTTAGGTTGTTAATTTTATCAATGTAAATGTAAAAGGGTAGTTATAATTCTATAAGTCATCAGTTTTTATTGAAATGAATAACCTAAACACTATGTGTTATAACATAAATTACTAATTTAGATGGTAGGTTTATTATGGGACAGATTTTTTTTTTATTTTTCAAAGATACAGACAAAATTTGTTAATAAAGTACAATTGCACAGATAAAAAGAAAATCCAGAGGAAAACTAAAAAAAATTTCATAATAAAAGAAAACTATAAATTTACAATTAAGGAAACTTTGATATTGTAAAACTGTGGATAAAAACATTTTCTGGTTTTCTTTACCACAATCCAGGTTTCGTTGTATGACAGTATCTTGAGGTGGGCAATTTGTAAAGATACAAATCTTACATCAAAAGATACAAATCTTTACAAATTGCCCACTGTTGGAAGTGTTGTCATACAATGGAGCCTAGACCGTGGTGAAGAATTTAAATAAAGTAGAAATAATGCTACATCACGTAGTTTCATTTAGTTGTGAAAAATTAAATTTTTTGGTTTCCTAAATAATTACTAATCAAATAGCAGGAGTAGGGGCCACCAAATATTATGATAAACCCATAATAAAAAACTACTCCTTCGGGTTTGGCGAAGTCTAAAATGGGCATCAGATTCCGCTATATTAAAATTTTTTTTACATAATTTATCCTATTACCCACAAAACAATGACTTTATTGTAGTTAGCTTTCAGTTAGTTTTTATTTATATAAAGTGAATTCCACAAACATATTAGTTAATCAGTAATCTCATGTAAATAAGGAGGAGACGAAATATAGGAAATGAACCTATCATATAATTCGATAGTGATTGGTCTAGTTCAGCCGAATGGACTACGAACGAAAGCAAAAAAAAACGTCCATCCAGTCGGAAGCAATAAACGCCCTTTGTCGATATTGCCGAGAAGAAGAGTATTTACAAAAAATAAAGAAAAACTTTCGTAGTTTTCACAGCAATAACTTGGTGAAAATCTTCATAGGAAGTATTTAAATAAATAGGATGTTGGAAAATGAAAACTAAAATTTTTTAAATATTCCGTATTTTATATTCTAAATGATATTTTTGTTAAATGATTTTTTTAAACATCTGAATATCTGTCATTTTACTTCAAATACCAGATAATTTTAATTGATATTTAATCCATTAATAATATATGTTTAAATCTTCATTTTTATAAAAAATTATTTTGATATACTGGACTACGATTAATATCGAATTGAATGAAACGAGGGCACGAATGCCTGTAAGCAGAATAATATTTCACATAAAGAAAATATTGGTTTTTTGACATAAACAAAAATAAAATCTGTAAGTAGCTTCATATAACGAAACATCTTGTTTTCCATAAATTCAATTGAATTTTGTTTATTATTGTGATTACTGAAGTAGAAAAGTAAATTTAAATTAAATGCGTAAATAATATTTATAATTTTATATTTTTAGTACAATTGTCCTGTTTTTGGAAATATTGTAACAATACATTTTTAACAATAAAAAAATCAAGTTAAATAAGATTTCCTTTCTCTTCTCGTTAAATTTGAATTAATATTTCCAGTTCCGTCGAGCAAAGCTATCAGATACATTTCTATGCATATTGAAAAGTTAAGTATAGTCGAAGGAAGAAGGTCCAAAATGTTTGTAAGGGAAATTATAGCTAATAAATACATATTTTAATAAACTTCTCCCAAAGAGAGGACAACTATCTTCTTGAGCCGTGAATAGAAACCGGATAACTATTTCCATCCATTTGCGACTGAGATCAGTAACAACGAGAACAGGCGATATGTTTACATTTGGTGACATATTTAAATATTACCTTAGTTCTAAAGAAGATAATAATAGAAGAGAAAATAAATTTGGATATATATATGTATATATATATATATATATATATATATATATATCCCCTCAAACATGATACCCTCAATCATGATTATTTGCTTTTAAAATCTGTATATTGTCAAAATATTTTTGAAATAGCCCATTGGACTAATTATATGAAGCCTCCTCGGGTGCAATCAATCCAGCGCCCACTGCGGTCATACCGCCCGCTCAACACTTGTTATCCTTATTCTACTTTGCGGTGAGTGGGCGCTACTTGTATGTAGTAACTCTTAAAATATATTTATTTCATAAATTTGTTGTAATAACATAACACACCCGTCAAATATTCAAATATTAGGTTCTGAGCTAGGGTTATGCTTTTATATTTTAACTTATTTTTCTAATTTTCTTTATGAATATTAAAATGTGATTTTGATATATTTAACAATGAAACATAAGTCAACTATAAAATTTAATAATATTAATTTGGTACTAGTTGATCCATGACAATAATTCTCAAGTCATCCAATGGTAGTATAATGTAAAAATAAGTAAGTGAAAGTTATTTTATTTATTTAATTAGTTTAAATATAGTAGATAGCTCGTGCTTAGAGGGTTCCTTGCCTTATTTCAATCAATTTAATTATTTGTCATAAATCATTACTAACGTGAATTTTCTAGTCTTATAAATATTTAATAATATCTAAAATAATTAAATAAGGGGGAAATATATCATATTTAGTTAAAGTTATTGTCAATAGATGACTTTATTTACAATTTGGATACCTTTGAGAAATTATACATAGAGAATTAAAAAATTGTTTTTGAATTGTTTATTTTTCGTCATTAGCGATGAAGGTAATCTTCAAAATGACAGCTTCATTACAGATTTTTATGAAATATTAAGGGAGTTATGGCGTACCTACAAAAACATCTATGAGAAATAATGTATAGCGATAAAACTTTAAACAGTTTTACAGGGGTTTTCAGTTACCACGAGGAACAAAGTGTACCCACTTGATGAAAATAGGACTTCATTCAATTTGACGTTAGATTTTGGGAGTACTCAAATTTACAAAAAAATAACAACAAAACAATAAATACAAAAATGTAAACATCAAATTTAACGCATAAGCTACTCATTTACTTATCCACGTACCTAAAAGCCTTAAAGATAACGATTGAGCTATATTTCGTAGTCGTGCCTTTGGAACATAATATACAGAAAGGAAACAGTTATTATTATGCTCCTTACTGAAGACCATTTTCTTTAAATATTCAGCGTAGAAATATGATGTTAAGATCATAATTAGCATAGTTAGTTTACATATGAGAATATGTGGCCAAGATAATTTTCAACAATTCAGTAAAAATTAAATTTAAGAATATACTTGAATCGAATATACAAAATTCGAGTATATTTATCTAGAGCTCATTCAATTATGTAAGCAAGTCTATTATCAGCGGCAAGATTATAAAATGGGAATTATAACAAAAAATTAATTTTTAAAATTAAATGTCATAAATTAGGTTGATATTCTCCTGAAAAAAATTAACATATAATTTCAATGCATACAAGAAAATTCCAATCCAGGTATTTATTATTCTATTTGACTGCTGAATATCATTATTTTAACTAAATTAAACAGATCTAATGCCAAAATACCAAGTATCGTCATGTATTCAAAATTCCTCAGCACTTCGTTAGAGGAACATTAACAAAGAAATGATTAGTTATATTAACGTAAATGAGGAGCTTCGTCCTTTTCAAAAAGTACTTAACGGAAGTTTGCCATCTTGCCATTGTGCACAGCGTATCCACCATCATTAATAATATAAGCTTGTCTTCTAACAACGATGAGTCCCGACAGCTGTGTGATAAAACCGCACATTTCTGACAATTGAGTGTTGAGCTTTTATAGTGCTTAATTCTATTGAAGCTTGAATGCGTTAACTTTTATTATTAAAGATATTTACAGTCGACTTCTTAGATAATGATTTTATAAATGATGAAAATACGTTATGAAAACCAATCAAATGCATTAATATAAATAAAATGGTTCATAAATAGCAAATAATTAAAAAATAATTTGAAGCCTCTATTGATAATAGTTGCTTAATAAATTCTGCTTTCTCACATGTCCTGTGCGTTATGACGACGCAAATCTAAAATCTTATTCTGAAAAATTGTTACCAATTATCAAATATTCGAGAATACTTAAATAATCATTAATGTACATTAGAGAAAATATCGAAATGAAGTATTCAAAAATAATTAAATCAAGGTTTTCACTAAATACTTTTAAAAGATAATTATATAAATAGATACGAAACTCCTAAAAAGCAAATTATCATTTGAAATTATTAGACTTATTAGGTTAAACCATTGTTTTTAGATGAGTTTTCTCAACTTCCCAATAACAAATTACGAAAAAACTTTTAGGTGTTTTTCTTAAATAAGGGCTCAGTAGAAATCTAAAAGTATTTAGAAAAAAATTTCAACAATAATTAATTAGGATGATTTTATGTTATAAAAAATATAAAATAAAAGCTATCGTTTTGCCTCTTCAATAAATTTTTAATCAAGACCTTATTTAACTTTCAAATATCAAGGTTGGACTAAAGATATGGCGGTAAAATTCATTTTTTTTCACTTTGTTTTTCAGAATATATTTGTCTATAATATATAGTTTTCACATACGTATGAAGATGAAAAGAAGATATATCAAAAATTCGAATTGAAGGTTATGAATGTGTGTACACAAGACATCTTTTAAAATAAATATAGTTGACATGTGACCGTATGATATAGTTGACGTGTCATCGAAATTTCAATTTCTTTACATTTTTCATAAGAGGCAATATTGTTTGGAGTTATGAGTAGTAAAATTATCAATAAAAAGAGACATAATTTTTATATTTTTACAAATGGATAAATATAAAAATTTCTTTATTTACAGCCTTTACTTCTTACTATTAATGTTGAAGAATATATAAGAAGATTATACCAAAATATTTCCCATGTTGATGGTATTAGTGAATTTTAGATCTGAAAATCCGATGTGAAAAGAAGTTACTACAATTTTCACTTACGAGCAGTAGCGATAAGGTCAAGCAAAAGGTCAGGTTGAAGATGTATTTCCCGTTTTTAAATGATAAATTCTTTGGCTTAAATTAGAAATGAATGAAGCTATTTTTGCATGAGTTGCGCTTTTAATAACAAAAGGGATATCCAGCGTATCAACCGTTTAATTAAGTTTTATTACATACAATTATTAAACTATTTAATAGTAAATTTTCCAAAATATTTATCTCCACTACACAAACAATTCTTCTAATTTCGTAAATATATTTCTAGGCTGCTGGTTTTGCAAACTATTCCAAAGCTGGACTAGAAAATTGGTCGTTAATATATAATTGATAAAGAAGTTAATTTTGTTAAAAACGAAAATACATTTTAGATGAACGTTTAGCTCCTATACTAAAAGTAACCATCATACATAATATGAAGATTGCTTAGGCGATAACAGGTATTTGTTCATAATGTATTTATGGAATTTATGTCCACAACGTATTTATATTGAAGTAATTATGTGCAGTATCCGATCGAGTGACTGTAAGCTATTATGAACTGACATTTATTTTCCTGACCTCAACACGATACCCACAGAATGACTGAAATGCAAACAGTAAAATATTTTTGGTAGGTGGAAATTTCAGCTTAATTCAGCCTATTAACTTTCCTCTGTAGTTTGCGCAGAAAAATAAGGTTGGTGTATTGCAAATTAACGAAATGTTTAAATAGTTTATTATAAATGCTAAATAAAATCACTTTTAATAACTATCAGAAAGATACTTGAAATAAAGCGTAGCTTGGTTCCTCGTTAGTGTTTAAGTAGTAAAGTGATTCATAAGTGATGAGAATAATAAAGATCTAGACGAGTAAATTGCGTTTTATCATTTTCTGTTGACTAATATTACCATGTGTGTTGTGGATTGTTTTATCATGTCGACGTAGCGAGTCAACAATTGCAATGCTAGCAGAGGCTTAAAGTTTAATGTGAAACAGCGAGAGGAAGTCAGGAAAGTTTCGATCTTGATTGGGAATAAAGGTATTTAAATATAATATTGGCAGTAAATCATTTGTTCATTTTACCATTTGTTCATCACGAAGTGAAGCAAGAATGTAGGCTTGCAAATAATTTTCTTAATGTTAAATAAAATATAAATTCCTTTCTGAGAGAAACTTAAGTATAAATTAAATCTTAGACTAATATTAGATTACTATTATTAATGAAATTAAAATCTTAATTAGAGTGAAATACTTTTTATAACCTTAATCTTCCAATTATTAATACTTATCGAAAGATTTTATAGTTTACAACAAATGCCACCAAGATTTATAAGCAAATTGCAGATATCGACATCTTTCGCAAGCTCATTTATTTTTATTTCTAAATTTCTATAATTTTTTTTATTTAGTACCATTCATGGAGAGTCCTAAATTAATTGAAGTTATAATTATCATTATTGTGTGAAAAAAAAATCTTCGTACCCATAATATAAAAAAGTGAATTTTAGTGCCACCCATAATGATCTACGGCGTTGAAAGGCAGAATCAAAGCGGTACACATAGCGCCAAATATTAGCAAACGGAAGGATTCATGTGTATTTAGCCGAAAACTTTCTGAAGAACTGAATACCGAACAGATAGACGCGTTCTCATCTGGAGATTCTGAATTTCAAATTCAGCACGAAACCCGTTACACTGAGTTTCGAAGAAACTGTGTCTTTAGCCAGATGGTCTGAAGGGGGTGCACTGTTTGGAGTTTTTATCTTGGTGTAATCTTGTATTCAATAATGGATAAATAAAGGCTGATGATTGATCAATTGTATTTCATTCCTATGAAACCTTTCTTGTAAAATAATATTTTGCCGTATTAAACCTAACTCTCGTCTTGCTAATAAGATCAATGCCAATTCTGACTGCAGATTTAATATATTTTTTAAGCAATTTATGGTAATTAACGTTAATTATTAAATCCCAGTTAACTTTTTTTTAAATATTATGTACGTGTATTGTGAAAAACAATTATTCTTGCTTTTAATATTTATTCCTGTACTTTAATGTATCTAATCGAAATATATATATATAAATATATATATATATATATATATATATATATATATATATATATATACATATACGTATGTATATATTTATATATATGGCGAGCTTAATACTACAAGAGCAATCTCTTATAGCCAAACAGAACACCAGTCCAGCCCCGCTCGACGAGAGGCCGGGAATCCAGTTCGGGTCCCCGCGGTGCGCCTTGCAGTCAAAGGCCGCATGCTTTGTGATCAACCCCATACCACACCAACACCACGGTGACGACTGTGAATAATACTCATTGCTTGAGTCTCAAATAAAGTTCGTTATATTTATGATAATTAGTAATTTGTGAAATAATTTATATCATCACATCCTTTTTTTTATTTTAAGCAATTATTCAATGAAAGATAAATTTAGCTTTAGCTGCACTTCGGACTTAGTTCTTGCTAGCGAAGTTCAGAAAAGACGTTGGAATGAGAGGGAATAAAAGAGGAAAAGCTATGTAAACAGAGCTCTACATATTAAAATAATATTTAGAAACTTGTTAAGGATATATACGCGAAAAATCAATCCTATTTTTGATTAAAAACATGTCGCAATAAAACATATCTTAAATTCCTAAGAATTGCGCAAGAAATGTAAAAAACTATACGTGAACCGAAGCTTATTAAGGAAAATCTCCTCAAACCAAACTGAGTTAGATAAAAGCTACATTATGAGGATCATTGCCAAACTACTATTTACAAATGACATAATGAAGTGATAAGACAGAGAAAAAAAAGTGATACCCGACCTGTTTGACTCCTTGAACGTCGCCAAAAAAATGGAAAATTAATACTAAAAGATGCGCGTTCATATAAAAAAACCTGTCAAGCACGATTGGAACTCATATTACGAAGGTTGGAAACACATTTAGGCATTTATAAACATTTAATGTTATATAATATTTATATTCAATTATTTATAATATTCTAATCGTTTAGAACGAAAATATAATTAAGCCTAATAATTTTTTACCAGGCACATATTTAAAAAAACACTTTTTATTTTAATTAACAATTTTCGTAATTTTTTCCTTGTTTTGTCCCGTTAGACTTTGCTTCTCGCCAAATTTTATGATTCTATTTCAACGGGAAGTACCCTACAGCTTTGATTTATTTTCCAGTGTAAAAATAAGCAGCAAAAATGATCGGAAGGAAAATATATTACTAACTATATATTTCACAGACGTATATTTCAAAAAAATATTTAGGTGATGTAACTACAAATCAATGATTTTTGGATTTTTTTGTTTACTAATGATTTTTTCGTTTACTTTACACCTCGACAAATTTTATAATATTAGGTCAATGGAAATCCAAACCTACAGGTTACAGGTTTGAATTTAATTGTGTCAAGAAATGTGGATAAGTGGCCGTATTTTTACAGTTTTTTTCATTGATTTCAGAAATAATTATGTGTTGAAACATCAAAATGTTATTTGAAAGAGCACTGTTACGTGCAAAGCCTACTTTTATATAGGAAAAAAATGTAACCGGAGACAAAATTTCGATTCATAACTTTAACCCTAATTCAAAACAAGACTCTATGCAACAGCACAAGAAAAGTACACACCACCGCTAAAAAGTTTTTAAATCAAATTGAGCATCAAAACCGAAATTTAGTAAGGAAATTTGTTTCTGAACCAATTTAAGTGCAATTAAAGCCTCTTTATATCACAGAATCACTATATTTACGCCTACTACGTTTTGAGTTTAATAGCACTTTATGCTCCTGACTGCTAGATGATAGGACGAAATCATAATTTATTTCAGCTGCCTAGAGCGCGTACAAATATCTTGCAACTTTTATCTGTTTTTTGTGTGCTCAAATTGATCAAAGCAGTATTGGGAAATGCTCATTGAGCTCTAAGCGAATGAAAAATACTCCAATCTCATTCATCTGAATATTTTTTTCTGTTCCTTTGACTGCTTCAAGATTAATTTATTTCAGATTATAAAGTTCTTTGACAGTTTTGGATTGATCACTAGTTAGAGTAATGACAATTTTAATTGCTGTCTTTCTGTCTTCCTTGTTTATTGTATGAATTATTCATTTATCTTTTTATTCTTTTAATTTTAATATATTTCTTTACAAATGCGTGTTAATATATATAAATCCCAATACCTGCAAATATGTAGATGGTATTGTGGTAGATCACAATCGATTGTGCAAACTCCATTGTGCAGCTGATGTCCACAGATCATTTCCGTAGATTACATTCCGTATTGGTTTTCCTTTGTGCTATAAGTTTTTACCATTGACGAAGAGTAGAAATTGTAGACTTTAATCTTAATCATTGCTATCAGTTAATTTTTTAAAAATTTACTATTTCCGAGATATTGTTTATGCAGTGCAGTAATTTTTTTAAATTTCTATCCGCTATTTCAAATGAATATTTAAAATTCTCTGTCCACGATATCCATAGTAATATTTAATGGTATAATGGGATAATATTTATTACGATTAAACTAAATGTCTATGTATACAATTCGTGAAAAATGGTCTGTGTATACAATTTGTGTATAATAATTAATAAAACGAAAAGAATGTATTCAAATGATGATCAAAATAAAATATTTTTGTATCAAGAAATGGTAATTATTATTCTAATCTCTATGACGCCATAATGGTATGTTATTTGTTCAACTTTTATTCGTTATTTCATATAAGTGGCTACCAAGAACGAATAACGGGTCTAGAGAACCAATTACATGTTTATTTTATGAAGAATGGAACCAAAAAGAAGGGACGATGGTTAAGCATTTGAAACAAATGACCGTTTAAGATTATTGTTTTCAGGATTTTTTTAACTTTGTTTTAAAAGAACTTCGTATAAACAAATACAATATTATAATTAATAATGAAGTTTTAGGCAAGAAAGTTTTGATAATAGACGCATATCGGGCAAAATTCGTTTAAAATTGATTGAAAAAAAGTAAAATCGATCCTGCCAGGATTCGAACCTGGAATCTTCTGATCCGTAGTCAGACGCGTTATCCATTGCGCCACAGGACCTTATTAGCATAACGTTGATTATTTAGATATCTAATCTCGGTTAATAATATTGAGACTTAATTGAAGCTTAATTCTTTATTTTTATCTTATAATATAAGGATAAAAGACAATGAATTTTTCGTTACTGATTACCTTAAGCCTTAAGCTAGGTTTTCAAAATGTCTGAAATTGTTTTCAATATCACTAACGTGAAAGTGTGATTTAGTTGTGTTGTAAAAAGTATATTAAAAATGAATTATTTTTATGCAAAATGCAAAAAATTAATTATATTACTTTTTTTAGTCATTACCTATGGTAATTAAAAAAAATAACTTAAGTAAAAGTGAAAATCGTTCTATATTTTTGTCTTATTAGTTCTTTTTAACTACGTAGCATTTTTTACGGCTTTCTTAAACCTGTGAGTTTCATGAATTATCATGGTGAATCATTATATAGGGGACATGATAGGAAATAATCGCCTCTTTGTTTGATTTTGATGGATGAAAGGGTTTCGTAAAATAAATATTTGGAAACTATAAAAAAGTAACTTTATTTTCTATCAAATACCAAAGATTTTACTTTCTGCTTGACAATAAAAGCTTTTAGGAGTATATTTGTTACATTTTTTTCTATATAACGGTGTCATTTTTAATATCGGTCCAGCACAAGAATATAAATTATTGCCCGTTTACTTTACGTGGTGCTAAGATTATTTGACAAGTTTCGAATTACACAGGCAAATTTTATTATATTGCAAATTGCAAAAAATAAGATAAAAGCTGAAAAAATAAAATATTAATAGTGAAATACTCAAACGCCAACTTATTAATATGTAGTTACGTATGGACGCAAATACGCAGATACGCAGGCACGCACTTACATACAAAGAGAATCCGTCCGTTAACCCACGATTCAATATATCTCCGAAATCTTACTATTTAATCTATTAATTTCATATTTCAATATTTTGTAAGGCTTGCACCTTTGAAGCAAATAGAAATAACTAGTTCAAAATAATGTAAGTTTTGTTGTTCAATGTCAATAATTTACGTTTTGCTGCGTAATATTGAAATTATAAATTTATTGAACAAAAAATCCGCGACTTACTTTTTCAAACGAAACACGTTAAAACGCTTGCGTGGAGTACTAATTTCACTAAACGGCATTCATCAATTCGAGGTCACTAACCTGATTGTAATACTTCCTTAATGTACGATAAAAACTTTCCACAAATATTGTAATTTGTGATGGAAAGTGACGTTGCTCTAGCCCGAAAATGGATACTCTGGGTGAGGGGCCTATTGCTCTGCGCGGTTTTACAACTCAAGATAAGAACGCTCAACGGTTTGTTCGTGAAGTTATGACAGCCGTAAATCAAAAGTACTGACATAAAATATATCTTCGTATTGGGTCTATTATGTCTAACATAATTCGAAAATTCACGTAATTAACATCGTTTTTATCGCAGCGGTGAGATAGGCAGCGATGATCAAATGTAATATTTTGTAATTAATATATCATTATAATTTTTGATATGAAAACTCTTAAAAATTGATGCGGGGTTTGGGGAGGTAATCGCGCTCAAATTAGTAACTATTCTATCAAAGTAAATTAAAACTTCAATAACTCGGCAACTAATAGATATGTAACCACCATCTCGTTTTAAAGACGAAAGACGAAAGTTTATACCAGTACAAGATTTATATCTCCAATATTGCATACAAAATGAACCCACGATTTTCGATCTAAGGATTTGACATTTGCAAGAGGTATTCAAATAATTTTAAAAGTATATTTTAAAGTAAAAAAAAGTATAGTTTTTATGAAAAGAACCGCGGCAGTGTCCGACACTGCAATATCTTTTTTAATAGGAATAATCTTGGAATACATTATCGTATATATCGCCTTGTTAGAGTTAGATAGGGATCATATCGCTTAACGTTTGCTTACACATAGTGCTTATTAAACTTTATTTCATGTAACGTAGCATTTTTTTATTTTACTTTTTATTACTTGCACACCTAATTAAATTTTCTAAAAATATTACATCACGTGCTAACTAATAACTTCGCAAAACTGATTCGATAAAAAACAAGGGGATCAATACAGAATTTTTATAAATTCAACATTTCAGTTTGAAAGGGAATTTTTTTTCATTCGAAACAGTTTAGTAGCTTAGTTACAATGGTCAGAAGGCTGGCCGGAAGAAAAATCCGACCAGAATGCTGGCCGGAAGAAAAATGCGACCTGGCTCACACTTAATGTTTCCGTACCTCGTTTGAAGTGGATAATTCCACTTCAAACGAGGCAATTATGCATCATGTGTCATTAATAATATAACTTATTTAGCCCGAAAACTAATTAATAATTTAACAATAACTGATATAATTAATTTGGGGAAACATATATTTTATCGCAAATGTCTCGAAAATTATAGCATCTAGAATCATCATTATACCTTCTCATGGCTTTTGCATTTGTTTCCTTAAAAATATTGTTTTTAAAAATTTTAGGTTCAGCAAAATCAAAAATAAAGAGAAGACATATTGCACATTTTTCAGTATTTCTCTGAAAATTAAATATCTGAAATGATATGACAAAATATTTCTGAGATCCTTAAAATTAGCCCTTTTAAATGAGACACCACACTATAGGTGTGATTAAAAAAATGTGGGTAATTACTTTTTCCCCTAAACATCATACCCTGAGTCTTCCCATAAATTTTTGAGAGTTAGCTTTTGAGATATATTTTTTTATATTACTAGGAAAAATTTCAAATGTTTACATCAAGCGCTTTGGAAAAAAAAAGGTTGTGGCATACAGACAGATAGATACGTGATTTATAAGGGTTCCGTTTTTCCTTTACGTATTAAACCCTAAAAGAACTGCCTCTTGCAGCAACAAATTGGAAAATATTATTTGGAACTTTCGAAATAGAATACGCTTCCTAATTTTTATTTCTAAATAGTTAGAGAAATTACTCGTTAATAAAAAAGGTACATGAAATGATCGTAAGGTTCGGAAAACAATTCATGAACAAACTTTCAGGCACCTTTATAAATGTAAATTTATTTAAATCTTAGATTCAGAAAAAGCTAAAATAAAATAAAGAGAAAACATAAAACAGCAATATAATTTTATTGTTATTTTTTATGTATTTTTTGTCACAACTTTTGATTTTAAGTATGTTTTTTGGCAACAGTTGGATCAGATCTCTTAATTATTACTTTTGTGTCACTATTTTTTAGAATATTACTTTTCTTAATGTTATATTTGCTTACACTTATTTTGTACAAATTATTTCATAACAAACTTTAAAATTTCCAAAATGTGTTGCATCCAAAGTAACCGCTTTATCAATCCTCGATATGGGAGAACAATTTAGATGCAAATAAATTTTTAAATGCCAAAATGTTTTGTTTTGACTTTACAAATATTATCTAATAATTCCAGCTAATGGTAAATAATTTAAATATGTGGTTTGTGGCATTTGCTATAAAAAATAATATATGCACTGCAAGAATCTGCCAATAACTTCGTTTGATAATGGATGTGAAGTTATTAGTCTCTTTAAGTAATTACACATAGTTCAAAAATATAGCATTAACAAATTTAAAAAAAAGTTTTAATAATCCTTTTCAATATGGTTACAATATTTTAAAATTTTGCGTTTTAACAAAAAAAATTAGTAATTTTAAAATAGTAATTTTTTCTCTGTCGGTATCTAAATTTAAACATTTAATTTGTATTGCTTAACATATTTTAATTATTAACAATACTTTTTTGATTATGTACAGATTAGTTTCTACATTTATATGCGATCTTTTAATGGTTCCAATATTTCTTTTGTAATAAAATAAGGTATATTGATCTTATTATTTTTGATAAAGAGGTTTGAATTAAAATTAAATTGATCGAAAATATAATAAGTTTTTTTTTAGAAATTTTAAGAAACTCAAAAGACAAACTTTGACCGACTTAATAATAAGCTAGAAGACCGAAAGCAAATTTCAAAATTCCGTTATCCTCAACGGAACATAGCAAATAATCTAGTTGAGTACGAAAAGAACTCAAAACTCGTACCACGATATTTTTGTACACATTAACGTATGAAAGAAAAATTAATTGTTTCAAGGCACTTACATTAATCTATTTGCAAATAATAATATTATTTTTTACTATGGAAATATATTAGCTGGTATGTCTTTCACAGGTATAACGTTTCCGTTATTTGTTCAGAAATATTGTGGAATTGTTATTGATAACTTTTCCGAATTGTACTCTTCATCATCTATAAGTATTTTTTGATTAAATATAAAATATGAGATATTGGATAAAAATTGTAGCTCCCTACGTACTGAAGTTTTTTTGTAAAGACAAGGTAATACCGTCCAGTACTAGATACTCTTGTGTAGTTTTTAGTGAAAAAAAAGAAATTAAAAACAGATTTGTACTCTAGGCAAAGAGCTCTTTCAAACGGTATCTGTAAGAAGAAAAAATCTGTGCACAAAGTAATCTACGATTCCGATACAGGCGATAATGTCTTTAAAACTTACGTTATTATTATTAAATTGCTAATCCTAGTGTGATCAGAAGTGTCATAGACACAATATTACTTTTATTTTAATGTATATTTCTATCCGTAGCAAAATACTCGTTTATCCATATGTGAAGCATTACTATTACAAAGAAGAAATAATACAAAGAAGGCCCGAAATAAAAAAAAAACATGTAAGTGTTTAAGAGAGTCCATTATCACCCAGCGTTATACTTAGTACCGTTAATAATAAACACAGGTATTATCTAACGATGCTGCAAGACAACTTGACAGGATATGCTTTTGAAAGAAATGTATTTATTGCGCTTAAAGCTCTAATGAAGTTAATTTAAGTGGATATTTCCGTATACATTGAATATATATGAGGATATGCGTCTGTATTTGTATATATGCGTATCGATAGTGTCAGTCGATGACGGAATATTCGATTCCACAACTAATTCATATTAGTAAAATTATCCTCTCGCATATGTAATTATTTCTCTGTTTCCAATTAGAAGCACTATTATTTAAATAAAACTATTTTTCTGTTTATGAGATTGATTATAACCAGGATAATTTTCTCGAAACCGTTTTATATCCATACTTAGGCGTTGTGATTACACAGAGATATTGATCTAATTCAGAATAAGACAGTAAATAAATAACTGTTATAAACGCAACCGGTAAAAGTTTAATAGTTGCTTCTTCTTTCTTCTTCTTCAGGTTCTTCTTTACTTTTCATTTAACTTAAATAGGTTATGGTATTAGAAAACGTGTGTGGCTAATATATATAGCTTTTCAAATAAAGAAAAGGTAGCTATTATAGCACGAGCGTTAAGTAGCGCTGCTTTAGCAGACGATACGAGATATATTTTTAATGATTTTAAACTATTATTTGGTCATCTATTTTCATTCAAAATAATTATTTTTAATGAAAATAGATCAAATATTTAAAGGTTGTCACGATACATTTCTTTTCATAATACATCTTGTCATGATGCATCATGACTTATAATTACGCTTTATTTATTAAAGTCGCCTTAAATTTTGGAAAGTCATAATACAGAGTTTCCCTTTTCGTATGTATTTTTTTTTATTTTTATTTATTATTTTGTATTCGTTCAAAAATATTTTGTTCACGATTTTAAATTGCGCATTTATATCATAAATGTGCAATTTTCATTTAATGAAGTATCCCCTCCTCCTATTTTCAAAACTACGCAGCTAAAAATCGTAAAAAAACAGTTGACAAGCTGGAAGATTACAAGAAAAGTATGGCGCTTATATTAGATCCTTTAATTTCTGAAATATACACCACATCCATACGCCTGTGAAATATATGGCAGGCAATGTATCTACGTCGTGAAAATTTGTAAATATTTTAATGGAAATACTACGTACCTATGTAAATGTGTATGAAACCCACGTGGTGTGAATTCCACTCGTGCTTGGCAGGTTTTTTATAATATGCTTTAATCATCCCAAACGTGCCACCTGATTTTTTTATATAGGAACGCCCTAATTTATTTTAAATTTGCAAAATATACGAAATTACTGTGTCATAGTATATATTTAGATGTTAAGGAACAAATTCGGGGAACTTTTTATTCTTTCTGATTTTCTTTAATTGCTTATTTCTTCTTTCTTCCATCCGAAAAAACTTTTATTTTATTTATTTTATGGAGTACATATTATGATTTAATCTTATAATTACACACATTACATTTAGATCTAATTCATATTTCTGACATATGAACTTAACATTTTTATCACTTCCAGTTTTTATTAATCGTTTGTTTAACGGTGTAAACGTTAGTTCATACTTTGCGCAATTGTTAATTCTTTATTGCATTTGTTACATAGTGTTTTATTATGTTTTGTTATTTAAAAAAAAGATTCCTTCAAGTCAAGCAGGAGTAGAACTCTCTTTACGAGAGTCCCACACACATCACGACACTTATAAACATTAAATTATACATACTACTTCTAATAAATTGTTTACAAATATTAATTTTTCACTGCGTTATATTGCAACTTATAATATACTGTATCTTTCACAGGCGTAAATATATTATGATATCAGGAGAAATATTGAGATTCGAATATAATGAAAATATAACCCAACTTCTTATTTATTTATTTATCTAATGTATCTAATTGATACATATGACTTATTGCTACGAGAACCATCTCTTAGAGCCAATCATAACACCAGTCCAACCCCGTTCGAGGAACGGCCGGGAATCGAACCCCGGTCCCCGCGAAGCGCCGCTTCGTCAAAGACTGTATGCCTTGTGATCAACCCAAAATACCAAGACGACGATTTCCGTAATTTGGAACAAGGTTTCAAGTTTTTAATTAGTCTTTTTTTATTTTCGCCTCAATCCAAAATCGGTGGAATAAAAATTGAATATGGAATCGAATAAATTTAAGAGCCCAACGTATTGAATTTCTTAGATTGATATACTGATAACTTTAAAACGTGGATCACTTACGTTTATTTAAGAACGATGAACTGAAACCTATTTGTATAATATTTACGCCTATATCTTAAGTAAATATTTTTATTTGATTTTAATCCAGGAACAAAACAAAGAAAATGGGCGTAATTAGTTTTAGACCAAAATAGATAAATTTTCTCAATACAGAATATCTTGGACTGGGTATAAAAATAAATCAAACGGTATTAAATTCATATTTTACAAACATTGGAAAAATAAATTTCAAAATGTTAAAGGCGAGTTATTAAATCAATGCTATTCTTCAGATTTATAAAATGAAATGTGAAAACTCCTTTAGAGCTGTAGCATCACCTAACTCAATTTGATAGTTAAGTAATATTAAAAAAAATATTATCAACCTTAACTTCGGCGAGATATATTACAATTGTGTTGAATTATAAATAAATTATTTCAAATATATCAATGAGTTACTGGTCGTAATGTTATTTCTGACCCACTTTTAGAGTAGCGACGTTTATCAGAACAGTTTTCCACCAGAAGTTAGGAAAATTTCTTTCTGAAATTTGCACATTGAAAGCCTCTACTAAGCTTTAAAATTTAAAATTTAGATAATTACTTTAACCACATTAGGATATTTTCTAAATATCTCTTATTGTAATCTTATACTCAATTAATATTTACGCAAGATAAATGGACTTAGGTCAACAATCGGTAAAATCTACGTATTTCTACATTTTTTATAGTATGAATAATTCTACTTATTCAATATATTTTATAAGCAGATTTAGTTACTTGTTTGTGGAAGGTGAAAGGTCTCATTTTTCTAATGTATACAACCACTTTGTATGAAAAGTCCTTTGCTACCCAAGCTGTCAGATTTAATAATCGCCTGGATCCGGATTCCAGGAATTCGTGGTCCATAAATGTATTTAAAGGTCGCCTGTAAAGTCCTTCCTCCCATTATACCCTAATTCTACCTTCCTTAATTCCATTTTGTTCGTATTTTTTTTTTCCTTGTTCCCGACATTGTTAAGATTTATTTTTAATGATTTATTTTTTCGTATTTTTTTCTACGTTTAGTTTCGATTTTGGTTATTTATTTATTATAATATTTTTTATTTTATTGTTAGTGTTTTTATAGTCTACCACATTATATATCTTTATGTTTAACCACTGTGGTTGACTGATAGCTTTGAGAGAGAGGGAAACATAGAAAGAGAGAGAGAGAGAGAGAGAGGGAGAAAGCAATAAGTCCGCCAAATATAAATGTATTGTAAGGAATATTTATTGACTTGTAACTGTCGTTTGGATAAAAATAACCTTGGCAATATACCATATTCCAATATCATTTTGTTGTATTCTAAATAAATGTGTTTTGAAACAGGCAAAATTTATGAAATTATACACATGTTTAATAAATCGTTCATTTAAATCTCAATTTGTTACTATAGAATCCAAATTTAAGTAAAAACTAGACATCCAACTGGCAACCCCCGTTTTATGTAGTTGATTTCAATTATAATCATTTATACAGGTTTATGTCATTGTAATCCATGACTCTAAAAGATTCAAATGAGGTGGATATTTGGTAAAAGGTTTCAAAAAAGAAATACAATTTTAAATCATAAACTGCGACATAATAAAAAAACTGTATTTAGTACTGTGAAAATCAATGTTTGAGCGCTTCAAGCATATTGACAGTATAAAGACAACAATTTATTTAACTTTTTACTCCAAGTAAATATACAAGAGCTTGCCAGCACAAATTGTTTACCATACCTCCATACCGAACTGATCTATATTGTGGCACCCCACCTGTACCAGCTACCATTTTATTGCTACAAGAGTAATTTCTTCCAGCCAACTGCAATCAAAGAATACGATTAATTAGTTCTGAGGTGGACTTCAATATAATACATTACTGTAAAATTTTTGGGAAAAACAATAGAGAGGTCTAAATTTGACATGTAGGGACAAAAAAAATGATGGGACATCATAAACAGAATGTTAACGAAAAGGATATGGTGCAAATTTTATCAAAATGCGTGTAAGTTTTTTGATGAAGTTAGAAAGCATATGGACAGTGAATTTCTGATCTTAGAATCCAATGAATTACATAATTTAGTGGCGTAAGTGATATAGGAATATTCATGAAAAGGCGACCAAGGTTTAGGAATCACAAGCATGCGTAAGTTTTTAAACATAAATCAATGCCCTGGGTAGATCATTTTATAAATTTGTCACCGAAGTAAAAAGGTCTATATGAATTGCTTGAAATATTACAAAGTAATGCTAGAATATGAAGACTGATCACCATAAATAAAATAATAATAATACAAGTACACGATGATTGAAAATTAAATAAATTTTGAACAATAATAAAGCGATATAGAGATATTAATTATTCAGTTTGTCTGAAAATGATCTCTCATTTTAATTCCTTTGTAGCGCTACAAAACCCTTGAAAATAAAGAAAATTTTAAAAAGTTGGGAAAAATATTTATTAAACCCTCTAAATATATGTAATATTCTTCTTATAAAAATGACGTTATTTTCTTTGATTTACAATTTTTTGTTTATTGAAGTTACGATAGAAACTTTCCAATGTAATGTAAAACAATTTGAAATTCCAAAAAAAAACAATTTTTCGTAAGATGCACAGTTATGTAGATATAATGCAAAAATCTGTTTGCACCACTTTTACTTATAAACGTCACAAATGTAGTCAGATAAAAGAAATATTACCTGATAAAGAAAAGTTACTTTTAAATTAAGAGGTACCTTACGTCTAATATAAATGTTATAGTCCTTTATTAGACTTGCGTCGTAACTCAGCAAAGTCGCTAATATTTCATGTGTATGTAGAAACCTAATGAATCAAAGGTCTTCGTAAATACGTGTATATACGAAAAGCTATAGACTTAAAGGGGTTCTCGAAGATAAACAGAAACTTTCATTAAAATAAAATAAACATTATGTTTTCAGTGCAAAAGTCTCATAAATCTAACTTCCAGTTTTGCTATTTTGAGTCAAGTTGATAGCAAAGTGTGTTTCATTTTATCGATTTATTTGATTACCTAAGTTGTTATGATTAAACTAAACTATTACAATAAAAAAGTGATACAAATAACACTAGCCATGTTTAGAGTAAATTCAACTCAGTATGAATAAAGAGTATATAACAAAATTTAGTAACTTAAATTCTGATACCCGATTTAATATTATCAACACTCTTAGGAAAATATTCACATAAAATTAAACAATTTAATAGAAAATTATTTTCTTTTGTGCAGTAATTACACGCACAAATAAACATAAAATTATTTTTATTACATTATAAGCACATCTTGCATATGTAAAATACTGAAAATGAAATATTTATATTGAGGACATGGGCTTCGAAATTTAAATGAAAAACTATGATACGATTGGGTATATTATATCCCCATATGGATATATTATATCATATTCAATGTCCATAGTATGGGTCTCTGGGGAGATTCAGTGTCCATAGTATAGTCCATAGTCCTAGGAGTACCCATATATTACCCATATGGATATATTATATCATATTCAATGTCCATAGTATGGGTACTCTTAGGGCTGAATGGCCAATGTTCTGGAGAACAAGGCGTTTTGGTCAAAATTCTTTGATATGATCTATCAATATCCTTATTTTTAAATATGGAGTGTATAGTTAAAATATATAAATGTTTTGACTATTTTTCTGTATTTATCTCCTAATTTTGATAACGAAAGCTTTTATTTATAATAAGCGAAATTATTTTCACACATTTACACAACGAGCTGTCCCGACCTCTTAGATGGTGACACTCGCGATACTCAAAGAAAATACGTTGTTATGAGGAGTTTATTATAATTAAAAATAAGTTCAGATGCCTCAACGTTTATGTGTGGAAAGTTTTATATATACAATGTAAGTCCGTTGGTAGCTTTCAAACAAACTCACCATTAAGTCGCTACTAACTGTACACTAGTAGTGGCTTATGTGTAATAATGTTATGTGTAATACTAGGAGTGACAGATTTATGCGGTTAGTTAACAAAGTAATTCTTCGATATCAGTGAGCACCTTATTATGGATTATAACATTACTTATGATTATATAAATCAAGTAACTTTTCACGGTTCAGTAGTGAAATAAGGACACCTAATAAATGTGTTATAACCATCCGTCCGTTTATTCATCCGTCAGTTAGCCCCGTAGTTCAATAGTTTGAGACCCATGTTCGTGATGAAATTTTGTGTCAAAATATATCAATATGGATATGTAGGTTAATATGTAGCAAAATGCTAATAATATTTTTTTAGTATTGACTTTTTTCATATATGAAGTTGGTTGTATTGGACTAACTTTCACGTTACATGAAATATATCTAATAAGGATGAAGTTAAAATGTCCAAAATATATCTAACCAATGTTTATTTTCTTAATTTACATGGAACTGCATAAAAAGAAAATATTATCCCGAACGTCATCCTTTTTACTTTTTTACTATAATGTAGTCGATTAGTAAGTAAAATTGAAATTACAATACTATAAGGAAATTGAGGGTTTTCCTTTTTAGAAAAGAAAAATTTTAATTTCTAGATAGATTAAAATTGATATAAACATTATTGAATAATATGAAATAGCAACAATTATTGAATAGCATAAATAATAATTTACATAATAATTATAAGGAAAATGAAGAGTACAAGATTAAAAATTAACATTAATTACTTTTGTGCGTAATGAATAATAATAATAGCAATATCGAAAATAAGAGAATAATTTAATAAATTATATAAATAATCATAATAGGAATAGGCTAACATAAATTATAATCATTTAAACAACAATTAACAAGGAGAATACGGGAATTAAAAGTTAACATTAACGGATTTTTTATTAACGGATTTACCCTTAAGCAATATTTTAGAAACGGACTTACAAAGTCTGAGTAGTGGATACCGACGTTTTTACGAGCTGTGGGAACTTGAAAGTGCCCAGAGCTGCATTTTGATTTGACGTGCACACCAAACTGTAGTTAGCAGTTCTCAAAACGAAACTCAGAAATGCATAGGCCAGTGTGCTAATTTGCTCCTTGTGAATGTTAAAGTGTAATTTAAAATAAAAAATAATCCCTTGATCACGTTTATCATGAACAGACTCCAATGAAATGAAATATCATCAATATTATAGAGATGGACCATTTTATTTTTGGAGAAAGTAATCGATTTGCACTTATTGTAATTTAAGTGTATTTTATCAAAACTATTAAGATCTTTCCGTAGGCGAATGCAGACAATATTGTTTTATATTTTTGAAAATTTCTTTAGGTCATTAGCGTATAATAGAAACTTACTATATAGCAGGTACTTATGTCATTTTATGGTACTTATATAGCAGGTCCTTATGTCATTTTATGGTACTTATATAGCAGGTCTTTATGTAATTTTTAAAAATGACAAAAATAGGTCAAGTGTAATACCTTGGGTCACTCCTGATGTTATAGGAACAGGGTGACATGAAAACGTTAATTGGGACGACATGTTGCCTGATGCTGAGGTAAAAAGTGAACCACCGTAGCAAACCACCATTGATACCATTTAAAGACAGTGACTTCAATAAGATGAGGTGATCGACCTTATCAAAGCCTTTTTTGAATTATATTGCAATCAATTGATTTGAATGGGTATTGCGAATATAGGAGGAGAATAGTCAATGTTGATCGATTTTGAACAAAGTCATGCTGTTCCTCTATAATAGGCTGGTGCACCATGAACTACTTTTTCCAAAAGCTTTACCATTGTTGATAAAATCGATATTGGACGATAGTTTTCTACATATTGTTTATTATCAAACTTACATATTGGCGAAACGTATTCAATTTTTTTAAATAATCTAATTACTTTTCTAATTGTTTTTAAAAAATCTAATTATTTTATAAAAGCTAATTATTTTTCATTCAAAAATTAAAAAAAAACATTTTTCTTCCATTTTGCTATATTAAGTATTGTAGTGTGCTCTGTACTGATCACAATTATTGTTGGTGTACAAAAATTTTGCTTCATTTTGGCTTTAAAGGACATCTATATTATTTCAAGATTGTATCATGTATATTCCTATAAAGTATAGACTTTTTCTTAATTTTTCTGAACTATTTAATTACTAAACGCTTATAAGTTAATTAAAAATACTTTTTTGATATTACTATGACGTTTCGTTTAAAAAATAATGACATATATAGAAAACTTATAACTATCACTCATATAAGGCTACAAGATTAATTTTCAGGAACAGTTTGAAATTTTCTAAATCCCGATATTTACAGGACTGCAGAAAAAGATCTGATGTATCTTTGTAGTGTGTTTCTGTATTTGAAGATATTTACAAATTGCCTACCGCAAGATGTTGTTATACAACGAAAACTAGGTCATGGTAAAGAATTTAAGTAGAGTAGAAATAACACTACGTCACGTAGTTTAACTTAGTTAAGAAAAAATTTATTATGATGAATGATATTGTTTTCCCTAATAATCAAAAATCACCTTGTTATTATATATACAAAATTTATATATAGCATATTCCATATCATAATATAAATGTAATCGTAGTCATATAATAAATATATTCAAAAAGTAGTAGTAATAGTTTATTTATAATATAAAAAAAATATTTTATATCAGAACTAGATTCAAATCCACTTTGGCACAATATGCGCTTAACAGTTAATTAGAAAAAAAAAACAAAAATTATTACGAACGACGTAAACATATTCCATCTGTATTTTCCTTTATCGTACCGACGCAAAAAAAATTAAATTTCCTCCAATTTTCCAAGAAGTATGTGGCAGTGTCCAGCGGGAAATGAAAGCGAATTGAAACATAAAACAAGGCGATTTAGGAGCATCCATTAACGTACCCGCTTATTTCCTGTAATGTACGTTGAGCTCCTTACGCATCCTTATTTTACGGTAAATAAAACTACTTAACGTGAATAAATGGATACGAAGAGAATGTAACCACTAAGTGGAAACCAAAAGAATAATGAATGTTTTCTTAGCTCCATTGTTGCTGAGATATTTCCTACAGTTAAAGAAATGTGGAAATTTATTTTAATAACATTATGAATACAATTCTTTCTCCAGTAAACGTACAATTTCATATAATTAATTTGATTTTAATTTATATTTAATTTTGGTGCTTTGTCGAATTTTCGTAATAATAAACTGCTACAAATTGTTTTGAATTAACACTTTATAACCATTGAAGCCTCCATCCGATAGTTAATTTTAAAAACGTAGTAATATTGCAGTATTTGAATTCAGTAAACACTGCAAATGAGTTTTTAATTTATCTAAATTCCAATCTCGATTAAAGAATTATCGTAATGCGAGTGGTATGTCATATAAATCCCATACCTGCTACTCATTTTCTTTCACAGTTAACATTATCATGATATCAACTGTAGCTATTTTACATATATTCTGCTTTGCGGTTTAACCCGTGTATCTTAATTTTACAGCTCCATCCTCCTCCGCTGTTACTGAGCGCCTCCTCTTCATTTGCCAAACGATATCAGTGTTCAGGGTCGGGGAAATAATCGGTATAATCAGTCAATAAATAAGTCAGTCTCACTCTACTTTGCACCGTTTAAGACTTTGTGTATTTTTGCGTACTAACATATAGCTTATAATTTTTTTATTAATTTTTTAATAATTTTTGAAATTTAATTTAAAGTTCCATACATTAGCGCGACAAACAAACAAAGCAAAGAAACAAATTTTGTCGCTTTACACTCCGCCCTTTAAATCGAAGCGTGATAATACATGCACTTCAACTCGAACGTGAATTTCTTAGCATCGTGCATTTTTATAAAATTATTAAATAATTGTATTTGTTGTTACGTGAGAAAACGGAGTCATTCTTTATTTCGCCTGCCTAGAGCGTGCACAAATAAATATCTTGCTGCATTCACTAGCTTTTCACGCATTTAACTTAATCAACGAACTATTGCGAGAGGCGCCAATTCTTGATATTTTTGCTGCTTTATTGACCGTTCCGGAATGGATTATGGAGTTGCTTAGTTCACGTTTGGTAATTAATTAGTCTTATATTTAAATTTACTAAATGTGCGTGTTTTCTGTTTATTTATGTTATGCATAATGTAATTTGTTGTACATTTAATGTTCGCACATGTCTAGCGCTTTCGGGTAACGTGTAAGTTAGACGTGAAGATTGTTGATAAATAAATAAATACATAAATAAATAGACATAAACTAATTTCCTTTGTCTCAAGTTTAGGCGAATTAAATTATGACGTGGCTTTCGTTCTGTACTTCCAATGTTTTCAAATCTTGCCCAGATTAAAATATTACTCGAAATTGTTGAACTAGTAAATTATTATAAGTGTAAATAGCGACTACATTGTATAAACAAATAAATGGTGAATCATCCAAAAATAAAATTAAAAACATTTAGGGATCAAGCAGAAAAATATCCAAAATACAATACAGTTCTAAACATCAAATTAAGAGTATATGAATGAAAGTTTCCAGAGTACTTTAAAATAATGCTTCGAAATTGTAGATCTTAGAATGAAAAATAACCCATAGATGTTTACGAGTTAGTAATATATTTATTAATCAGAGAATTTAACAAAATATATTTTAAAATAATTGAATAAATGTAGTTAAAATATATATATATAGTAGTTAAAATACATGACTTAAAACATGTGTCAATAATGTATGACACTGTGGAAATTATTTGTTTTTCTTTTTGCCCTAGGAAATTGTACATTTTTTTATGATAAATGAGTTTTTGGTATAATCGTGGAAAGCTCGAAATACTCGAGTATAATTATATTATTAAGTTGATCATGTTATTCATAACTAAAAAAGAAATTACAATATTTTCCTACGTATATTCTGTTCAATATTTAATAGAGGGAGAAACTTGAAATGAAGATGATCATCTGGTATTCATTTATAGGATATACATACATCTCTCATCTGTGTGAAGAATTAATAAATATGTATAAATGATTTGAAATGGTTAAATTAAAATGATTAATTAATCAATAGGAACTCTTGATCATTGATTGATTATTGACCAAAAGAACTATTCTATAGTTAGTGTTTTTACAGTTATACAACACGCACGAATGCATGCCTGCAACAATCCTACATAAAGGCTACATAGCTATCAATGCACATTTACTCTTCTCTCAAGTATATAAATAAATGAGTTTAAACATTTCCCGGTTCATTTGAAATAATTTTATATTTAACAGTTGATATGTTTGTATTTTTATTGTCGTACAAATCGCACGTAAACTGTATAACCGTAATACAGCTATCAACGCCAGTTTCACGCACATAGCATACTTTTCCCTTAAGTATGTGAAATAGAAGATTTTAAATACATTCATTGTTACATTTGCACAATTTTACAGTTCACAGGTGATATGTTTGTTTTTACTGCCATAAATGCACGCAAGTACGCACGCATTCACGCACGCTTGCACTGGTATGACTTACCGTGTAGCTGAGTGGGAATGAATGTACCATTTGTTGTACATACTCGCACATCAGTGAAATCAATAAAAGAACTAAGTTTAAAGACCCATACCGCCGTGTGAAATAATCCTCAAACTGACTCAAAATCACGGAAGGAATTGAAGTCTAACACTATATTGAATAACAAGCTTTTGTAGTACAGAAAATATTCTCCTAATATCAGTAAAATCATAGTTCATATTTACTTGTTCATGATTCAAATTTACATATACCACTAGACTAAAGCGACTACCAATAAAAATACGATAACAAGTGTGCAATAAATGTGAAATTTACGCGTCCAAAGTAAAATAACGAATATGTTTCGGGTTTGCAATAAAATGCTGTTTTATATCTCACTTGCGGTACAATTTGCGGTAGGGAGCACTCGCCACAAATATACACATTCTTGTAAATTTGTCGAAGACGAAAATCAAAGAGGTGGAAACTTAGTATTTAGAGTTCTTGTAAATATTATGGCCAACTAGCAAAATATATTTGTTTTTTAAATATTTGCTTAATAAAATTTGCTTTTTCTAATAATGCTTTTTACTTAGAGGTTTAGCTACATTTCTTGATGAACTGATACTTAATGTCCATTTCATGTGAATATCAATAAAAATATTAGTAATGTAGAAAAAACATTACAAAATAAGCAAATTTCGAAGGACATTGTTGAACCATCTCCTTAATTAATTAAAAAGCAAATTTAATAGCACAGAGACAATACAATATATATAAATGTAAAAATAAAAGCTTTGAAGTTAAAACTTATATTCGTCAACGTCTTAAATAAATGCGTTATTTATGTTCTCTATAATAAACAATTCTTCGATTATTATTATATAAAAATTGAGATTCAAAATAAATATTTGATCATATTTTACTTTCAAGTGAAAAGAAAATTTCAAAGCACAGAAATAACTCGGTAGAACAATATATAATTTACAAGCATCTGTAATAACTATTATGAGGAGTAGGGTTACAACCGAAGATACGTAACGTGGTTTCTTTTACACAAAATGTTAAATATTCTAAACCATGGTTCGAATTGAGTGCAAAAAAAATAAGGCAGTCTTTTAACAGGATCGATTTAAATTCCCCATTTTTAACCCGGTTCCAGATGGGAAATATGTATTTAGTGAGTTTTTCAAAATAAATAAATATTAAAACAATGTTTTTTGATTTAGTTTTCATATTCATATGAAAGTATTAACAAATTTGCGAGTGCATTTTGTACTTGTATTATCTAAAACTATTAAACATATTTAAAATACACGTACTATTATGTGATACTCAATTTCTATATTTTACACTCCTAATTGAAAAAGGTATTATGTACCATTAAAGTTAATCGAAGAATAGAAATTGCCATTACAATTAATTCGAAAAACAGAAATTTTCGAAGCTAGCCGAGTTCATTACATTTTCATAATTTATTTCTTTATTTTGAATTGTTTCAGCAAAATAATGATACTTTATAAACATACAGCACAAAGTACCTAATAATATGCAATTATTAAAAAAATATTTAAGTGGGTCTGATAATTTTACTTTGGTAAATTTCAAAGTAAAATTATCTATAATAGAAAGGCATCATAATGAAAAATAACTTTACTCTGTTTTTTTTAAACAAAAAGGAGAAAAAAATAAAAGCCGTCAACAGGTAAAAAAGTGACAGATTAAAAGTAATCCATATACGATATTGAAAAGCACGAAAATGAAAAATTATGTAATGAAATCCTATGTAAAATACCACTTACAAATATGAATTGCTATGTTATGATTTTATATTATGATGCCCCTCAACACTATGCAGCTGACATTCCATTAAAAAATAGATTAGTTTCCATATAAAAAGCAAATCAAATACAATATTTATTCATTTTGTTTGTCAAATATTACCTTAGCGTTGCTGTAGAATACTGTTAATAAAATGATAATGTGATATAATCAAAGAACGTTACTATGCTTTTTAGGGTTCCATAACCAAACAGCAAAAACGGCACCCTTATAATCTCATCTGGCTGTGACCTACGGGAAGCCTGCCTGTCCGTCTTCCCGTAGGTCACAGCCATTTTACTCGGAGACTATTGGCACTATATGGAAGAAAATTGGGTGGCAGGTATTTTGCTGTCATACAATGACACGCACTTGGTCCCGTTTTTTAACAACGTAACTACACTTAATCGGAACGTGTTTGCTTCTTAAATTTTAACATATTAATCTAATTGAAATACATTCGTCACTTTACTCGCTGTAACATTATTTTTGCTTCAATCTTTACATAAATGGCTATTGGATATGTATGTTCGTAATTAATGTAACTGAATTTTGTTCATAAAATAAAAATATATTTTGAGTTAATTTTAATTTTAATACACTGCGTCAAAAGACAATACTTGACCCAGATGTAATAGTTTTCGTAAAGATCATATCCACTAGCAGGCTAAAGGCAATATAAAA
Organism: Druceiella hillmani; assembly: GCA_039881145.1. Lineage (NCBI taxonomy): Eukaryota > Metazoa > Arthropoda > Insecta > Lepidoptera > Hepialidae > Druceiella > Druceiella hillmani. The sequence continues at coordinate 31,768,868 of JAYKKI010000018.1, read as the reverse complement.
TATTCAATATGCTGTTGAATACACAGATATCAAATCTTATTTTTGACTGTTTTTCCCCATCGCAAGTACATAATTTTTCTAGGGAAAAATGATTAGCTTGAATGCAATCATTCTTTTCAGAAAGACTACCTATAATAAACTTGTTTAAAGGTTTTTTAAATATTTATTTAGTATATGTCATGAATTTTTTAATTAATTAATTTCTTATATTCAATGTGTTGAAATACATTTGTCTAATTATAAATCCGTAAAAACTTAAATATTTATAGGAAAAATGAGACAAGAAAAAGAAAAATTAAACGAAATATTTTCATTATATTTTAGTAAATTATAAAAAATCTCTTAGTTCATAACAATAAATGGAATGGGAGTTTTTTATTTAATTATTAATTAACATTTAAAATACAAATTACAATCGTAATTATTCAGATTAATTTACTAGTAGATTATTGTTTTATTTACTTATTATTTATTCATTATTTTTGATAATCATACACAACATTTGAATTGAAATTATAACATTTGAATTGAAATTTTAAGCAATAGTTTAAAGTTGGAATGTACGTTTTATTCATTACGTTACAATAATATCTTATGTTTCACAGTGCTCTACGACACATTTATAATAATATATTTAAAACTTCAGAAAACCGTACCGTTTTTAAGTAACGAGCACTTAAAATGTAACCTTATATTCTACAAAAAATTAGAAAAATTTACACTTTGATGTCAAAAATTTACACTTTGATACACTTTAATGTTAATTTAATAAAAAAGCCGCGCGCATGCAGTAGAAATATTGTTCTCGCTTTGATGTCGTTGCTATGGTTATGTTATTTGACAACTATAAGTTTTGAAAAATTTGGGGGTATGATTATTTTGCTCGGAATTTAGTTCCTTCAATCAATTCCTTTTTATACATGAAACTGTAATTTTTATATGGAGAACCCAATAAGATTCCGAAGAACGCATGATTTATGTAAGCAACCATGCGCGTAATATATATATATATATGTTTTTGCCAATTTTATATATCACAATTTCTTACGCATTGGATTTTGTTACGGGCGTTTCTGCCTGCGATTCATGTTCTGGAAAATTTTATTTTGATCTTTAGTTTAAGTATTTGGTCAATTCTACGAACTGTCCGGAGTTGAATAGGCTAGGAGGAGTATCCTGAAAAAATAAGCAGGTATTTAGTATTAGAATATATAAATCTCGAAATATAGCATGCATGTATAATGTAGCTATGCAGAAATAGAACTATGACTGGGTACCAGAAGTACCTACAAAAAATAAATCACGGTTTTTATTACTCCAAAAATCTGCAGTACATTTATTTTTGTACTTCCAGAAATAAATTTAATGTTTTAAATTTTGGTACCACGCTGACTTCTTGATATGTGCAGGTAGGAAATCAATGGTTTTGTGACAACACCATACTACAAAAGAACACAAAATCGAACAGTAACCCACTTTATTTTTTTGGATATTTGAAATAATTTATTTGCAATGAAATGTTTACTTTAAGTCTACTAATTACTAGTACAGTACAACTAATTATACAACTAATGTTAACTAATGATTAATATAATGAATCTCATGTCATATTATGTATCTAAGCATTGCAAATCTGACGATCAAATTGAACTTGAGGATAGTGTTTATGTCACTTTTTATACATGAAACTGTAATTTTTATATGGAGAACCCAATAAGATTCCGAAGAACGCATGATTTATGTAAGCAACCATGCGCGTAATATATATATATATATGTTTTTGCCAATTTTATATATCACAATTTCTTACGCATTGGATTTTGTTACGGGCGTTTCTGCCTGCGATTCATGTTCTGGAAAATTTTATTTTGATCTTTAGTTTAAGTATTTGGTCAATTCTACGAACTGTCCGGAGTTGAATAGGCTAGGAGGAGTATCCTGAAAAAATAAGCAGGTATTTAGTATTAGAATATATAAATCTCGAAATATAGCATGCATGTATAATGTAGCTATGCAGAAATAGAACTATGACTGGGTACCAGAAGTACCTACAAAAAATAAATCACGGTTTTTATTACTCCAAAAATCTGCAGTACATTTATTTTTGTACTTCCAGAAATAAATTTAATGTTTTAAATTTTGGTACCACGCTGACTTCTTGATATGTGCAGGTAGGAAATCAATGGTTTTGTGACAACACCATACTACAAAAGAACACAAAATCGAACAGTAACCCACTTTATTTTTTTGGATATTTGAAATAATTTATTTGCAATGAAATGTTTACTTTAAGTCTACTAATTACTAGTACAGTACAACTAATTATACAACTAATGTTAACTAATGATTAATATAATGAATCTCATGTCATATTATGTATCTAAGCATTGCAAATCTGACGATCAAATTGAACTTGAGGATAGTGTTTATGTCACTTTACGACCGTACAAAATCTGCGATATCTCGGATAATACAGAAAAAGACTTCACTTTTTCAGCAAATGATTAAAAGCACGGAGTCATCACAATGCTAATAACATGGTTTATCTGATTCGTTAAGAACAAGATCTGAAAATAAAATTATTTTATGCCAAAAATCATATTAAAATCGATTCGGTGTTTTTACGGAACGGAAAAATCAGGACATGTCCACACAATTACGAATTCATTCAGATATACTGACAGTGTCTTATAACAAATAATTAATAGTTCTATCAATTTCTACAATATTTTTAGTATAATGAAAATCTTATTGATGAAAATTGTTTTTCACTAAAACTTAACAAACAAAGAGAAACGAATAATTTTCCTCAAAGCTGGAAACTTTATTTTGTAAAGATAAATATTAGAGTAATCTCAAAATAATCGTTATGAAACTCATATAGCCATCAAAAGAGGAGTTCTCAAAGAGGAGTTCAATGTAATTTATGAATTGCGAATGGATATTTTAGTGAATATTTTCGTATTCTGTGACATCAAATACCACTAGCTCGATCGGCGTCGAAAGTTTTCTTTATGTACAAACCTATGGAGTGTCCTTCCTTACAGTAAAGTTCGACGAACAGATAAGTTTCAAGCTATTCCCATTTTATTTCCTTTCTAATATATTATATAACGAATAAGTTTCAAGCTATTATAGATCAATTGAACCAATAGCCATTCATCACGTTTTTTTTTTACCTTTGTGATCTAGTTATTTCCCTTTGAAATAAATTATTTGTGAAATAAGTTCGGGCTATTATTTCACACTCTTGCTGATATAAGCTAATTCATTTGGTCATATGTTTTGGAAAGAATGAGATTGATATCTTAGAAAATTAACCAGCAGTTTTGTTTGCTTTCTGTACAACAAAACGTTATTACGCAATTCTAGGTATTCAATCTTTTCTTCTAAGGCACTCTAGGGTCCAGTAGAGGTCGTAAAATTAAACTTAGAATTAAAAGAAATACCAACACTAATGGAAAGTTTTGAAGTTACGTTTCAATGAAAACAAAATAAATAATGCCATCTGGAGTAAAGTATAAAACTAATTTCAGAATATGCTGAAAAACAACTCGAATTCAGAAGAAATCTCCAGAAAATAGAGTTTCGGAATATTTCAAATTGTTCCAAATGTTATTGCCGTAAAAAAAAATTTTCGACAAAATTTTGACTAATTTACAAACTATAATCTGATAGAAATAATCCTACACTTAATGACCTAAATATAAACACGTTATTAAATTGTAAAATATATTTTTTTTTAAATAAAATTTATCTGGTGGAAAATTACATTATTTAGTTATCGTACTTTCAGATGCTGGTTACTAACAAAAAGAAAGAGATATCGCTGTTTATTAATAATTTGGTTTTGGTTGTAATAAGTTTTTAACTGCTAATGTGTTGTATTTATATACTTATATAGTGCATGATATTTATTCGGTAATTGGTGCCTTGATACTAAGTTTTATCTAAATCATTCGTACGTGCGTTGTTAAATTGCATGCCGTTTTTAACTTCATTGAAATTATTGTAGTCAATTTCATTCAAATTTGAATTGAAATTTTTTGGCGATAACATCCTTTATTTCTTTATTTACTACATTTTTTGCATGTAGATGAGAAATTATTTCTGGTTTATCTTTCTGTATCGTATAAAAATGTAGTTCAAATTACCTACAACTGGTAGAATAGTGGGCTTCCCAGCAAACTGTTAACTAAAACCTGAAACTAGGATATCATTTAAATCTATTTTGATTACCGAATAATAGTATCTGTATCGTGTATCTCTTACTCTTAGGATATGTGTTTTCTTTATGTGAAGTTCATTCCCTTTTACTGTGACGTATAATCTATGTGCATAAACTCGAGTCCACATTGATTTTAATCAGGTCTGGTATTGATTTTAATCAAGCCTTAGGTAATATGTAATGACAATATTGCATATTATAATTGTGTAACTTACATATCACATAAAATTAAATGTTGACGTATTGGAATATTTTCCAAAATTTATATATTCAATAAAAACTCAGTTAATAACAATAAACGATAGTAGAGGTAATTACGGACTCTCTCTGCGGCGCGGCACTAGGTAGGGATACAGATACTTTTATTTAATTTATATATATATATATATATATATATATATATATATATATATAAACTTTCAATTACACAACTCTTAAACGATAAGTTCTTTTTTGTGATTTTATTACCGTAATTAAACACTAATTCCTATAAAGGGCATCCCCGAATCAGAGGATGCCGCTATAAAAAGTAATTGTCACGTTAATTAAGCAAAAAAAATATTTGGGCACCTAGAGAGATGATAAACTTAAATTCCATAGAACACAGTTTATGTTTCGTAGTAAAAAACTACTAGAATAATTGTGTTGGGTTAACTATATATCCATTATATATTTAGGGATCATTTCTATCATTGACAAAATAGGTTATTGCCATTTTATTCAAGTGATCTCCCAAAGCTACCTTATTATACTGCACAGGTGTGTTCACAGCGAAAAAAGTTACATTAATGCCACCTAAAGGCATTACCGATATGGTGGAAGCTGAACTAATAATAACTTCATATCCATGTGATATTGACTTAAACTCAATGGTGAATGTCAACATTCCATTTGTTGTATTCCTTAATTAAAGAGAAATTATAGATAATTGAAATAAAATCACTCATTTTTAGGAAACATAAAGGCTGTATTAACTTGCTGATTCCATAAATATGCCTGTTTACCTGAACACCCAAAAGTGAAGCTAATAATTTGAAATGTCAGCGTCGTCATAATTATGTTATAGTCCAATAAAAAAAATGCTATTTATTGAACTCTAACATAATTATGAAAAAAAATGGCATCAAAATATCCTCCACCAATTTGTTATGAACTTTTTACAGTAAGCGTGAATATAATGTTTTTAGAATACGAATTAAAATAGATCAAGGAAATAAGCTAAACCAATGCATGGTAAAGCTTCTATTGTTTATTTATCTAATTTATTCAACAATATCGTAGTAGAAAAAAGAGTTAACTAATTCATTGTGATATTAACTTTAAAATTGACCTGAAAAGCTGAGTAGATAAATAAGCGACAACTTGTACAAGTCGAGTCGAAACTTTCCTTCAAGAGAACTGTTACTGAGATTAAATCAATTATTAACCCTCGTCACGAAGTTGGATTTCCTAAGTGACAGGATAATTGTTATTAACTGTGGCATTATACTAGATGGAATAAGCTGTTTTTGGAAATAGAAAGCACTTAACGACTGATTTCCTGACTAATTACGAATATTTTTTAATAAAATTTATTATTTCGATTTGCTATAATAAAATGTATTGCTATATTTAATATAAAACCATGTCATAGGTATAAAATGAATGGTTATAGAGTTTTTGGACTTATACTCTTATCTTAATGTTGCACTAATTTTTACTTTATTTTAATTTTATTATATCTACTAGCTTTTGTTCACCTCTGAGTTCACAGAGGATATAATATTCCTATATCGATAGCACAGATTTAACTGACATATAGAGCCATATTTTGATTTTTATATACGGAAAGTATCAGTAATACATAAAAATAAGGCTTCGAATAATTTTTGTCAAAAAAAACATCAAAAATTGCTTAATAGATTGTTTTTATTTTTTACATTATTCTTACAACAAAATTAACTTTGAACAACAATATTATTAAATTTTGGAAAATTTCACATTTTTAAGTCACCCGACCAGCCTCGAAGACAGATGCAATACGTGTCTGCCTATGAACCACGGCTACTGCTTAAAAACTTGCTGAAACTCTTTTTCCCCAAAGTACAGTTACCATCTATGAAAGGTGTTTCTAATATTTTCAAAAATAATCTGAAGAGTCTTATTCCTCCCGGTATTCATTCAGAAGGATTAAGGTCTTTCTTAATTCCATGTCACTTCCTTTCATTACTCATTTCATGTTAACATCTGTAAAATTTATATTCTTATTGGTTTTGTTTTTTCTCCAAAGTGGATTTCTTTTTATTATTACAAATTTTGTAATTTTCACTTTACAAAATATTATAACTTAATATAGTCTTGCATAATCTTCCACATATTCAGATTTAAATCTATTAATGATTAATAGATTCAAATCTGAATAGTAATGATTGATCATTACGATATAAATGATTGTACTTGTAACATATGTCTGCCAAATATATTAAAACCTAACTTAAATTAATACGTAAGTAAATATACATAAAGGCATTAATTAAAATTAAGACCAGCAAATTATATCCTACAATAATTCTAATAATAAAAGAACGATCGAAATTGCTAATAAACACATTTACTCTAGTTTTTCTTTTTCTCCCGCATTTGTCGAAACGTTATTACTGGTCTTGTAAGTATTTTAAAAACGCAGTAGAAAATAAAGAGAAATAACATTTTCCAACTCTCTATCGAATATTTACAAAGGTTTTTTTTAGATATTTATTACGTTCCTTTTATCGCTTGAAAGAATTCACGCTTTTATCGAAACATCCTTCCAAGTCATTGATTTGAGTTGCGTAATTCTAAAAAATTGCGTTTTTTATTAGAGTTGAATAATGACAAATGCGTATATGTTCTCGTTGGAACTGTGTCAGCAAAGGCGATAAAAGTTCTTTGCAATTTATACCTATTACGATATTCATTTTGCTCAATTGTTTATGAATCCTATTATAACGTTTATTATTTAATCTCTACTTAGCTTAATGCTCACGCTTATCTCAATTGCACACCTCGCAGGTGGATTCATTAAATTATAGTTCACTAGCGCGCCATTCCCTATTTTCTATAAAAGAAACAATTATAACTAGATCATGTTAGAAGTGTCAACTTCAATGTATACAAAATTTGTTCTGAATTATTTTAGAAATTTTGTACAGATTTTTAATTGTTCCCCTGTTAGTTTCTCTTGTTATTTATATTTATGTATTTATTTTAATTCTCAATGCATTTTGATTAAGAAATTCAAAAAGATTTTAGTAGTAGTTATAAATATGGTTCGTACCCGAACTGCTTTTCACAAAAAATAAATATCAAATCTTTGGAAGATTTTTTAAAAGGAAAGGTTTTTTGGACGTTAAAATTTGTTTCGAATCTTAAATGTTAATGAGTTTTGAAAGGTTTCATATATTTGAAATCGGGTTATCTTACACGTAACCATTTTTTAATATAGCTTTTTGGAATGTCGTAACAAATAGTGTTCCAATTAATTATGTGTAATTAACACACTAGAATTTTGATATTATGATTTTGTGGTAAAATTCAAAATCAGCATGTGAAGTATCAAGTAAAATGTTGTTAACGTGCAAGTGGAAAATTATATATTTTAATATTTTTTTCTTATAAAGGTATTTTAACACTTTCCAAACATTCATCCCCCGAATAAATATATATATGTAGAACAAAACGAATTGTTAAAAATGAAATATGAGTATTTAACATAAAATAACCATTTGTGAACAGTTAATGTGTAGGTCCACCTGAGTTACATGCTTTTTGAAGTCGTGTAAATTAAGATTGTAGTTTTGATATTACGTATTTATTATTGGCAGTATCTATGATTTAAAGGCTACACTAAATGTAAAAATTATGACTTACAAAAATATTTTCAAAATCAAAACACTACAATTGAACGCGAAATTATTTTTTTTAAACAGAAATAATATGACATTGCTATGCTATTGGACAAACAGCTAGAGGAACAGCGTTAAGTATTTCTATGAGAATTCCTACCTTGAATCTATGAGAAAAAGAGTGGGAAAGGGAAAAAAGGAATCATTAGGGAATTAATGACGAAAATTCAATAAGCACATCAAATTCTTCAAAAGTAAATAATTCGACTGTTATGCGGCAGAAAGAAATGAATATATAAGTATAAAATAAAGGTAAATAAAGAAATGGAAGCAAGGCTATGTGTTTGTTTGTATGACTTCTTTAATACATGAAGTGTTTTAAAAGCTTTCATTTAATTGTTTAAAAGGTTTTGTATGAAGAATTTACGTGTATTTTCACTACATTTCACCTGTCTTAATTGCAACATACACACATGTGAATTTTGCCGTTACGACAAACAAATTTTATTTTTTGTTTACATCTGTTACACAGTATGATATAAGTTTCATTCTATTATACAGTATTTATAAGTACATCTGAATTTAGCCGCCTTTGCTCAATTAAATCGCTTATATGTCTTTGATCTTAAAATGGTTTTCTCGTCTAATACAAAGGCAAAGTAATTAATTTATTTAGACACCACCTAATCTTATTATCGATAATAAAAGTTATTTGTAATTTATTAATTGAAAAACTGGGGAATTTTGTCATTAGAGAAGTGGAATGGTGCTATTATTTGTTATTACGGGAGTAACCGCATAAGAAATTAAGCAGATGAAAAAGCGGATAAATAGTAATTATCTTATTAAAAAAATTCTTTTAAGCACGACCTACCCAAGTTGCCTGAAAGCTCATGTAGGAAGTTGTTATTCGTTCATTTATATTTAGCCGCCTATCAAAAAATTTACCTAGCAAAATATTTTAATAATATTATAATTAAACTATTATATATATTTTAGTTTGAAATTGAACACAATAAAATTTATCATAATGGATATAAATATTTCGTGATATATTTTTAAAAATTCCTGCGGAAGATGCGGAAAATACAGTAGATTATTTAAATTTATTTGAGCAAATCACTAGAGAAAAATGTCTTTGTGTCCTTAGCGATAAAGGAGTAATAACCCCGAAGCCACTTGTTCTACCAATGTATAATTACTTTGATAGGTTGAAGCACGTTAAGATAACAGTGTTGTTAAACAAATTGAAAATAATTTTTCAAAATTTACTTATGGGAAATGTTTACCGAAATGTATAAATTTTTCCATAAACATTGTCGAATTTAAAATTTAAAATTAGCACCATCGGTAAAGTAGGAGCTAAAAAGCCGCACAATACTTTTTTTTAAACTGATTCTGACACCTATTGTAATAACACAGATGACAGTTTAAAATCGTAGTAAAATACGAGATCAGCAAATTTATTTCAGTATAATTTTGAGTTCAAACTGTTTTATGTGAAACTTCTCCAGCAAGTTATAATAAAAAATATTTATTCTTAAGTATACGAATATTACAAATTTTCACATTTATTTTTATAAACTCTTTTCATGAAATGGAGATAATTCTAATATAACCCCATTTAAAAGTTATGTGCACCTTTTTGTTCTAATTTACAATAAAAGTAAAGACTTTCATTTTCTGGTGATTTGTTTCACAAATACTACGTTAATAACTAACAAATATACATGCACATAAATTTACAGAAAAATGTATTATTTCATGCTATTTTATTTGGCTGAAATTATGGGTTTACCGTTTTTTCCTGAGTTCGGATTGTGTTTTTCATCTCAACACGTTAAGGAATAAATTACCTTTCATCCGTGGAACATTTGGTTGTGTATTTTAAATATTTCACATTTTAAAAATAAAACATTTGCATATATTGCAGCATCATTGTATAATTAATAAGTCGAATTGTATATTTATTTATGCTGAAAAACAAACGCAAATTTATTCTAAAATAATCAGTAAACATAGTGTCTTATTTTATATTTACGCACAGTTTTTATAGTATACTACTACCATTTGCAAACTACCCAATTTTGTTAGAAAAGTTTTAATATTTCGTAGTGACGAACGGTATGTTTTACAACACACAGTAACATTATTTATATTCGCTCTCGTAGCAGAGGTGGCACGCTATCAATTATGATGTGTGAACGCGAAGAAACAATTAAATGATTTAATAAAGGCTCTTATATTCGGGATGTATAGAAGTTAGACACTGATCTGCTGACTTATCGAATAAATAAACATTTAATGTATATATTTTTTCAAATTTTATGACTTAAAACCAAAGAGGTAGTTAACTATGAAATACGCGGATAGCCATGGCTTGTTCCCTTTCGTAAAATGGCTGTGACACTCGGATAAACAGAAAGATGGACACGACGAATTTATAAGGGTTCCTTTTTTGCCCTTTGGTTATGTAACCCTAAAAAACGAGCAATTAAACAGATTTTATTTCGCGTTTATAATACGAATTAGGAGAAAAATGTCGATGTTAACAAATTGTTTCTTATTTCAGTGGACGATATTTACTAATTCACTAATTATAGAAGAAGTAAAAATTTAAAAATAACGTTTTAATTTAACTATTTCACAAGTTTACAAAGATATAAACTAAAATTGTAATAATAACGAATAAGATGATTTAGATAAAAGAAAAAGTAACGAATGAGACGATTTAAACATAAACCAGAGAAGAAAGGTCCGAATTGGATTGTTTGCTGATAAATTGCGATAAATGAAATTATTTTTCGCGTGAATTGAGGAAAAATATTGACTTTCCTTTTACTAAATTCGATGTAACATGATATGGAATTTTCTGATTTGCAACTTAAAATGAACCTGACAAGTAAAACAAATCAATTTCACAAATGTTTAAAATTGAATTTTTCTGTGTTTAGTGTAACTTTATTCATATTTTTTAAACACGGTTTTTTTGTAATAAACTATCCGACAGATTCATTCGTCATTGTGATGATTTAATCGTAATTAATTTTTCTATAAAGATGCTGGGAATGTTACATTTCGATGTCTTAAAAACTAATTGTGTTTAGGAGTGGCACTCTTATTTCTGACTGGTTTAAAAATAAAATAGCGTTTCTCTACTTTATATTAAACAGGTTGTTAACAAAAATGTTCGACATATATCGTTATATAATGTTCGAATATTTATTTAAAGAGTGAAAATAACGACTCGTTCAGTGTCAAAAGAATAAATTAAATATTTTATTAAGGAATAAAGGTACACACCAAAAACCACAGATGTCAGTACTAAACTCACATTGTCGATATATTTCAACTCACAATATTTTGATGGAATGATAAATAAATGACACTGAAATAGTGCGCAGACGTATTTTAGCTAATACTCTGACCAAGCGGGAATAAGTTCAGTGTCCTACATTTAATGCAATATTTGTGTAATACATTTTCATTCTTCTTGAAAGCATGTAATATTACTTATTTTTATTTTCAAATACATACGGTGTGAAATACTTTGACCTATATTAAACCAAACTTAATAAAATTAAAAATTAAAAATAAACGCTTCCGATATTTTTGATTTACCTAGCAAGGTATTGAGGCTATGATTATTATTAATCCATACTAGGATATTTTTATATCTAATAGTAAATTATTTGATAACGTTTTTGTCGATTTTGTGTTATGTCACTAATACTTGTATTATATAACATTATCATTTTATTTACATATCTAACTAAAAGTTAAATTTTATTTAACAAACAGTTTTGAATATGTGAACTTATAACCCCAGGTATAAGTACTAACCATCACAAAGTTAAATAAAAGGCTATTTCCAAACTAATTTACGTTCAGAAGCAAGTATTATCATAAATATTATTATTTTTCTTCAGTAGTCAAAACCTGGACAGTCACACCAAGAAGTAAACGACTGAAACCTCATGTAAGTCACTTTGGACTTGTGATTTATCATCGGTCAGAAATAGTGTCGACGTAATCTAACGGAAATCGAAGGAAAACAAAGCGAATAAAGCCGAAATTCAAAGCGTTGTATTTGGTTTTTCTACGCATCCATCGGCCAATTCTATCTATTCTGTTACTAGAGAGTTTTATTATGACACAGGTACGCACGTGCCCACACTCGCACGCACGCGTATAAAATGATGGTACATACAGTGGTCTTAACAAATGAAGATGAAAAAATGATATCAAATTAAAACAAAATAAACAAAAAAACAACCATTTTGCAAATACTCTGGTAGTTTTTATAAAACTATATGTTAATTGTACTCGGAGTAAGCTCTCTTAGAAATAGGAAAAAAATATTTAAAAGTATATCAAATAATAAAATTTATTTTGAGCTGTGCGTAAAACTTTTTCATATACTGTTTGTCACTGGTTTTCATTTCAAGTAATGATCTTAAATCGGAAACCAAAATTAATGGTAAATCTACTCACTCAAAGAACAAGGAACAATTTTCATTTAATACTGGTTTAATTGATATAAATTCAGTTTTACAAAAACGAAATAATTTCATCAATTTTTTGACAGACATTTTACATAAATTATAATAAATATTAAAGAAAAACTTTGATATCACAATTCTATTTTTGTTTTGGCCTTTTTTTACAATGATCTAAATTTAATATGGATCTAACCAATACTATTTAGTAAACAACCTTGTTGATATTTATCTTTATAATTATGGCAATTTAATGAAACTTTTTTTTAATATTTACGTATGATACTGTAAACGGAGGAAGTAAATTTAAACACAAGTTGTTTCAATGCGACCCAAAATAGTTTATAAATTCGAAAGTCAACGCAAGGACAAAGCAACGCAAAGAAAATTGAAGCTTTCTTCTAAAGTTATTATTGTTATTTAAGTAAGATCACATTCACAGATTTTTCCTGCAGCGTCTTGATCCAATAAAGTGACAAAATATTTCTATAGAGCAACGAAAATTAGATTACTGAAATTTGTATCGGAACGGAAATAACGGCAAATCGAAGGGTTGGCTTTCATAGAAATTGTGTTGCGGAAATTGTTCAATTGGAACTTTCATTCAGAAAGTTTACGTGTATGCATGTTTAGTATATTTGGCCTTAGTGAGAGTTTTTCTCGCTTTTAATCTCAGATTTACTTTGTTACCTATATAAATTTATATGGAGTGGAGGAAGTTATACAATTGAAAATATAATAATCAATCAATGAATTACAAGCCTCGTACATACAAAATCGTATTGGAGAAAATTATGGAATGAATAAACACTTGATAGTTTTTTCAAATAAAATGGAAAATGTTCAGATTAACTTCAAAGGCATAGTTGAGGTAAACGAAGAAAATGTTATTCTTCTCTTCATATATTTTTTTATTTACCGTAATTGGAATTAAAAAGGAAACTGATATCTTGAGTATTTTAATTCTATACAGTTCGTGTAATTATATTTTTGTAATAACCATATAAAATTTACACAGATTCCCAATGTTTTCCCATTGATTGCTAATGCGATTTAATAATTTATGCAATATTGCATTCTAATTAAAATTAAACCTTCAAATTTTATTAAAGCAGTTATTATTATTTAAGTAATATTTATTGCTTTATGTAATTGGTATGCATGTTGATAAGTTACGACTATAATAATAAACTAAAACACGACATAATGACAAAAAAGAATCGATGATTTGTATACGTACTTTATTTTTTTTCGGATTTTGTACGAAGTGTTAATACATTATAACAGTTTTTGGATTAATAGCTTTTTATGTCTATCTTCTGAGATATTTAAATATATTAAACGGTATCCGTTTAATATACAACCTTTGAAAGCATTGACGCTACATTTTCTTTTTTTTTCGAAATCCGTATATTATAAATATGATGATTATTACTAATAATTCTATTATGGGTAACTATTATAGTGAATTTTGAAAGAAAGGCTGATTTCGATAACTATAATATTAATTATTTGTTTGCCAATATTAAATATTTCATAATTAAATTTGATATATAATAAAATTTCTGAATATTTAATGTGTTATCTAATATTTCAATAAGACTGAGGATATATGTACCTAGAATATTATTACAATCTTTGTCAATAGCCCACCTGAAGATTTTTTAATACACTAGAACTTAGGTCGTGGTATAAAACTTAAAGAAAATAGAAATAATACTACACCAGGAACTTTCATTTAATTTTTAAAAAAGTTATTTTGGAACACCTACATTATTCTTTAAGACTTATCTAACGATAACCCTATGTGCACTGTTATGTTTTTTCAGCCCTGAATTACATATATGAAATGCCACCTTTAATATTATTTTTCATAATTCCAATATTTCTTTTTATAGCCGTTCATAGAAGACACCTACCATCGAAATTTTACTAACGTAGTGCCGATAGTCAAAATTTGAAATATTCTATAAAGCTGAAATAATGTAACAGCAACCGTAGGACAAAGACCAAAGCGTATAAATAACACGAAACTTAATATTTAGAAAAAAAATACCAAAAAAGAGTTAAATTCTATTCTAACATTAAATAAGGCTTACGGTTATATGGCGGCTTTCATTTTATTTAGAAATAAGCATTTTATCGACGCATAGTTAGGAAGGAAGGAATATACTTTATGTATTGTAAATATATGGCACATAGCAAGTAGACTCCGTAAATATTTAATTTTTCTTGGCAAATTATCCGCAAGTTGCTATAAGTTAATTATTTATATTCTTCTGATCGTAGTCTGATTTATATTTCGGTTTTCACTTCTATAAAATATCAGCTAAATTCAGAAAATTAGGTATAAATAATATTTTGACTAATGTCATTATTATTTTGTGAAAAGATTGTGTTATTGACAGTGTTCATATCAGCCTCCCATTTTACTTATTAATATAAAATCTCTCTCGAGTAATATTTGTTCGACTCAATTAATAGTCACATTTTAAACTGTAGCGTAATATACTTTCTACGCTAATGAGTTTGTCGAGTATTTTTTCTTTACGTGAAGGATAATATTTATTGCAGGATATTATTTATTTAGGCATACAAGAAAACAATATTATTTTCATATCTATACACGATAAGCTCCCAGAAATCGGCGCACAAGTTTCTTGTGTATATATTTTTAATGTGGACAAATGAGAACGGGTGCACTATGTTCAATCTCACTGTGCTGTCGGTATTGATAATATAACTTTAACCAGTGACACCAGTTTTAAAGCCAGGTTTTAAAAACTGGTGTCACTGTGTTAAGAGAAATTTGAGGGTTTTAAATGATTTGAGTTGACTCCAAAGCAAAATTATAAACTCTAAACTTATATTGAATTGACAATAAAAATAGTTAAAATCTCAAAAATAATTTCTTACTACGAGTTACTTACTATGATATTAACACGCTCCACCTTATTCCTGGTTTGCTTCTGCTTATGCAACCACGTGACGGTTAATTCCGAAAGAAATACTAAAGTATATGATTAATAAAAGTAAAATTTACACACGTACTGTTTCATAACAACAGTGACCGCACTCGATAGAAGCACATCCTTGTTTTGTGCGCCTCAGCCATTTCATGCAACCGCAGTCCTGCGATAAGGAAACAAAAATATTATATTCGCCAGTGGAAAAATAATAAATATATTACAGGTTTGATATAAGACGTTGTTTTATATTCCGTGTCGGTTGCGGTACTCTTCACGGTAGGGCACACTTGCTACTGACATACGCATTCTTTTTGAAGATGGCAATAACACAGATGGAATGATATATTTATAATGAAATCTTGACTGTACTTCAGTCTCTACTGCGATGTAGTATTGACAACCGGTATATTGGAGTGGTGAAGTGTCTGTGCAGTAACATGACCATGTCAGTCCATTTAAAAAACCAGAGTACAATACTGATCAAACACGAAAATGAAAAGTGATTCAAAAATAAATCTTTAAATATTATGATCACTTCCTTATAACGTTTGTGAAGTAAAACATGTACCCTGTAAATACTTTAAGTAAACAAATCATTAAATTTTTAAAAGTAACTTTAATATATAACAGAGCTAGTAAAACATTTGTAGTAAAACCATTAACAGTTACGTTACTTGACTTTAAACATAAATGTGATAGAAAATAAAATACATTGATATTGCTTTGGGATTAAACTAGGTTTGTCTCTATACATATATGCTTCCAATATTTTGAGTTACACGCAGACATGACATAGAGAGCGATCCTTATTCGCATAAACCTTCAAATGTAAATATTGAGCTGAATGAACAAATTTACGCCCAAAATTACGGTATTTGCTAACATTTTTAAAGGAATGCATTTAAAGAAAGTGTGTTGAGACTAAACAGTTTAATTTATAAGAAAGATGTTTAAAATATATCGTGTGGTAAGTAAGCTTTGTTATTTCTGCAAATTTTTAAAAAATATTTTATATATTTACATATATTATGGCGACAAATGTTCTTGATATCCAATCTGAAACAGTCTTGAACACAAAGTTTCTCACCAAATCTAATAACGAGTAAAGATTTTTGAGATATTTTTTCGAATTTCATCATTGTTATTTATAAACTTCAGTAAATTTTGAAGCAGGCCAATAAATATGATGGTAAATATGATGCTAGGCACCTTGATTTAATGTTGGATTAAAGTAATTTATGATTAAATCAACTACAGGAGTAGGGATCTTGTAACTAAATAACTTTGAACATGGACTTGGAAGCGAAAATGCAATTGTTTTAAAATTATCGAGGTAGAAAGTTTAAGAAGTATATTACTATCAGTTACGAGTTATTTCTAAAATTTCTAAAGTAATATTGCAAAAAAATAATTTGATTATTATTACTATACATCCATGTAAATTTTCCGATATACTATCTTGCTTTATCCATACCCGTTACCGTTATACCCGTTATACCGTATACCGTACCCAAATATACCGAAACTGTTTGATTTTGTGAGCCTGTAAACTGAAACATAGTCGTATTTTGTAATACACGTGCCGAAACACGTCTTAGTTTAGATTATTGCAAACCTGCGGTCTATTTATTTAGGATCTTACTACGATATTACCTATGTCTACCTACCTCTGTACCTACGTCTGTAAAATTCTAAAATATTTTCATATAACTGGAAGGTGGAAAATTTTGCATACAAGTATTTCATAAAAGTTATAAATTTTGTGAAATATTAACATAGTCCGACTGCTACGTAATTTTATTTTCCTATGAAACAAAGTGAAAATATTCCATAAACATTATTGTAAATAATATGCAGTATTTTTATTCAGAGTAACGAATTTCATTAACAGAAACCAAAATGACGCTTAGGGAGGGTTTCCCTACCTTTTTTATTTACATGTACGTCTTCATCCCACATCAGTCAATAAAATCAATAGTCTGATAAGATTTCCCGATACAGTTGGTAACATTCAATACGTGAATCACTCATAAGGTCATTTCACTCGGGACTCTTGTGATTGGCGGTCACATAAAACGCACGCGGCCGATCGGCTGCGGCGAGTTGAGTGGACTCGTGGTGAAATATATATCTATTTTGATGCTGTCGAAAGCTGATGGTAAATATTGTTTTAAAAGCGTAAGGGTCAGAGGAAAGGCATATATGTGTAGATATATATATATATATATATATATATATATATATATATATATATATATATATATTATATATATATACATATATATATATATTTATGTATATATATATATATATATATATATATATATATATATATATATATATATATGTATATGTACTTTTTTTTTTTCGCGATTTTGAACGTGTGAATTTCTTGTCCTTCTTGAGTCAAATTCTCTTCTTCGCTAATGACACTGGTGCCCCATAGTGTCATTAGTGAAAACTCTTTTTTGTCTCGTTGGAACATTGCAATATACTTTTTCGTGGTATTTCTGTGACTTCAGAGGTTGCATAATATCGAGCTCTTACACCCAACGATCTATGGTCTATGCCAAGGGTCTATGCTTTGGCAATTCACAAAAAGCCACACCCTAAATTTTACCTACTCCAAATTTCATGAGACGCTCAAACACGTTTTTTTTATTCAAGAAATCTCTCTGCTAATCTTAAAGTACTCAATATTTACAGTTTCCGTGAAAGGCAATATTTTTTTTATACTTTAAAACTCATTTATGATATAGATAATTATTTTAAAAAAAGTAAAAATGTGGATTAATACATTTCTGCATGTTTCCATAGGCATCTGTTTATAGGACTCCGCAGATGAAAACTCAAAATGAAATCCTATTGTAGAAACGCAGTCTGTCAATCCAGACGGCCTAGGAAGCCAGACAAGTGGCTTTAGATGGAATAATCGAGTATAAACTATAGACGTAAGTTTGAAAAATACTGTGAAATTTTTAGTTCCAAAACTGAAAATCTTATGCATGTATCCTTAATTTAATCCACGGATGCCTGGAACTGACTTACATTTATAAAACTAAAGATTATCGCACAGATGACGCTGCGCAACAAAGTATATCAAAATCAAACAACAATTTGCTCAAAAAAAGCCTATCTAATTAATAATTACTATTTTACAAGTTTTAACATTATTATTGAAAATTTTCAATATTTTATTTTAATTATATAAAATGTTATTTCCATCGTGCGTCTTTACAGAAAAGAGGAAGAAGATGAAAAATCCTGACGCAAGGGCATCAAGATGGTTCTGTGTATTCTTGTGAGGTATTGGTAGTTGAAAAAATACTTCTTAAGTTTGAAATAAAAATCATTGTAATTTGGAAGAAAAAACCTTTTTTTTTTAAATGTTCCCTTTTTTAAATATGATGTTTACCAAAAATATAGCAAGGTTGTTTCGAAATTTATTAAATGATTTTCTACTGGTTTCCTTAGAAATAAAAATCAACATAACGAAATAAACATTTAGTAATTTAGGAAAAATAAATTATTTGCCAGTAGTTTTTTTTCAATTCAGATGGAAGTTCTCACAAGCACTAGCGTAAATGTAAGTCGAGTTTATAGAACGCGAAATTTATTAAATATATTTTCAGCGATGTGATACTTCTCAAAATGTTTCTCTCCAATCTCAATTTTATTTTTCTACTTTAACCCGAGTCGTAGATTACAAACCGCATATGCCTTACGAAGTTTCCGATCTTAATACATTAAATAGTAGTTTTGAAGTAAACAAATTTTTCAAACATCAGTTATTTTGTAATTATTACAACTTAAGGATATTAATACTGCCCAAGTACGGGAAACACTTCGAGCTGCTTTTGATATCCATCTAACTCAAGACCTATTTGGTATACTAGGTTTAAACTATGCTTAGGTTTAAACGATGATAAATAATACTCTATATTTGTAATTTAAAAAAATATAGTTTTATACTTATTGAAACGTAGACGGCCAAGAATTGCTAATTTTTGCATTCACTAACTCATTTATCGTGAAAATCTCTTGTCTACCTCTGGTCGATTTAGAAAGTAATAATATTTACAAAATAACTAGAGTTACAAAAATGTGCTACTTTCATACAAGCATGATTTTGCACATACGTAATAGGAAAAAATCAGCAATTGGCCAAGAATCAGTTCGATGCTTTGATAAAATTAGTATTATAATTAAGTGTAGGACATTTTCAATACAATATGTTCAATCAAAGAAATTTGAAAAATTTTCATTTGCATTTAGAGATATAGATTACACTCACACTAGGCTGCGTTTATTTCTATTTTACAAGTTATAGAGTTATAACTAACAAATGTTGATGTTTATTGTGCAAAAAATCCACTTGCATATGAATACGTATAAATTCACTGATAATTATTAAAATCAAATGACACCACTAACAACAAACTTGTATTTCGCCATAAAAGTAATCGCATTTGGTGTGTAGTAAAGGTTAAAACGTCTCTCGTCTTGTTGATTTGTACCTAATGACTTTGTAGTGCCAGCGGAATATATATATATATATATATATATATATATATATATATATATATATATATGTGTAT
This sequence comes from Druceiella hillmani, assembly GCA_039881145.1. Classification (NCBI taxonomy): domain Eukaryota; kingdom Metazoa; phylum Arthropoda; class Insecta; order Lepidoptera; family Hepialidae; genus Druceiella; species Druceiella hillmani. Next base: position 31,748,711 of record JAYKKI010000018.1, on the reverse strand, counting down.
ATATCTATATATATATATATATATATATATATATATATATATATATATATATATACATATATTTGTAACATCAACGTACAATAAATTTCGGAAATATTATTTCTGCTCCTCGTGTGTGCCTGGGTGTGGGTGAGAAAACAAAGTTTTTGAGATTTTTCAGAGAAAATTTCAGTAGAAAAATTGTATACTCGAGGAAGATAAGTTAATTGAAGTGAAATCAGTTTATTTTAGGACTTACCATGCAATGACAATTTCGATTTCGTTTTTTTATTAAATACTCTTTTAACGGTGACACAAATAATTAAGGAAGACATCAAATGGGAAAATTTTCGTATATCACTTTCTTCATTTCACAAACTTACATATTGACTTACACGTGTTTATCACAATGCATTATAACAGTTTGATTAAATAATATTTTTTCCCAATTCAGTACAAATATTTGCTGCACTAGCAGGCCGTTCCACTATTTAGTATTTAAAGAGAATGTCAAAATAATAATTTAAAAATTAGTACTTTTCAAGATCAAAGTAAATAATCCCTATGGCTCATCAATAAATAATTTAAATATTGATATAAGGAGAGGATAGGTTAGGGAATCAAAATAACTTTTCAGATGAATTTGAGTAATATTGACTGAAGGTTATCTATGTGATGCCAAAATCAAGTTTATTTAAAAAACCTGTGAATACATAAGTTAACAATTGTACTGAAAAAATTAAAAAATATTGAAAAAAACCGTCCATTTAATAAACAATATGTAGGTCTATTTGTGACAAATTTCGTTATCGAAGTACACATATCTGACGGTTTGGCCAAATGTTCACTTGGTGAATATTTATAAACATATAAAAAATAAATATTCTTAAAAAGTAAACTTAAATTTGATCATCAATTTTAAAAAATGATGAGTCGTAATGAAATTCTTAAAAAGCTTGAAAAGAATTTTAAAATCCAAATAAATAAATCATAAACCTTAATTGGAATATTTAATAAACCATGCTTAGGATATTTTGTGACAACTTTTAATTCGATGTATGAAATGGTTTACGATTTGGCAAATTACTCTCTTAGTGAATATTTATGAATACATAAAAAATAGTAATCATAAAAACATACTAAAATTTGATCATCAATTGTGAATAAGTAAATTTCCCCATGTGAGGGAAACTCGGTCATGTCAAATTTAAAAAAAAATGCTGAAAACTGTGGATATAACAGCGGGCAGGAAAAATATTTTTTGTCAAAATCGTGAAATATAAAATAATTGTAGGTCTATGAGTTTCTTATATAAATTTCCCATACTAATCACTTATATTCGCCATTCATAAAATTTCTACACTGTCAAGTAGAGAAATGCTAGGTATTAACCTGCGTATATTAATTACAGCTCGTCTGATGCTATTTTATTTAATTGACTCCAAGCATCTTAGGTCTTACGACGACATTCGCATCAATAAGATCGCACTGACTTCTTACGGGCAAAACAAAATTACTGCACCTACCAAACTCCCTGCGACAAGCTTTACAAACACGTTTCACAAAATTGCATTAACGCTAAAATAAATTGGTTTTAAGATTTCCACGTATTGGGGATTATGCTCAAGGGCGTTAAATAATTTGAAATACAAATTTTTCCTCCTTTTCTCGTGAAAAAGGTACTTAAGTAGAAAGTACATCTCTGATAAAATGAATGATGTCCATTATAAATTCAATAATCTTTAGGCAATGACTTATAATCCAACTTTGTACTTACCCATCCTAACATACAGAAAAAACTCTAAAATAAAATTTATTTTATAATAAAGATTGTTTCCACGTTAGCTGCGTTTTCTGCTGTATGATTTTTACGCACTTTCTTAATGTGCAAGACACATTCTACTGCAATGGATAAGGGTCATAATTCTGCCTAACGTAGAAATAGTTAATAAATTTATAACTGTAAATGTATATGCAATTATTTCTGAGCAGCAATTATATTTGAACCCGGAAAATTTTTAAAATCCATTAAACTATATTACTAAGAAACTTACCAAGTTCGTTTGCATACGTTACATCAAGTATTTAAAAATGTGTATTCTTATGTAACAAATACTTATTTTAATTTAAAAGAAGCGAGGAAAATGAATAAATTATTTGGAACTTCATTTTCACCTTTTTTCAACTCGCGTGGTAAAGAGAGTTCCATTCTTAACATTTACATTTTTGACGGGATTCTAATACTTCAAATGTTTAAAAAAATTCTAAACAATAAGAAAAATCAATAATCTTTGAAATGAAATACTTAAATTTACCATATAAGGGAAACTCGATTATGTTTGTTAGGCATGATTTTCATAATAATCCACATTCATAAAAGTTTTCAACGTCCCCCTTATATATGCACCCAATACAAAAATATCATAAATAAAGAGCAAGATGTTTGGAATAAATATCAGCATCTGTTAGTTATAATTCTCTAATATGCATAATAAAAATATCTGTTACCGTTTTAACTCTGATATATATTTTGTTGCAGTGAAAAATCTTTAAAAACCTTTAAAGCAATTCCATAATATTAAATAAAGCTCTCAAAATGATTTTGATGTTTTGCATAAAAACAAATTAAATGACCACTAATTTATGAAAATTTAAGTATTCTAGAAGTCAGGAAGGGATATATAATCCTCATATGTGCATAATAATAATAAGAAATTTATTTAGTTTTCTTAAACGTTTAGTAAAATTAAAAAAACCCTATTTCGCTTGATATTTTTATTAGTGAAATTAAAATATATTTTTTTATAACATATTAGGTATTGTGTAAGAGCAGCTTGTGTGGTGAAAGACTCTCCCAACAACTTTTAATTTTTTTTATGTTCTGAAATTTTCCAGCTATTTCATCTATTTCATTACTTCTTTTTCGTGATCAACCTGGTGTTTGCTTCTTGTCCAAAGATTACTTTCTTATTACTTGGTTTCATGTGTTATTTTCTGTAAGTTATTGTTATTTTCTTAGACGATTTATTGTCTTTCCACTTCTGTTTTAATCTTCGCATTCGTATGGTTACATCCTTGGTTTTCGTTACGGTAATAGACAAAATGTTTGTTTTCAAGTTAGTTAGTAATTCATCTCAAACCTAGCTAGTTTCGTAATATTTAAACTGGGTATATGTATTCCTTTATTTGCTTCTTTGGCTACCACTTGCTTGCAGTAAAACTACTCTATATATCACAAGTCATCGATATGATCAGTTTCCCAGTGCATAAATATTTATTAATTTCTAATATTATTAATAGAGAAGGTGGAGGGGGAAGAGACTTTTACATTACCATATATATGTTAAAAATCATAACATCTGGAGTCATCGTTACAATTTTCCCACAAGTTTATCGTAGAGTTAAAAACTCTGTTCTCTCGAAGTTTTAGATAAAGTTATTTTGGAAATAAAGAATATAACTTACCTAGAATTATAAATATATATTAAGTGGAATTAAAAAATATTATATGTGAAATTGAAAAAACAATACTCCCGAATATTTCCATCTCCATTTTCCTATTAATTTATTTTGTGTAAGGTATTGAAATTCATGCATATTAATATGCTTCTTTACAAAACCAAATTTGAAGTTTCTATCTCAAGGGATTTCTAATGAAAACGGCCGTAACAGGTGGACAGACGGACATGTGATTGATATTATAAGAGTCTTTTTTCCTTTTGAAATACAGGACCCTAAAAATGGTAAACTAAATCTCAATTTCATTTTGTAAAGTTTTTCTCGCCGTGTGCTACTAGAAGGCGTGCGCGAAAAGAATATCCACATCTATGCATAATATTACGTCTAGGAACTATAAAAATTATGAAGCTGTGATGGACGGACGAAAGTTATAATCTCCTTGTCTGATTAAGAAAACTTGAAAAAAGAACGTAATTTCAAACGCCACTACACTTGAGACTCAGATCTGGAACGATAAGCGCAATTCATTGGTCTGAGTTATAAAAGTTTGTAAGCATCTATAAAGTTCCGCCATTCATTTTTTTCTAATTTTTAAAATCTGTGAAGTTCTTGACATTTGCTTTTATGTGTCCTATCGGAAAGAAAATTAGTAATGTCAACTAATGTTAAAATAGTTCGTGCACCATTAAAAAAAACATGCTACAATATGTTGGATATGTGCCGACATGCGCAAAGCCGTGAATAAAAAACTATTATTATTAGGAAAAAAACTACTTCTATAAGCTGGACGATTATTTTTGAAAACAGGTCAGCCCCAACATTTAAAAAAACATTGTTGTGAAGCGATGCTCTCGGCTTTTATGTTTGGATGGCGAACAAAATTTTGCCTTGTGGATGAAACTTGATGCGACAATCTAGATATTATTTTTAAATGTTAGCTCTACGTACTTTTTCTGAGGCTTAAGAAAATTGTAAATATCTCCAGCACTATACAATTTTAATTATCACTGAAGTTTTCGGGTAGACTTTAGCTCACTTTCCGGTAACTCTGATTTCATCGTTTTTATTCTAGTAGTCTCGGAGACGGAGGATGAACTTATTTTTTCTGGAATTTCCAACAATTTCTCTGAAACTATCTTACAGAAATGTGTGAAATATAAGTCTGGTATACTATTTACTTGCTTTTTCAATTGAGTATTTTTACAATTAAATACGAAATTAAAAACAACAAGTTTTTGAATACTAATTTGCACCTTATAAGACAGCGGTATAGGTATAATACTTTTGAGTAATAATTATTGAGACATATTCAGGTTATTAGTTACTATGCTAAATTTTAAGTTTCTGCATCAAACGATTTCTGAAAAAAAAATTGCAGACATTTTCAACAAATATCTAACAAAAATTAAAATCAATATATTATTCTTTCTTTTAATACCCCGTCTTTCTTTCAATTAAAAAAAATAGTACTTTATTTGTTTTTTCGTGCCAAAGATCTTGGATATCATCTGTTGAGATATATGCGCCATCACTATCCCAAAATTCACTATCCCAAAATTTCAAATATCTAGGTCAAACCATCTCTAAGAAAAACTCCTATGATCAATCGACAAATACACAAACATATGAGTCACAAGAGTGATTCATTTTACTAAAGTTTAATTTTTTCCATTTGCCGCACGGAACCCTAGAAACCATTAAGATATCAATGTATACTTTATTTTGTAATACTATCGGAAACACCTATGTTACTTCGTGGACCGAGGGACATACAAAAACTGAAGGTAATATTTACGATGTCGCATTAAATCTAGACATAGGAATTAAAATGTTGTCCTTTGCATCCCTTAATCACGATGACCCTAATGTTATCTTTGGCTCTTTATCAGTTTTAAAATGTAATTTCTAAGAAAGGATCAATTCCGATTTAAATTGATAAAAATTTACACAATTGATATAACAAATGCACGTAAAAGGTGATTTTAATGTAATTAACAGATTATTAAAGTAAATAACTGAAATTTAGTAAATAACTAAAGTATTTCACAATCGAAGTAAGTAATTTTAATATTTATACTTTTATAATTTTACTAATATTTCCATAATATTGACTAATATTGACATTACTAAAGAATCGAATAATTATATAATTTAAAAAATCAGTCAAGTGGAATTAAGGTCAATTTATAATCGAGCTATGCATGGAGTATTTGCATCTACAAAAATATTCCCACACCACGATTGAAGATAATCAGTATATATTATAAAACATTACTCTCCGACGCGTCTGTCTATATGTAAATGATTTTCTCAGTGACCACAGAATGGATTTCTGTTTCCTTTAATGGATAGATTAATGGACAAAAAAGCATTAAGTATTAAAGTTTATGAATATTTTTTGAAAATTACCCAGCTTGTGGCGATAAATATCGATGCAATCGAAACAAAGGCATCATCCAAGAAATATTTTGACGAGCGCTGCTTAAATAGTTAAAGATTCATCACAATATTATCTTTCTTAAAACGTTTTACAATAAAGTCTGCAACTGCATGTATGTAAGATTTACATATGTACCTAATATACATTTAACTGTTTAAGAAACCAAAATTTTTTAATTGAATTTTTTAACCTTATTGCGTAAATGTCTTAATATTTATCGTTTATAGTGGTTTTTCTCAACCACAAAAGGCCCAATTTTCCCTTTACTCCGTAATTTTCTGATGAATAGTTTAAAAGATATGACGATCTTTTTATGTGAACAAAATTATATGCGCGGGCTTTCATGCGTTAGCACAGAATGCATCAATACGTGAAAAATCTTTTTCTACCCTTATAAAATCGAGGCGGGTCGCTAGTTGTCACATAGTTGTAAAGTTATAATGTAATTAACCCTCGACATAAATTGAAGTTTCCTCAGTTTGTGTGAATTATGAGACCGATTTGAACTTTCATTCCATTTTATTACTCAATACGCCCCTAAATGTATTTTAAAGAAGTTCTTTTCATAAGAGAAATATCATATTATCATTTCTCATGTGCTATATATACGAGTAACAGAGCAGTGACATTATTTTTTTCGGAAGATATTAGGTGATACAGTTTCCTGCCCGTCAGACCAACAGTGAATTAGTGCCACTTGTCACGAGGTTTATTTTCACAATGGAGCGTATTTTTTTCAATTTCTCCACTTAAGAGCTATTTTCATTCTTGCAACACCTGAGTCCAGCACTATATGAATATTTGCGTGTCTTCCTTGCGCGTGTTTAATTTACACTTGATATTGAATTGTGGCACAAACTTTTCTTCGGTCTAACGAAATTTTAATTTATGGATTTTCTTAACAAAATAATTATAAGTCAACAATGTAATTCCCATCTCTATCAAGGACACTAAGTAATTTTCTGGCCACGAAAATGAGAGAATTTCAATACTTTATATACACGTATTTAAAAAAGTGACTGGGGATCGAAAATTTTAGTGAAGTCCCTTTTAAGACGGCCGCAGTTTTCAAATTTATTTTTATGTGTATGCTACTTTAGAGTTCGTAAAAAGTTGCAATCAGATATTGATATATCAAGGCTATAATTTGGGTAAGGTACCTTCGCCCAATCAGTTTTTTTCTTGGAATTCGTGGGTCACTTTTTCCATGTGCTGTTTTAGATTACCAAGCAGATGCGACATAGCGACAGGTTTTTGTAATATTTTTGAGTAATTATATCTTAAAAATTTGTTCAACGCATATGTTGGTATTGATAACCTGATATAAGGTTATCACAGTTATAATTATAATTATGTGTAAAATAATACAAAATTGATCTTTGCTAAACTGACGTATATGAAAAATCTCTGCAATCATTAATTTTTGCGTGTATATAATCTTTTCACAACACCAGTATATAGAATCGAAATATGTCAAATTTCTCCATTTTCCCACAACATGCAATTGCTCAACCATATGGTCGCGGTTGCGCCAGAGTACGATAAATTTGTGATGGGTGAGAATATACTCTTATTTCAGTAAGTTAAATAATGTAATATTATATTTTTGTAATTATCTTATTGTCATTAACGAAACGAAGACTGTAAAGTTTCTATACATACACGAAAATAAATACTGAATTATAGGGTTAAGTTTACGAGTCAAACCAATCATTTTTCCAACAATATATTTATAAAAAAATTGAGTAGTTCATGCCTCCTAATAGTAGTTGACTACTTTAACGTCAAAACTTGATATAAGTAGGTTCATTTCCATTTAAACAATGTACCTACCACATACGAGGTATTTGACTACTCCTAGATTTGCTATCATTCTTAATGAAGTACATTTATAAGGAATTGATCTTCATGAAAATGTTGGTTAATTCAAAAGCAATATTTATAAAATTATAAAAATGAAATAAAAAGTAAAAGAGTTACGAGTGTCTTAATTTAATGACAGGGACAGGGTAGAGATATCTCCTTGGCTCATTTACTTTAATAAAATTCAATGAGCAGTATTAAAACCGACGTCACAATTCAATGTTGCCGTCGTTTGTCTAAAGTTTACTTTATAATTCGGTCAAAATTGTCAAACATTTCTCATTGTTCCTCAGGTTTTACCACGAAATTATGATTTATGAGATTGATGATGATTAAAAACAATAGAAATATATATTTTGATTATTCCTATTTTTACATATAATTACTGATAAATATAATTTTAATTATATCTGACATAAAACTGTTAGGAAAATAACGAAATTTGTAATAATAATGTGTAATAAAAATATGTACGAGTTTAGGCAAAATAATTTTTTTTGCATTTCTTCCTTTCTTCATAGTAACTTTTAACGTGTAAATAATTCTAAAAAGACAATATAGATTGAAATAACAACAATACCTCTAGATTATGTCGAAAGAATGTCTCTCACGCGGCGTATTGCGGTACAACTTGAAATGTGTTTTCATAAATGGAGTCCTGCATTCATCCTTCGAAGTAATTATTTGAGAAATCTCAAGGGAATTTCATCACGCCATTGTCTCTCGGCACAATGGCAACCGCAATATTCCTTATTTATATTATAATAAATTCTCGTATTTATTAGAAGAATGGAAATTAATAATTTATTTTCTATCCAATGTAAAAAATAAGCGAGAGGAATAGAGGAAGAAAAATAATTATTTTATTTAGTGTTCATAGACAATAGAAAAATTTGGCTTGTTTAATATATTTTTATTTGTAATACTCAGCAAGTAGGCAAAAATGAGTAAATATATATTTCTTCGGATATTTAAATATTCTGCCGGTACCACTGGTTTCTTATCAAAAAGTTAAAGGACATGTTTTTAATATAATGTGAGTTTCCCACCACAAATTAACTTTGAATTTTCAGATTGCAAAACTCTGCTTTGTATGAGGATGAAAAATTCGCACACGCAGGTCATTGCAGATCTGTTACCTACATGGTCAGTTTTATTTATTTATTTACTTCGACGAACATTTAGAGAACTTATTGCTAAATGAGTAATTTCTTACAATCAATGAAATTTACAGTACATTTCAATGCCTTTTAGGCAGATGTATGTTAACAAAATATGATAAATGAATTTTGAAAAAGACAAAAGACAAAAATATTCTAAAGTTGACATGTCTAAAGCGACTTTGGAGTAGGAGTGAGTCGAAGGAAAAGAGAAGAGAAAAATTAAGCGAGAGATATAAGGAATGAAGTGAAAGATGGAAGGTATGATTTTTTTAAGACGTCTTTTGAATACTTTCTAGTATCTATGATGCAAATGTTGTTTAGTAATCAAGTCTATCCATGATTTGATAATATGAACAGTGAACGAATATTCGTAAAAAGAAGTACTACCTTTGATAATAAGGTGCATGAGAATTATGAATACTGAAATATTTTAGAGGGCATGTTTGGAAGTAACTTCAACCAGTATCGAAAAGAATCTAAAATCATCGTTACAATTTTTCGACGACCATTTCCTAGGCTACTAAAAATCCAATTTTACATAATTTATTATTCAGTAGTTTTGGCAATAAGAAGGGAAATCTACCTCTTTGCATGTTTCTCAGCATAGCTCTGAAAATATACAACCTAAAATTCACAAAAAATATTTTCGTGATCTCACACCTTGTGTGGAATTTAAAAACATCGAGTACTCAATTGGCCCTATGAGAATTCTATACAAACTATTCACAAGAATTAATATTATTTGGGGCATGTAAACACTTTTCAGACCGGTAAATTTATTACTAAATTTAGAATTATTGCTACAGCTTTTCGATAAACTTTATGTGCACTCTATTAATACTTCGTTTTCTTTAACAATTTTGTCTGTAGCAGTTTCGGACGAATTAATTTCGTGTTCCTTATTAGTTCTATAAAATTTCTACATGAATATTTTTGGGTGTTAACTATCGACATGTATGCGGATAAATATATTTTATTGCTATACTGAAATTCAAGTTCTGACCGACGACAATGAATGGAAAAATGAGTTTTTGAAGTTATACTTCTTTAGGCGCGTTATGAAAAAATGGTGAGAGTGAAATTTTAAGATTCGTCACACAAAAGTTGCAGTATGAAGTTGCAGCGGTTGCAGTCTCGAAACAAAAGCTACCAACAAAATAGAAATAGAACCTCTATTAGTCGCGCAAATTGGCACCATCGTCGCCTCTGTTCACTGTTTTCATATTCATAGTATTTATTTTCCACATGTTTCTAGTGTCTACATTCACACATGTGTTTTAGTTTCATATAAGTGCGATTTATATATGTGCTGATAAATTATATTCAGTAGTGATTTAAATTCAATATTTTGATTAATATATTTACTATTCGTAAATATTAGTGAAAACATTGTGTTTATAGACTTTTTCAAGTGCTCCAATATAATTGAGGTTATCTATCCGTATGTATTATTTATTGATATAAATTAAAATATTATTATTTAACATAATTAATATTAAATATTCTTAAATTATTAATGATAAATATTTATTATTGGTTATTCAATATTTTAAAAGTAAATAAATAAATTTAATAATAAATTCAATTTGAATTCATTGAATTTAAGTTTATTCATTTTTTAAATAATGTTATCATTTTCTTACTTTAATATTCACTTTTCATTTTTATCAAAAAGTTTTCATTAAATTTGTTCATTTATTTTTATAAATATTTATTATTTTCATTTATTCAATTTAATAATAAATATTGAAAATTAATATTTTAATTTGATGTTTAATTTTAATTTTTATCACAAATTTTTTATTAAATGTTTCATAAAATTTAATTCTTTATTTTGAAAATATTAAATATATTTATATATAGAAAATGAATTAACTTAAATTAAATTTTTCAAATTATTAAATTTACTCATTCACTTTTAAAATATTAAATAATCAATAATAAACATTTAAAATTAAGAATCTTTTAATAATTTAGCACAAATTATGTGCTATACATTTATTATTCTCTAAATTTTATTTTTAATAATTGTATATATATGTGTGTATATATATATATATATATATATATATATATATATATATATATATATATATATATATATAAATATATATAATTAAATTAATAATTTACAATTTTTTAAATTTATTATGAATTATTAAATATTAAATTTAGAAAATTATAATTATTTCTATAATAAATAAATGAAACCTGGTTAGCCAATGATGAGTCGATTAGTATACCAAATTTCAATTGTATAATACAATATAAACGATCAAACGTTCGAGCTGGAGGAGTTGCCATTTATCAGAATATGCACGAACCTATCAATATCATTACTACAAACATTGATATGACTGTAAGACAGGCGGAATTGGCAAGTTCAACAGTGACATCAGTTGGTGAGTTTTGTGCAGCTGAATGCAAAATGGAAGATGGCAACAAAATTGTTTTGATGGTAATTTACATTACTCCAAATCAAAAAATGGACGACATCATTCATTTCTTGAAAAGATTATTATGGCCATATACAACAGCTGCAGGAGAATATTTTGGTAGAGGAGAAGACAAGTTACCGATAATTTTAAGTGGGGACTTCAACGTCAATTTTTCCCGTGAAGATGCTCGTCCACTTATTGATTTCCTCCAAAATGACTTGAATCTAGCCATGAATAATAATCCTCTGGTTTCGACAACACGACATGGCACTACCACAGATGCTGTATTTGTACGATATCTCAAAGCTGTTAATACAAGACTTTTTGTATCATATTTTAGTTATCATAAGCCACTGATAACTGAAGTTCCGATTCAGTCATTACCGGAAGATGCTATGGCAGTGGACATAATTTAAAAATAACATTCGGATAATAAGAGAATTTATGTTACCCTTAATGTAAGAAAATAAATATTTATTTATTTAATTTTTCAAATTTAAACTGAACTTTATTGACTGTGTTGACTATCCTTTTCCAGTCCTTTTATTATTTTATTGTAATTTATTATTTGCATACAATTAAAAAAAAAACTATTTTTTAATGATGCTAAAGAAGTATAACTTCTCACGCGCGTACACGCACCCTTTTTTTATTAACACTGAGTATATTATCGATTAATTTTGAAACATCTAATTCTTGTTATTATATTTACTGAATCAAGAATCGATAAAATTATTTTTTCAACGCATGCTCCTAAATCGTGAATTCAGGCAGGTACCAAGAGGTCAACTACCTTGTGCACCTTCAACTGTCAATACTGAAATATTACTTCTATTTTCCCGGATATTTCCCTTGAATATTTTCGCTTTAACAAAACGCAAGTTGCGTTACTAAAAACACTTCACGAGTAGCACATGGTCATAAATAATATGTGACCGATGCTTGCGTTAGCCACGTAGCCAACCGACATATAACAGTTCGCACACTGTATATACACATATATTTACTGAATACTGGATGCAAAGTAACGATCACAAGTTTCTTTATTTTTACCTTACAGAGTACTCATATACAATAGTTTGCCTACTTTTTGTATGATACATTGTAAAACAAACTCCAAAATTAAATGGTCATTAATAGTCTTAGAAAATTGAGATAAAAACCCAACAATTTGCATACTTTAATGAAGTAACAAATATAGTTTTCGTCAACTTTTTCCATGTAATTATATGGAAATTCGTCTCAAATTTATGTTTTAATACAAACATTATAAATTCTATATTGGCTTTGAATTAAATTGTATCTTGGTTTTACTAAATTGTAGTTTCAAGGATTTTGAATTATGTGCATTTGTGATATGATACCTGAATCAAAAAAGAAAAGTTATGAATTCCAAACGGAAGAAAACATGCGGTCATTTATTGAACCTAATTTGATATTATATTATAACAAATATGGAGATTAATAAAGTTTATTCACATCTTTTTCAGGCCAAATCTTTTTATGATGCTGTGTTAAATATACAAGGAAATAAGGCAGAGACATCCATATTTAATTACATTAAAAATAATGGATATTCCGTTAAATGATCCAATCAAGTTGTATTCTTTCAGAGGCAATTTTTTATAAATGAATATATCATCCCAGATGTAGGACTTACAGCAATTGTGATACCTCAGATTAACATTAGGCTATATCAATTGTATTTCATAGAGACGATGATCAACGATAATTAAGAAGAACGTCAGAAAACAGATTTATTACATTAATTATTACTTCTGACTCAATTTCAGTATCAAATGAGAAAGAAAGTCACTTCAAGAACTTCAAATATTTTTTTCATTTTAACTAAATACACTAAGCGAGACCAACTAAAGAAAATTCATTACTACTTCTTGAGAAAGTGCATCTTCATTACATGAAATATTTTAGTAATGTTGTGAAAACGCATTTTCCGAATAAACGTGTCGACCATATATCGTCTTCAGGGTTACACGAAAAAGAAGGAAAGTAAGTAAATCAGGAATACTCATAATATCATCACATCTGTGCTTCGTCCGTCTGTCACAGTCTCACAATTACTAAATGTTAGGTTGTACAAATAATCAAGCCATTCGAATTCTTGAACCCGACGTTTGAGTGCTGTTAACGGTAGAAGGGTAAGTTATTATAACTTTGAAATAAGTATGTAATGGAAAAAAAAAAGAAAAAAAAAAAAAAAAAATATATATATATATATATATATATATATATATATATATATATGTGTGTGTGTGTGTACGCATATATATCTGTATATAGATCAAAGAAATATGACTTATTTCTGTGATCAAATATGAATAAAAATCAATTGCAAGATAAAGTGGTGTATCGACTTATTTTGTCAGCGTACATTTTTGTAAAATCCATCATTATTTAGGGCATGGTGGAAAATAACAATTATAAATTATTATAACGATATTGAAAATTGGAAATTTCTCTCTTTTCTCTCCGGAATCGGAAGAATCTTCGGTCCGATAAGTAACTGAATGTGCAATCATATTTCAATAGATAGCACAGTCAGTTACTTTAGAAATATTAAGAATATGAAATAATAAGTTAGTATCCAAATTGACGTAACAAATCACAATACCCTCCGCTTACACATATATTGACTATGAACCATTTATGAGGAAGATATTTGCGATGCTTAACAAATCATAACTATTATATTTCCTAAGTTTTACATATCAAAGTAACTGCTTAATTAAGATATATCTAACATGGCTCACACAAAATAATTGAGCGGAATAAACTCAGATCATTTACGTTAGACGAATGGTAAATAATATAAATGATTAAATTTGCGGTTTATTTTTTCCTTTCTGACAGATTTTTATTTTTTCCTTTCGGAATCTTCAAAAAGATCTTGCACTTTTCAAATTGAAACTGCACTTCTAGTTCAGCTCTGCAGCCTTCCTTCCTTCCTTTCATTGATTGTGTAACCGGTATATACATTTCTATTCTTTTTATTTTTTGTATTCTCCATAATTTGACCAGAGAAATGTCTGTCAATATGTTATTGTAGAGGAAAAAATATCTATTGAATATATTAAACTATTAAATATTGCGGATAAAAACTGTTATTATTTAAAATAAAAGCAATTATGACATCTCCGAGAGTGACGTTAGGTAACTTCCAATTGCGTATCGTTAATGAAATCGCATGATATGGTAATAATTCCTTCAAAAGAATGTTCATCTAAATGAGGTGACAGTGTGCCAGTCACAATGTAATACCAACTTAACTAACCTCATACTTATGTTACACATACATTTGGATGATTACACATCAGGTATGGTAGACTTATCCAAGTAACAGCAGAAAAAATAACCTCTAGAATAGTATAAATATAAAAATATAGCAGCGGCAATTTTATAGAAGTTATGTCTACGAACAGCACGCGTACGGTCTACCACTTAAAGCGCATAGAAAAATATTAGTGTCTTGCTGAATTTTAAATACCCTTTTTATTTTATAGGAAAAATTCTGTTTTTGCCTTTAGCTCTGGAAATAATTTTCCGATTGTAGGTAAAAGCAATAGTTACCGTAACTAAACTAATACGAATAGCCCCTATTTGTTCCAAATTCCAAACCAAATCGAATTGTTTTTGTTTTTATGGGATATAGATGTAAGCTTTTCGTTGGTATATAACTCAAGGACAGGAAAAATTACCCAGGGAAAATGTATCGTTTTGCTAATTCTGCTGATCATTATTAAATAAAAAAATTTATAGTGAATCGGACACTACCTTCAGATTTTATAAACTTTGAAAAGTTATACACCTACTTTCGTACGTACGTGTATATATACATACGTATATAAATTAACAGAGATTTCGATATAATATTTAATATTTCCACCTGCCCTTAATCATTGAGTCATTCCTTCAACAATATTTTCATCATTTTGGTGAGAATACAAAAGTACGTTACGAGTTTTAAAACAATGATTATTTTATCACATCGATAGAAAGTACTATTTTGGTATTTTCTGTTAAGAAGGTCCTAATTCCTGTTAATATTAATTTCAAATGTTTAATAAAAGGATGAGATTAAGGTTTGAAATATTTATGTATATCATTTAAATTATTTTACTCCTAAAATAATAGCACAGTATTTAAACTCAAATAATTAAAAAAACTATCTACGAACCTGCACAGAACAAGAAAATCATGGTCGTCTGATCATAATGTCCCAATGGTAGCAAAGAACAGTGCGAATTTATGGACTATGTTACGCCTACTAATGATTTATGCACAAATTAAAAGTCCCATATAAAATGTAAAGAAAATAACATTTTAAGTTGAATGTCTTTGTAGATATAGCAATTATAGTAAAATGGCATTTCTTATATGGTCTTTTCGTCATAATGGCAAATCGTAGTTATATTGATACCTAATATAATGATGTTTATTGATTTTCATCCCCACTCTAAATGCAATTACATACTGGTTAATTGAACGCAGATGACTAAAACCCAGTAGAATATTCGGCATGGTACTTTGCGTAACATCTTATAATGGTAATTATTGTCAACACCAATATAAGGTGACTCTAATTTTCCTATAGATTTCATTCAAAATATTTTTACACCGATAAATTATCAATGTAAAAAGCTCATGATAAACATCGATTAATATGTGTATATCCTTCACGAATTTCTACTTATTAAAAATATACCTACAGAGGTCATAAGAGGGTGCAGTTAAAACAAAATATATGTAAATATTAATTACATTATCATAATAATAAAGCCCGTGCATACAAAAACAGGGTAACCCTTTAGCTCATACGAAAACATATCTCGGCCTATTAACTTTCCACAATGTAATATATATGTTGCGTCCTCAAAAAAAGATTGCTGTGGAAGAAGGTCAACGAACGGTCAGCATTCGTGAGTTTGCGGCTATAAATATACCCTGCAAGTTTACCCTACTTAAATGGAAGAGACGCGCTCACGATTAAAATAAGTCATTTCCTTTTTTGTACAATATTTTCACGAAGAGATAATTTCGAGTAAACCTTGGAACTTCGCCGTTTCTTGTTATATATTAAAATAATTAACAGTAATATCTGGTATGCTACATGCAAATCTTTGTTTCATCATACTCATTTTTTATGCTAAGTTACTATATATTAAGTGCTGTTCCAACTTTGCTAGCCAACCTTTCGAAAATTATAATGTATTTTGATTTCAATGATGGACATCTGAGTCCTTTAATTTCAAGTCTAAAGATTTGGCTCCTTGGCAAAATGGAAGTATCTATAGACAAAAAGTTCCAGTTACTATTCTGTATTGTAAAAATCCACAAAAATTTAAAAATTAATAACATTTATGCATTTATCCTCATTTTAAGCTAAGAGTGGTTTTTAAATGTAAGCGGTTTTATAAAAATTAGGTACATCACGGAGTGTTTATTTTCAAATATGTTTATTGTAATTATGCATAGTTTCTGTCTACTCCTCGTTACTGAAAAAAAATGCGAACAAAATAGATAAGCGGGTAATCAAGTTTTCCGCAAAGTTACAATCCCTAACATATATATGTTCGGGATTGTAACTTTACGGAAAACTGCTGAAATATTATAACCATAAAAGTCAATAATTTTATTAACATGTAGTTTGATTTACCGACGCCCGATTATTTCGACTAGTTCCGTTATATTTTGAGCCCGTACTTAAAAGGAAATTTGTCTTCTTTCATAGTCCTGTTCATTTTTAAACTTTTTCTTAACTCTTTTTCTCCCTTTTGTATACTTTAAGCTCCGTTGTAAATTAAATGAAATCCAAATACAATATTTGTATGTGTATATATATATGTATGTATATATATATATATATATATATATATATATGTATGTGTGTGTGTGTGTATATATATATATATATATATATATACATATATATATATATATAAGTATGTAAATTATTATAAAAAGAGGAATCGTTTTAAAATAATATTTTTTTATAATGTAATGAGTAAGTATCCACCGTCGCCCAATAACTCCTCGAAGTGTTTTATGTTGAGACAAGGTTTAAAGCTCCTTACGGTTAATTTTTGATGGTAAATATTAGATAAAGATTTATCGGCTGATATTATAATTAAATTTAAATTATGTGCGTCTTTCTAGAGACGATTACAGTGAATACAGTGCAGCGCCCTCTATTCATTACCAATAGAACCACTTTGCTTTTGCACTAATTTTATTTGCATATACCGTTATTTGTCCCTTTATATTAGTCGATAAGTCATTAGTAGAACAATTTTATATTATTAGGTTATAAAGTGAGTGTTAATGTTTAGTTTATAATTGGTTTCCATATTATATTTTCTATGGTTTCTTACATTTATTATTTTGTTTGTTGAAATACTTTTCATAACATGTCACACCAAACATTCCGCTTTTCAATATTTATTACTGTTTATTTTATTTTAACACTGCATTTTTTCGGCAAAAGTTTTTCATTTTTAGTAAGTTTCTAAGCAATTCTTTACTCATTATTTTGTGAGGTTAAATAAATAGTTGGTTTTTATTTAGTATTTGTATTAAATTATTATTTCACAGCTACTTCCATTTGACTGCCCTTTTAGAAAAATCTCTTGTCGGAATACCGCCGCCATTAACGAACTCTGCGACTCAGTCCACACTGTCACACTAATTATAGTTCAATTTAACCAATTTTAATAGCCAAATAGCTTCATTAGTAAAACAGAACACTTATTATTCTTTTTACATACCCTTTGTTTTTTTATAATTAGAGAAGAGCTGTAACACTTTTAATACACACTGTGAACACTTTTAATACAGGCACGACATTAATTTGCGCTAACCGCCGCGACTACCCGTCGTAAATCCAGTAAGTCTGAACTTTAGTCTGTCCAATCCAGTAAGTCTGAACTTTAGTCTGTCCAACCCAATAAGTTTTTCTTTAACTTTTGTAGGATATAAATTTAAATTTTTAGTAGTATAACTCAAGGGGGGAGTGGATTTCCCAGCTCGGAAATCTTAACGCTTTGTTTGTTTCGTGAAGTGTAATTCTGTATAAAAAAAATCCATAGCTAATCGTAGATTTTATAAGCATTTGACAACACACTTTATCTTCTTAATGACTAAATTTTACCTCGACCCCCTCCCATATCCCTTCTATTAGTCTGCCGGAAATCTCTGCTTATTGATAAGATTTAATTTAAAGTTACACAAAATTACATTTAAATATCCATATGACCGGAGAAATGGCTATTAGGTGAATTAAAATTGTCGAGAGCTGTGAGCACTATATTACAAAAATAATCCTTATTTAGTACCGGCATTAGCAGTTATGAGTTGGGGGGATGGAATATATCAAATAATGGAATAATTTCTAAGCACAACAAGAAAAAAATTATTATACTTATAAATGGACAAAGATCATGCTTATGAATTACATATTTCAAGTTGTCGGAAATAATGTGATGGCTGAAAATTTAGTTATTAAATTGGTTTCTCTGAGGGCTTATTCATATACGCAACTAGCACTTATCTGCATACCGATATAACTTGACTGTTAAAAACTTTTTTGTTATTTGTTTTTTATACATATTTTCAATATTCGCTTAAGCGAGATATCGTTCTAATATGGCGGGTAACTGAATGTATCATGGAGACTATGTCTTGTAATTTTGCTTTAAATTGTTCGATAAAGAATGAGTTAAGTTTTCTATTTAAAAATGAGACCCAAAATAGCACCATTTGTGCTGAGATAGACAAACGCTTGCTCTTAGAATTTTTATAAGAATCTTTAAAGTATCTTGAGGATATTAAATTTGTGTATTTTTTAAACTTTGTGCAATGTCTTTCATTTTGTGCTCTGATTGTATACGCTTTCCTTTCTAGTTTGAACTAGCCTTCTTTTACATAATTGCGATCTGTCTTCCAGTTTATAAGTGCAGGAACGTTTGTACTTACTTGTTATCTTTTGTTTAATGTGATATGTTTGTGTGCTTGCGTGCTATCTCCTCCTTGATGAATGAATGGAATCAAATGTAGGAAACAAGAAATTAAGTTCGAGTAAAGCAACAGATTATTCATATTACAGAAGCACTCCCGTGGCCTCATAGCCATTAATATTAAATACGCATATATACGAAGATTTATAAGAGATAGATAGTACAAATTCTACATTCACAATATTAGTAATGAAGATTTTGATGCCTTGTTTTATAAAAAATACCTGCCCCCATATAATTACCATTTATCCGCAATATTGGCCTCTTATAAAGAATTATAACAGCTTTAGATCATTTTCGATTGTATTTGGATCAGAAAATTTCGAAAAATATAAATTAATACTTCCTTTAAATATTTTATACGTTTAACACATTTACATTATAACATATAATAGTTATAAATAACGCTTTCTAAGTTTACCAAGGATAGTCTATGATATTTAACGTGAAGAATCATTAAATTTGAGTGACGTGTCATTATTTTGTCAAAAAATGGAAATTATATGAGGTTCATTATCTAACAATTTTAACTGTGCAGTAGAAAAAGTTTCTATAATTTATTTTTGCTTATGAAACTCAAGGAAAAATTAATACGAAAAATTTACAATTAAATGAAAATACGTGATGTAGTATTATTTCTACTTTCTTTAAGTTCTTTACCACGACATAGATTTCGTTGTATTACAAAATCTTCAGGTGGGCTATTAGAAAGAAGATCTTTGCTAATAGCCCACCGGAAGATGTTGTAATACAACGAAACCTAGGTCGTGGTAAAGAAATTAAAGAAAGTAGAAATAATACTACATCACGTAGTTTCATTTAATTGTGAATAATGAATTTCTACAAAATTAACGCCAAATATATTCAATATACGAAAAATTTGCCTGTTTTTTATTTATAGGACCTTTGAATATTAAAAAATTAGCATTTCAAATCAAACTATTATAGGTGAGTAAGATAATCGACACAAACATATAACGATTCTTTGAAATGTCGTTTATCTCCTTTATGCTGAAAGCAGTGGAAGGGGGGGGGGGCACGTAAAGGTTATTTCTCATAAAATATTTCAAATTTATTCTACAATAAAAGGACACCTAATTGGAACTGAGAATTTATATTAAGTAACTAATATTTATAAAAATCAATTTTCTACGTATTTTTGCATACAAGATATATGTCAGAATTTATGTTTCAATAATTAACTGATGCCGTGTGTCTGGTCCATCGTGACGTGAAATATTAAGAAGAATGTAAGTTATATTTATTTTCCCAAGATGAAAATGAACTTCAACACGGAATCTAGAATATAAATGATGAAAGTGAGAGAAACTTTCACAAAGCTTTTTTTTACATATATAAATGGTTAAAAATTAAGTGATAAGTTGGAACGCGAGATATTTGCTCAAGCCATTTATTAAACCAGGACATAGATGTTATTTAATTACATTGAAACAACGTTTAGAGTACGAGTAATTAACAATTTCCCTGTAACCTTAAATTTTGCAGCCTTATATCGATTATAATATTTTGCGTGCTGTTTACCGGAAAACTAAAACTAGAAACATATTTTGTAAACACAATTTGAAGTAGTTTTTTTTACTTTCAATGCGTACTTAAACATATTCTTGTACTTGCAATGTTTTAATATCACTTTATAAAAATTTAAGATTAATTTGTGGAAACTGAAAATCATCGCGTAGTCTTCTATCATAATGTCTTTTGACACCATCATGAAGGCTATTATAAAGGTGTGCTGTGATCGCAGCAGTAATTCTTATCCCTTTATTGGTTCAGGAGCCACGGTTGTTTTACTACTCTCCTACAGGAGTTTGTATCACTTTCCTACACAAAATCAATAACCATTTTTCTACTAGATTACCCATGACTTTCCCTTTGTATGCTTTTGCAATTACATTTTACTCTTATACCCTCGGATAGATATCACAAGAGCATCGATCATTCTTCAATACATTTTATAAACTTTCTACACTTTAAATGAACTACCAAAATTACGAAAAGAGAGCAAAAAAGATCTTTTCCAGTTTATATTTCAGCCATGAATCTTGTTCTATTTCACAAATAAGACATTTTTGGCTCAGTACGCTGCCACAAAAGGATCGTGACATAATTATAAAAATTGTTATTTTTTACTTTAATTGATTTATAATTCACGTTTTCAGAATTATTTAGCAATTAGACATGCGGAAAAACTGTATACTTTATGAAAGTTTCTCCCAGTTTGATTGCTTGGGTTCTATTTATCGAGCTGCTTTTTATTGTTTTCCTTAGAAAATTAAATATTATTTATGTCGTTTATAATGTTTAAATAACTTTCATATATTTTGACGTTTACATAAATTTTGACGATAATTTTTTTAAGCAGAAACACAAGAAAATGTATTTCTATAATTAATGATTTAATATCATTTCTTACTTTCTACTTAATTGGTTAATTGTCCCGCGATTTTAGAATTATAAGTTTGTACAAAGTTATGAGGAACACTTGTACGCCGCGGCTACGTTAAATATAAACTACATACGACATATAAAAGGATCCTTAAATATTTATATCGAATCTCTTTCTCGCCTTTTATTAATTGTGAACAAATTGTGAGCAAATACGTACAAATTTACAGAAAAAGGTATGGGTGCCATCTTCATTTATTTCCTTTAAGTTTTATAGGGGACATGTTTGGATTTTAATCAGTTCAACTCCGACGGGAATTACTTTTGATCACGCATTTCCTTTTTAAATTACTAATTAATTATATTGATAACCCGTCGGTATCGAGTTCGATAACGCTTTATGTTATTGATTGTTGCGTAAGAGGACAGAGTAGCTTGTTTCATCTACTTAGAGTGCGCAATATCCTGCAGTATTAACCAGTTTCTCACACAAAAACTTTTTCTGAATAAGCACTGTAAGAGACTAAGTATGTCGTAACAAAGGAAATTTCTTGTGAAGTTATATTTATAATATTTTAATTTACATTGACGGAACCAACACTTTTTTACATAAACTGTAATGAGACTTACTCAAGCTATCCTAGTTTTTAATAAATAAAAATTACTAAAAACATCTTATAAAAAATTAATCCTTCTTATTACTTTTTTTTCAAATTATTATATCTCTATCTATCTCCGATTAATCAGTCAGTTTCTTGAGATTTATACGTTAAGATTTGCGGTTCCTTTTTTTATAGTCAATAAATCTTACTTCAGTAAGTAAAAAAGAGAAACGTAAGGTGCAAGCTAATTCAAATATCACGAAATATTAAAATTACTGTTTTCATCTCGTAATTATTTTTAAAATAATTAAAAACGGTACTGTAATTTATTTTTAAACGTATTTTAAAATTACAGAATACGTGTCTTCATACATTAAAGATGTTTACGAAAAAATGATTAAAGATTACATTATAAAAGTACTAGAACACAAAAATATGGTTTTTGAAATATTTATCACATACAATATTTATCACATACAATATTTATCACATACAAGCCATGTGATAAATATTTCAAAGACCATATTTTTGTGTTCTAGTACTTTTATAATGTAATCTCTAATCATTTTTTCACTTACAAACTACTAACTCAATTAAGATGGCTTTTTATGCAGGATATTATAGGTTAACTTGAAATTACATTTAGTTTGTATTTCAACGGAATCGGCGCAGAAGATACGTGAATTTAATGTATTTGTGTTTATACACACACACATACATCCATATATATATATATATATATATATATATATATATATATATATATATATATATATATATATAGAGTTTCAAGACGACCTTGGATTTAGCGTCTGAGGAAAATTACGGGAAAGGATTTAAGGCAATTGCCTCGATCCTGGTATTAGGTATATTGACTGCGAAAGGCAGCAGCGTTAAGAATTATACATGATATAATTCTGGTTCCGATGACCTGCGATGTGTATATCGTCATGGGGTTACGCATGGCTCGTTTGCAATCGTTTTCTTACAGTGCGACTTATTACATTTTTATTGATGTAAAAATATGAATATACCTCAATTCTTTTATTTAATGACATATTCGGTTACACTTTTTGTTTACCACTCGAATAGATTTTATTTATTCGGCATAAAATTTAATTATATAATATGATTTTAAGTTATACTAGGTGGTTCCCGCGTTATAAAATGATTTTTGATGATTAAATAAAACTCGCGTGGAATTATAATAGTAATGGAATTGATTTGGGGCGCTTGAAACACGAATTAAAATATGAATAGGTAATTAAGTTCAGAAGCGCATTACTGCGCTTCCACCACTTCCATTACGTTACTTCTGTGAGACGTTTTTGTGACGCTTTTTGTTGCTATACGGATTCTACCATGGGTGAAATATTTTTTTAATATAATATTTGTATCTTTGTTATTTTTTAAGAAATAAAGGCATTAATTATATTACATTTGGATGAATTCAAAACAACGTTACATAATTGTACGTCTTTAACCAATTTCACTATGACTATGGTGGTGGCTCTATGCTTGTTATTTCACACCCTGTGCTCATTGGAATCGAATTAAAGTCAACATGTCTGATATTTACAGTAATAGAAATCGTTATAACAATAATAAGAATATTATTGACTTCAAATAAATTTTAATAAGCATGAAAATTTGTTCATCATTTTTAATGATATTTTAGGATCTAATGCAAACTGGAGGCGTTGACATAGTTGCTATTTCGCGTATAAATAATTTATACCGCTTGCAGTAAAACAGTTCAGGAACAAAATGTATTTAAAGGCAATGTGATATTCTATCAAAATGTATTTAAAGGCAATGTGATCTTCTATCAAAATGTATTTAAATTCAATGTGATATTCTATCAAAATGTTTTTAAAGGCAATGTGATATTCTATGGAAATACTGTAAAATGAAAATTGGGCTTTATTTATTTAAGTTCGCTTTTTACCGACAAAATATTTTACTATTCATTAACATGGAGCGTAGAATATTCATTTTATTTAATAATTAATTGGATAAGATATTGAGATTATACCCTTTCCATTATTTCTTCATGAATATTATTTCTACTAATCTACATAATTTCTTTGAATCGAATGACTTTAACAAGGGTTATTTCATTTAGAATGCTTTCTTTTATATTCCCATTGCAATATCGAAATATTATCCATTCCTGTGGCTGCGTTTATGGAATACAATATTTGTTTCTTCACATTTTGTCATTATCTATTTATTTTTCTTATTTCCTTCTTCCAAAATCTTGATTGCGTTATTCCATTTGATTGAGTTATTCCATTTCTCCATCTATGATTTAATTTTTCATTTCCAACTTTCGTTAGGCGTTACTCAGCGTAAATTGTTTTTTTTTACAGGCGCATGAGTATAATGTTCTACAATGATGATCGGACATTTTCTTATATTTTTAACGTATTTTCTCAACCTTATAAGTACCCGTTTGGAATATTTCTTACATTTTTATTATTAAGATACAATACCATATTACACTTATACAACGTACAAACGTCATCTAAGATTTCATCTCAACTGAACAAGTAGTATTTTTCGATAAAGTGTCATAGTCTGAGGAACAGATATCCAAACTTTTCTATTCATTATATTAGTGAGAATTTAATAAAAATAATATTAAACCGTATTTATATTCTTTGACTCTGTGGCTGTGGTCACTGTGTAAAATATGTTTTAGATGAGTGTCGTGCTGCACAATGCGTCACCATTTCTGTCTGGCGGCCGTTTTCCAAAGGTACTCGTATAGGGGGATGAACTGCCATGGTCTGACCTTCCTATTTTATCAGCACTCTTTCACGTGATATTTTGCTTTCGGTTATAGCCTATACTATTACATATTCAATACTATCGCCGCGATATGTATGCGAATAATTTTATGAATCGAGTTTGTTTAATATTTAACAAACCTTTGAGTGCTTAACTATGAAACTCGGACCATAATATTCCAATTATTCTTTTCCACCATAATACAACATCAAGCTTTCTTTCATACTTTTTAGTTGTCGTTTTTTTTATGGGCAATGGAATATTAAGAAAAAATTAAGGGTATTATTGTGTAATAAACTTAATAAATATGTGCAGAACTAAAACTGAACGCGTTGGCATTGTTTTTAATTAAGCAAATATATCACTCAATATATTTTGTAGACACAGTACAAGTCAGTTCTTTTAATTTACTTAAAACTTTTTAATTTACTAATAAAAAATTATCAAAATAAGTGTTCATTGAAGTGCTTATGTAATCCCAGTATTCGAATCTGTTTAAAATTGTTAATATACACGGTTGAAAGATAGGGAGAAGGGGATACTGAAAATGTTTTGGAAACGCATATCTTGCAAAGGAGATGCTATAATAAACATATCACGCGATGACACTTCACTAGATATAGTTCGTGATAATGAAATATGTAATCCCTGCGAGTTATGTATGGGAGCGGAACTTCGAAAAAAACAAAAACAGTTTTTCCGCATGTTTTTGTAATTTAATAACGTCTTTGTACATATTTTTAGTACTTTAATTATAAATTCAGAAAGCTAACATTCTACGATTTAAAAAGAAAAGGAAAGAGCTATGTCATAAAACAAATACGTCATAAAAACGATGCGATTAAATTACAAAACTTCCATCTTTCTCAGTCGATCCAAAGTATTTATATGCAGTTAAATGGATAATAATTGAATATATTTTTAAAATGAATGAAAAAAGATTAACGCGCAATGTAAGCGAACGAATTTTGTGTCGACCGATGACTACCGGCTTTCGTGGGCGAAGATCAGCGTCCGACTTTCCATCGACCACGCCTATCTTTGTCTATCTTCAACGAACCAAGGACGGAAATAATACAAAGTACTCAATAAAAATATGAATATACCTCAATTCTTTTATTTAATGACATATTCGGTTACATTTGTTGTTTACTGCTCGAATATATTTTATTTATTCGGCATAAAATTCGATTATGAATATATTACATTACGAATATATTTATATAACATTACGAATATATTATTTCCATGAATATATCAATGACGAAAATTCTAACGTTTCATTGTTGAAAGATTTTTGAATCTCCCCAACAGTCTATATTCCAAACGCAATTGGGCAAATCATAGCTATCGAAACGCCGGTCGAGTTTTTACACAGCCATCAATAAGTTATAAAGGTCATGTTTATATAGGTATTGCTGAAGAAATAAATGTCTATAACGAAAGTATTGGCGTTGATAACAGGTACCTATATATCTAACGGTTACTATCAATTTTATTTCAGTTATTTTTACTTGTCTCGTAAAAGATATATATAATAACTTACAAAATGGTAGTATACACTTCAGCCCAAATTTTACGGCATGAGCTGACATGGTAACATTTAATCTAAATCAATGTTGATAACAGGAACATGAATATCCAATGGTTACTAACAATTTTATTTTAGATATTTTTACTTGTCTCGTGAAAGACATATATAATAACTCTTACAAAATGGAAGTATACACTTCAGCTCAAATTTCACGGCATGAGCTGACATGGTAAAATTTAATCTAAATCAAGCAGCAAAAATTTGTTAGAAAGTAATAAAAATAATATTGCTTAAAATCCTATTTACCCTATATTCTCGTAATGGAGAAATTTAATTCTCCTTCCGTTGGATCTATTGCAAAATATATATGAATATCATTGAGATAAAATTTGTTTGGGCTTGTTTATCAATTCATGTCATAAACTATTAAGTTATTGAACCGGTTCAGGCGAATAAACTTATTGAAATGTCGCGTACATCTTGACAAGCAATATCAGGTATTTATTAGCAGGTTACATCAATCAGGTTTAAACGATGACTGTCTAAATAAACAATGACAAAGAATAGGGCAGTTTTTGAATCATTATTTAAATATTTAAACCGTTAATCAAATTTCAAAATGGAGTGGCCTTTAAGCATATAAAAAATATTCGCATCCTTAGCAAATGTCATGTAATTAAATATTTTTTTACATTAAATCTTTAAAATTTTTTACACTAACTAATTTTTTAAATTAAATCTGAAATTATTACTTAAGAATAACGGAAATAAATAAAAATTATTGCAGGGAAAATCTTAATTGTAAGAGATTATAGTTTGTGTTAATAATTTAACATTTATTATCGGTTGTATTAAATTAAGAAAAGTTAGTGTAATACATCTCAGGACTAAAAGACCCATTCAAATTACATTATTTACTTCGCAAATAATAAACAAATGTAAATATTTGCGGAATACTATGAAATGTATGTCGCACCATTGTGAACTGTATCACTATATTTACTTATATTGCATACATACAGCCAGTTTTCAACTTTGCTCAATTTGAAATTCCACAGACCACATGGCGCATTCGAACAATAACACAAATATTAAAATGTCAAATTTCCTGATAAAAAACGACGAGAGCGATGAAGCACTTTCAACAAAAAGGATTGAAACGAGTAAAATTACTTTCCAATACACAATCAGAACACATGGCTGTATTTAATGTAGCAATTGTTACTGGGTTCGATCTGGACACATATGTGGGTGCAATGATAAACTGAAAATACATATAGACCTAAAATATGGTCTACGTGTTACAAAGTGTTAAATATTTATATCGCACTCTATAATATCAAACAGGGCATGAAACAAAATAAAAAAACTTTTAGAACTATGAAATAAAAGTATGTGAAATCAGTTCAGAAGTTTTCATTTGACGCCGTTCTTAACAGAAAGGACAACTACTTACTGACATTTTAAGACACAATTAAATTATTCGTAGACGTATTTCCTTTACAAATTTTATATTTCTGTACTTGAATTTCTTTTAATTTAATTGTTTTTAAACATAAATAAAATTAAATTTTTATATTCTACTCTTTCATCTTGCTTTTTTTAACAGAAAGGATAACTACTTACTGACATTTTAAGACAGAATTAAATTATTCGTAGACGTATTTCCTTTACAAATTTTATATTTCTGTACTTGAATTTGTTTTAATTTAATTGTTTTTAAACATAAATAAAATTAAATTTTTATACTCTACTTTTTCATCTTGCTTTTTTTAACAACCGGAATGTGTTAATTTTGTAATATTTCTTTATTAAATTGTAATATTATTTGTAATAATTACGATATTCCACAAATCCGTATTTAAATATTTAATCACTGTGATGGTATTATGATGTTTACATTAGAATATATTGATCATATAGCAATAAACTCGACAAGTGTGTATATAGTTATACATGTTCATTAGAGTAAGAAAATAAATGAAGATAAAAGCATAATTTTTCCGAACAACTTTCATGTGCCTAATTAAATCACAATAACGTTCTTTTCAAACTTTAGTTTTTTTTTTAGCTTTACAATTAATTTATTTTTAAATTTCGTGTTTTTAATTTGTGTAAATTTGTCATTTTATAATTTGTACACTTTTGGTGAGGATATATAATTATGAAACTTTTGTTATCTTCCTCTGTGACAAATATCTACAAATTATAATTAAACTTGTATGGTATCGTGAATGTGAAAATATACAAATGGCAGCTCCATTTCAATTCATTTAATTTTTTTATCGCAAGGCTCACATTTGGTGAAGCCAATATTGTCTTCCTAGAACTGAAACAATAACAATTATAAGCATTCAGCTATTCAAAATGATAAAAACAGGAAAATAAATCTCGTTAGAATAGGGTAAAAGTTAAAATATTATTCCTAGATTTAAAAATATTGGTCACTTTATAATATCAATTAGGCGTTCAATACAAACAATAAAGTAAATGTTTTTCCTTCGGTTAATATTAAGCTATTTGCTGCAAATATAGCAGTGTAAAATACTACAGAAAGTTATATTTTCCTTTTACAGATTCTTTTTACATTTGTTTTATCGAAATAGTTTTTGCTGAAGATTTTTCAGTTTTTCCGTTCACTTGTCAGAAAATGGTACCGTCACGGCGAAGCGGCCCTTTACCGAGTCACAATGATAAGAATTGATTACCTTTGAGTGCCTTTTATTATTTTCCGGCGAAACAAAAGGTCTCTCTTTATCGTATTTTAATAACATCAGCCGAATATACGTATTGAGAAGAAATATTAGATTATATTTATCTGGAAGTGGTAATGCTGTTCAAGTTTAATAAATTTTTATATGGGAGCCGTAATATTTTTGAAAGTGATATTTTATAGCGAATTTTGTTTTTTTTTGCACAAAATATTTAAAGTTTCAGTAAAGGCGATATTAAATTTGTAAGTTCACTTACCGCCATACGATAATTATAACCATAATGATACATAAAGTAATCTAAATTTGTATTTAGTACGACGGTGTTTACGCCACTTGTTGGTTCTCTATACTCTCTAGGTACATATAAACGCTTAAAGAAAAAATATATTTTAGTTCTATTCTACTATTTACTATTTTCCAAATTACTTTTAACTATGTAAATATATTGCCTTGTGTATACTTCAGAAAAGTAAAAATGTCGTGAATTTTGAAAATGGTATACAATTTAGAATAACCGCTATAATTTTTCGGCAAATTTCTATTCATGCTTCTTTAATAATTTTTGTAATTAGATAGATTGATGGGAGCAATATGTGCTTTATGGGTATTGTTAGCAATCTCTTGAAAATGAAATAAAATTCTGAAAAGGAACATTAATTCAGCCTTTTAATAAATATTTTCCACGATGCATTACATTTAAAACAAAAATGGAAAACTTAATTTAAAGATTTGTTTTGAGTGTTAACCATTGAGATAATCTAAATTTACATACTTTACAAGTATACCATATTTATTTCTGTGAATATTTAGGTTCTACTTCTGGGGTTCCGTGGTAAATTTCCACAACTTATGGAATCACTTCGATATCCGTCCTTTCGTCCTTCATAGAAAATTTTCTCGGAACATATTTGATGTCGAATTTTGAAATTTAGCACAAAAATAGAGTATAATCATAGACAGATATAGATATGTGGTATAAAATCAATTTTGATTTTAATTACTTCAGGAAGTAAATCGAAAAATAAGCAAAAATTTTATCGATCGTGTCAGGTGCCTAATGAAAATTTATTGGAGCACGAATTGAATGTTAATACACATGATGTGTTTTTACGAATTATCTTAATCATTTTTCCGGGAACATTATTAAATATTACTGCTCTCACTCTTATCACGAGAAAGAGCGCTCAGAAAAACTTAAAAAATCATACAATTTCAGATTTAGGTACAGCTTGAACGAAGGTGATTAGGGTTGAAAATAGCCATTGCTATTAATTATTATAAACAATGTAACTGTTCATTTCCTTATCAATATAATTATCGATTTAAGAAAAAATGTTTTTCGATAAAAAGTATTTTTCACGATATAACTTTTGCATCCTTAGTGTAGATTCACAGAGTGGCTTTGTATTTACAAGACCGTTTTTAGCGGATCCGTCGCTATTAAAAAATGCCCCTTTAAACTATTTCTGTATGAACGAAGAGTTACATATTTTTAAAAATATTTAATTGACTTAGTCGAAATGCTTCCGTCGCCGGCGGGTAGCGCGTTAGAGGGGTGATGCACGTTAATATTAATAAGTTAAGAAGGTGCAAGGAAACGATGGAGAACGATGGCAAGGAAAGCTAATTTATGCGATTACAGCATACATTTCATTTTTTCTTTCAGCGTTACAGAGAAATTAAAAGAGACACTTTGTTATTTCCTTTGAATCATTTATATAACAGCAGTTTCACAGAAAGTTCATTTATGTATGACTGAAAATGTTTCCTTTTGATAATAGCCTTATTTTAAATTTATTACTGATGCAAATTATAATCTTTGTTTCTAAAGCTAGCAAAGATATCTGTTAGCAAAGATATTTGCTAATAGCCCATCTGAAGATGTTATAATACAACGAAACCTAGGTCGTGGTAAAGAACTTAAATAAAGTAGAAATAATACTACATCACGTAGTTTCATTTTTAATATTTAAGGTGATGTTGATTTAAAATCGACTTCTTTTCTTTCCATTACGTATAAGCGAATAATATATAAGCAAACAGATAATTCCATTTTTCAAAATGAAATTTTTTCTTACATTAATACTTAAAAAACAGAAACGTGCGTGTATTTGATGAAAGTTAATCAATATGTGTGGATAATATTAATAAAATATCGGCCAAGTGCGAGTTAGACTCGCGCACGAAACACGGCACTGAACAATATTAGACTGATTATACTAATATTTTGTATTTCCCAAAGTCCTTGTGAAAAAAGTGATTACTGCGGTCGGTACTGATAATAACCCATACACAAAAAATTACAAGACATATCTTATTCATTGAAACTCTATTTAAATGTCTACTACCTTAATTTTTTTAGAATTTCATACACGTTAGTTGAAAAGTTAGAGGGGTAACATACTTTTCAAGATTTTAGAAGCACATAACTTACCAACTACTGATCTAAATACAAAAGTTATTTTGGAAGCTCCATGTCATTTTTAAGACCTATATTACGATACCCTTATGATACACGCCTATATTTATTACAAACGATTATTTTTTTACACGATTATTTTTATCCCTCAATAATATGTGTCGAGTGCAAACCGAGTTTTTTTTTCATAATTCCACCATTTCCTTGTATATTAGTTCATAGAAAACACCATCCAAATTTCATCTATTCAGTGCCAATAGTCTCTGAAGAAAATAGCTTTTCCATAAGGACCGACAGATAGATAGATGGAAAGATGGACACGATGAAATAATATAGATTCTCTTTTTGCCATCTGACTGCGAAACCTAAAAATGTAATACACTCACGTTACAAATTTATATCAATCAACACCCTGTTACGTCACCAACATCGTTAAATGGTTTCATATCAAGAGTAATTAACTAATTTCTTTAACAGAAAACAATACCCATTAGAATATGACCAAATAACTTAACTAACGGTATTAAGGCGGCAATCACCTTCCTCAGCGGTCTGCTAACTACTAACTTTCTAGTGTATAGAAACAACGTAAGTTTTTCTGCGTTTACATACGGAAATACTCGACCTATTATAACTGAAAATAATAGATACCATCTGTGGATAAACGTATATAGCCTAAAACTTGTGCGTGTTCAGCCTACTTAGGTTTTCTTTAGTTTTTTATTATTTTCAAAATAAATTTTTCTGCGTTTACATACGGAAATACTCAACCTAATATAACTGAAGACAATATATACCATTTGTGGATCAACGTATATAGCCTAAAACTTGCGCGAGTTCAACCTACTTAGGTTTTCTTTAGTTTTTGTAGGAATAAATTTGTAGGTTTAAATTTTTTAAGTGATGTGAGTCGGGGGAAACGGATTTTTGAGTTCGGAAACTTGTCGTTTTGTCCCTTCCGTCAATCAGATACTGTCTTCAAATTCTGTAAACCTTTTAAACTACGTACGTTTGCACGAACGTACATAACACTTACATACACACAGACTGCGATGTGATTTGTGATTAGTCAATGATATGATATATACTAACGCAATACTTTCATCATTTCATGAAAGCACAAATGAACAAGGAACACATGTCACTAAATATCACTTTTTAAAGCTCTGCTTATTAGAGGTCTTACTACTTAATTATTACTTCTTTGAAATATCAACAAATTTAATGCTATAATGGAAAAAACAAGGTTCATGGGGTATCGGATTAGTATAGATATACAACGTGGTTCTCCCTGATAAGTGAGACCCGCATATATCACGTAGTAATTTTTATGATAATAAAAATAACTGCACAAAGGTATTGTGGACCTAATCTATTTTTAATAACGATTTAACCATATCCCTCAAGATAACTTCGATTCGCATCGCATTAATTGTGATACGTTTTTTGACGGTCGTGTTAAAGGTGTACGTGGCTCCTATTAACAAGTTCACGGATTGATAAAGTCCGAAAGAGCTTTTTGGGTGTAACATTTAAAAAAACCAGTCAAAATCTCTCTCGGGCTAGATAAAATACCTTAAAGGAGATCATGGCCCTAATTTTCAGTAGTGGAATAATTTTAAATTCGGCTGTAATAATTCTAAATAAAAAAATTTAAACTTGCCGAATTTAAGTAGCTCTCTGAGTACTCAATAATTACGTTATTTAAATTTATCATAAGTACGTATTTTTTCAAACCATAAGTATATATATTTGAAGTAAAACTTATTTAGCAACATTCGAATAATTCATATTGTCACGTTAAAATTAAGTAAGATTTGAAAAAAAACGAACGCATTCGAGCTGCGTCAGAACCAGTCGAGCATTATTAATATCGCGGTCGAAAATATAAGAAAATTTATTCAAACGCTCATCTCTCTACGGGTCGGCAGGTTGCTATCAATTTTAGCGCCTTTCGTGTTGCGCACGGTATAATGCAAAAAGAGTTAATATGATATTATTAAACGTAATTGTGTTATTATCATTTATTCAAAAACTTTGAGGGAACAATTTTTAAGCATATTGGTATAAATCAATGAAAATATAATCATATTTTCATAATAAGATTACCAAGAAAAAAGAATGTGCTTCTAGGTAAATAAGGGTTATTATGAATTAAAATGAACTGTTATATTTTATCGATGCGTTTATATAATTGAGGCTCGCAACACTTTTTTAATTTAAAGATTGCGATATGGGTTCAAAATTATTTGAATTATATTTCGGTGTGATCCTAAAGAGAAACGTTGGGATTACAAAAAAAATTACGTTTATATTACTTATATTGGACAAATTATTATAATGTGATCCAAGTATTTATTGACTAAATATAAAACAATTGAAACATAAACCAGGAATACCCGAAAAGGAAGAAGTTATTTACATATATAACCTATGACATTCTTAACGGTATATACATTATGACACTCTATGGATCATAACGAATCTATGGACATCTTATATGTTTAAATCACTTTTGTAATTTAGACTGTGCGAGGGAACAAACTTACTCATATATATGCAAATATAGCCTGTAAAATTCATAACGTTATATAAACTAAGATACTTCCTGGATCATGACAAATCTATGGATAGCTCATCTGTTCAAATCACTTTAATAGTTTAATCTGTGTGAGGGAACAAACTTACTTACGTATATCATACATAACCCGTGAAATTCATAACGTTATATATCCACTCTGTAGATAATAATAAGTCTATGAACACCTCATTTGTTTAAATCGTTTAGTAATTTGGTCCATGCGAGAGAACTAACTTACTCACATATATACATGATCCGTGAAATTCAAATAACCTGGATTATTCTCTGGATCAAGACGAATCTAAGGACATCGCATTTGTCGAAATCACTTTAGTAGTTTAATCTGCACGAGGGAATAAACTAACTCACATACATACATACATACATAGACTGTGAAGTTCGTAATGTTATATGTCCTATTACGCTCTCTGGATCTGACGAATCTATATACACCTACTTTGTTTAAATCACTTTACTAGTGTAGTCCGTGCGGGGACACAGACTTACTCACATACAAACATTTAACCTTTTTCGAATGGACGCTGGATAAGGAAAACGTGGAAAAGTACAAAGTAGAAAAAATACGAGTAGGTAATTAGAGCTTTTGCAGTACAATATTATTTCCGAACGTACATAAATTTGGAAAAGTACTACTACTATTACAGATTTATGCAATCGCTCGGAATTTACAATACCTATCATAATATGTAGATCGAAGTCCCGTCTATAAACCTTCCTATCCAGCCCCTATTTCGAACTTGTCGTGTTTTCATTTTGTTTTACTTAATTTTATATTAATTCTGAAGGTTTAATGTTTATAATATATTAATTTACTATCATGTACTTTATTTTATGTTTCATTAGTTAGTGTATTCAAGTCACTTAGCCTACACACAGTATTCAATTTTGTCATTTAATTCAATTTGGTAGGTTATAAGAGATTGCTCTTATAGCAATAAGACAGCCTATGTAATGTACGCCTAGCCACCTTAGCAGCAAAGCTAATAAATAAATAAAATAAAATCATGTACAACACATATCTTCTTATAATACCGAGAAAAAGAGAAACAATATATATTTTTAATACGCTTTATATTAAAGAAAAAGAGAAACAATATATATTTTTAATACGCTTTATATTAGCTTCATTTGATTCTATGCGTGTGTGTGAATGTAAACGGAATACTTCAATTAAATTTTAATCCGCTTCCAAATTTTAGAATTATTTACATTTACGCACGTTTATCAAGAATGGACGACAATACAATAATTTCATAACCAAAAATTTAGAAATAAAATTATAATTTAGAAAATTGAATAACGCGCTTTTATAATATACTAAATAAATAAAAATAATATTTAAATATAAAGATTTTGGTCACGGTAATTGAGAAAATATATATATCTTTCTCTCTTCCTATCTGCCTCACTCTCTCTCTTTCTCTCTCTCTATTTATTCTTCTCTCCCTCTAGGAAATCGTGTCATAAATATTAATGTGCCATAAATATTAATGTATAAATATTCCTTATAAAATTGAAGACATTCAGAAAATTGAGGTATGTAGCAAGTAGTTTTATTAAAGATGCTGAAGACGCTCGCGGCCCGCTCTCTCAGATGATATAGAGAGAGATAATAACTGTACCGCGTGGTAACGCAAAGTGCAGAACGTCGACAGGCGGTGCTCGCTTGAAGTGTGCATTTGAACAATACCGTGACACGATAATTAAAAGAACATGGGATGTCTAGTAGAGAGCGGGCCGGCGCTCGCTTTGCAACACTTTGAGGTTTATAGATCAGAAATTGATAAAATAAGGAAACTGCCTTGAAAAAGGACTTTTGCATTAATTATTTGCGTTATCATTTGATTGCCTGTTTTAGGTTAACCTTATGCGATTCGATATAATATTCAATTTTTTTTTTGTTTAAAGGTTTTGAATGTAAATTCAGCCAATTTTTATTTTTAGCGATGAATTATGAGGGTTCGCGGAAATATCATACAATCTCGTGGTTTCATCGATCACGTTTTATGAACATCTTATTTTGACAATGTATAAC
Organism: Druceiella hillmani; assembly: GCA_039881145.1. Classification (NCBI taxonomy): domain Eukaryota; kingdom Metazoa; phylum Arthropoda; class Insecta; order Lepidoptera; family Hepialidae; genus Druceiella; species Druceiella hillmani. Next base: position 31,712,234 of record JAYKKI010000018.1, on the reverse strand, counting down.
CCAAACAAATTGTGCTTCATACCCTGAAAATTGCAATGTTGTTTTTATATTTATATTCATTTTTATATAATTAATAGCCCAATTTTATTTAATTACTACCATGATTTGCCCATTTCTAAAATTCAAATTAGAACGAACATAACAACATATTTTTAATTCTTAAGTAAATTATACTACAAAAACGAAGACGTTTCGCAAATTGCATGAAACAAAACCATAATCAATATGTAGTATAAAATTATGTGATAAAACAGGATTATTCCATCTATTTTCTTGACTTGGAATGTAATTTATACATAGGCAGATATATATAAATTACACTTTATGTTAAATAAAAAAATTTATGCCACACTACATTATTCAGTGGAAATCAGACATTTGAATGTATTTTGCAACTCATGTTCTACTAACAGCCCTGTTCAGAAATGATTTTTACACGTGCCCGCACGTGGGAGGCGTCTGCTCTAAGTAATTTGTGTACGAGCTGGAGTAGTGAGACGTATAATCAATCGGGGACATTTTAAGTGTTATCCAATATATGAGGTTTGGAGACTACTCTTACACGTGTTAACACGTAGGTGGCGCCTCATGTAATTAATTTACATAAGAGCAGGAGGACATATAATAAATTGGGGCTATTGTTGGGTATTATCCTACGTGTAACGTTTTGAAACACCTTTTAGTACGTGTGTATGTAATTGATGCGGGTAGGTGATGAAGTACTGGAAAGTATTATTATTCAGGACGCTTTAACTATTACTATATACTATTATTATTTATACATATTAATTACGTAAGTAATTAATATGTATAAATACTAAATAGTACAAAGCAAAATTACCTGAAGCATTTTACACTTTTTAAATCTTTTTGTAATGCAAAAAAAAATATATGTTCTTCCTGTAACTTACGTCATATATTTAATAATCTATTTCTATTCGTATTAATTGCATTCATTTAAAATAATTTCATCAAGTTAACACAAAACGTAAAAATAATATTAAATTAATATATTTGATGTCGACTGATATAAATATGTGGATATTAAACAAGTATTTAGACATATATCTCTTAAATTAACCTTTAAGGGATAAAGAAACAAAACAATCCTGAATATGGATTAATAACTAACAACAACATTTAGTTTAGAAAACGTTCATTAATTAGTAACCTGACGCCAAAAAGAGAATTTGACACATCGTGTGAAAAACAATTTACTTAGTTCTCAATATAAAATTAATAATTTGTTGCTACATTATGACAGGAGCACTTATTTTAAACCATCAGTTACTAAATTAATTGCAAAGATTTTACGGAATTGAAATTAAAATACGAAACAAATTATAATTTGTTTTGTATGTTAATTTTAATACCTTAAAATCTTTGTAATTGATGGTTAAAAATAAGTGCTCTTGCGATGACGTAGCAACAAATACATTTGGTGCTAGTGTAAGTTAAAGTTAATAAATGAAAATATACTCGAAAAACGAAGGCGATGATGCGAGGCATCCATAATAAAATAAACAGGTTAATTTTAGCTTTTAAACCCTGAAGAATATCATTTATTTTATTCCACAAATAATAAGTTATAAATGTAGCAAAGCTAAAATATTAATTTGATTATTATTATTAATCCTTATTTGATACAATTCTCCTGTTCACAGAATAAGGGTAAAAATATATTTTTAAATAAAGAAAAATTAAAGATAATACCTCAGGACAAATTTGCAAGTAATTTCTAATTAAATAAAAATAGATATTTTATTGTTACACGCATCAAATAATTACACGCAAAGTCACTACGTACCAAATAGTTATTGTAGACTTTCCTTCGTATTTGTTTACATCCAAATTGTTTGTCTCTTAAATTTTGACTGTAAATTGACTTAATATTTAATACATAATTTGTGTATCTAGATAAGAAATAAAAAACTCTACACAAGTTATAGATTCAATCTAAAAAATAAACTCGATTTTATTATGTTCCATAGTTAGGAAATTTGCTGTACCAGAAAAATAAAAAATTGAAACATACTTGTAGCTCAATGGGGATCGTATATTTTTACAATATTTTTATTTTTTCTATGCTAAATTCTTGCTTTACTTTTTAAATTATTTGCTCACATGTATTAGTAATATTTTGACGCATGTTCTTCATATAGAAACTAAAAATATGAAATAATGATATTTTCTTAAAAAATGGGACTCTTAAACTTACTTACCTAGAAACTAGAATTAGAAATATTTTTCTGAGCCATTATTTGGTACTTTGGTTAGATTTATGAAATGAAAATGGAATATTAAATAAACTAAAAATATTAGACATTATGAATAAAATGAAAAAGCAAATGCAATTGTAATATAAAAGAAAGTACAGACATAAATGCATGAGACAGAGAAATGATAATTAAAATGAAAACAAAGGCAAAATAAAGAGGGGCTGGTCTAAATTATAGTATTTAGCTCTTAAAATTGATACTGCTTTATGGTATATTTGGTTCTTTATTAGACGGAAATATTTGATGAAAATGGACAAAATGGAGATATCTATAAAAATAAAGCACCAATGATTTTTTTTTGCATTACAACAAAAGTTTAAACGCCAATTTTTTATGTAATCAGTCCTACAGAAGTCTTATTTTGTCTTACTATGTGTGGAGACAAATACGATTGATGGTATTTGCAAGCTTTATATATTGTAAACAATGTAAACATTTTTATTAACGAGATTTAATTACATAATTATTTTACTAAAACTAATTTGTTTGAATGACATTTTACGAGATCCTTTCATTATTTATATACCTAGGATAAAACATTAATTAAAGATCGAATTACTTTGAAATATTAACGCTTTTTATGGGCGTTGTATTAACCTTTATAAACACTCATAATTACGAAAACATGTTTGCAAAACAAATTTGATTAAAAATAATTCATATAAATAACTTTCTTGTTCATATCGAGTTACAAAAATTGTAATTTTCATGTATAGAAAAGCAATATTCAAAGTTAGGTGATATTGTGGGTTAATACAATAAACATACATTTATTTCGCATTCAAAGAATTGTTTAATCAGAAACGTGGTCAGAATGTACAAGTTACGCTAATATTAACAATTTTAACAGCGAAACTGAGCGGTGAACGTATATTAAGCATTATAACAAAAGGTAAAACGCCATTTTTTAAAAGTATAATTAATAAATATATCATGTGAGACAAAATAGTTTTGTCTGGATACCTAACCTCTGTATTTTTTTAATAAATTTTATGCGCAAAAATTTGTTAACTAGTAAAAATATTTGTTTTTTGCGAAAGGATGAAAGTCGTCAAAATAGTAAAGGCGTAATTGTTATTTTTATTACTTATAAATAAGTGGATCAAAAAATTGGAAAAAAATTGTTGAACTATATTTCATGTTCTAAATGTAAAAAATTGAATGTAGCATTGAAAAAGATTAATGTGTGCGACTTTCAATTTAATTTACTGTATGTAATTTTGCGCGCACAATTTATTAACTTATACATTTCTTTTGTTAATTAATGTTGAAAAACGAAAAAGAGTCATTAAATGTCAAATCAAAATGAATTTGAGAAATATTCTGACTTGATATCTCAGATATTTGGTGAGCAGCAATATACCATAAACTTATGAAAAAATACCAAATTTCAGTTTCGTAGCACAATTAATTTTGAAATTACTAATCTTTAAAAATTTAACTTTGTCAAAAAGTTACACGTTTTGATACCTAAATTGGCATATGGTAACACTACTGAACTGAGTGTGGTAGAAAAGAAAGAGAGAGGGGAATTTGAGGGGAATCCCCTCTGCATTGATACTAGCAGGCCAATCAGCTTCAATTTTCTTATTAAAAAGGAAATTTCCTATATTCTAAATATCCTACTAATATTATAAATGCAAAAGTTTGTATGTTTGTTTCTTTGTTTAATTGTTACTCCTTCACGCAAAAACTACTGAACCGATTTTTATGAAATTTGGCACACACATAGATTGTAACTTGGATTAACACATAGAATAGAACAGTTTTATACCGAAAAAATTTTCCTGTGGGATGCTATGGGATGATTTTTATATATTTTGCATGTTTTTTTGACTTTAATATATTTGTTACTCCTTCACGCTAAAACTACTTATAAGATTTATTTATTTATTTTTTACCTAGACAAAATGTTATATGATAATCCAGATTAACCTTTTATATCTGTTTGCAAAATTTCATTTAAATCTGCCAACTACTTTTTGCGTGTACGAGTATTAGCATAGTTCCAACAAAGTAAATTAGATGGCGCTGAGTATTAATCTGAATCGCGGTATTAAGATGTTGTCATAAATTTGTTATGAAGACGTCATTGAGTTAATGTGTAACTTTTCTTTACATTGCCACTGTGTGTCAGATTGCGTTTTGTTTTGAAAATTTGTTTGGTTACTTTGGCTATTCTCACTGATTTTGATTTGCTTTTTTGATTGGTATAGTTGTTAGAGTTTAGTTTTCCTTTAATTTGTTAATATCTAGGTGTTAGGATTTGTTTCTTTTGTTAGAAGTGTTTTTTGGTATTTTTTAGGTTTTTTGTGTGGGTGTTTAGAATATTAATTTGATGTAAGGATTTTATGTTGAGTTCTGTGGTTCCGTGGAGGCGATAAAATACATCTGTAAATACATTAACAAGGGAAGGGATCAAGCCATTTTTAATGTTCGCCAGGCTGGTGATGTCAATATCGATCCACGGGACGAAGTTCAAACATTCAGGGCCGGTCGGTATGTGAGCAACAATGAGGCAGCATGGCGAATCTTGGGTTTTCCTTTGCATGAAAGACACCCTACCGTCACTCATCTTGCGATACATCTTCCAAACCGCGAACCCGTTTATTTTAATGAGCAAAATTTTGTAGAAAGGGCGTCTACGCCTCCTAGAACAACTCTGACTGCGTTTTTTATTCTTTGTCAAAGAGACGATTTCGCAAAAACTCTGCTTTACGCTGAAGTTCCTCGGTTTTATACTTGGAATGCTTCAAGAAAGGAATGGAAAAGTCGAGTCCGAGGAACACCGGTAGACGGCTGGCCAGGTGTGAAAGCTGGAAACGCACTTGGGCGGGTATACACTGTGCACGTTTCCAACTTTGACTGCTTTTGCTTGCGAATGTTACTGCATCATGTGCGAGGTCCTACAAGCTTTGACGTACTTAAAATTGTGGATGGACAAGTCTGCGCAACTTTCAGGGCTACACGTGAGGCACGTGGGCTATTAGAAAACGACAACCATTGGGATGAAACTCTAGAAGAAGCCGTTCTTTGTCGTTCAGCTAATAGTCTCAGAGAACTTTTTGCAATAATAATTTGCACTTGCGGGCCGTCTGACCAGCTTCAACTGTGGAACAAATATAAGGACGCATTGTCAGAAGATATTACACACAGGCTACAACTGCAAAGTTCGGGTTCCGACATAGTTACCAACGAATGCCTAAAACTGATTGAAGATAAAATAATATCATTGTTGGGGAAAAGATTGTCTGATTTCGGATTACCAATACCGCAGCAAAGTGGAGATTTATCTAGCAAAGTGGTAAGGGAATTAGATTATGACGTCGGAGCATTACAAATCCATGTAAATGATATGGATCCAAGTTTACTTCCCGAGCAGCGACACGTAGTTGACACGATTTTGCGCCGCATCAACGGTGAAGAAGGAGGACTCTTTTTCTTGGATGCACCGGGAGATACAGGCAAGACGTTTGTTTTGAACCTTTTGTTGGCCCATCTCCGCAAAGACCGTAAAATAGCTCTTGCAGTAGCATCCTCGGGTATCGCTGCAACGTTGCTTACTGGCGGACGAACAGCACATTCAGTGTTCAAATTGCCTTTGAACTTAACTACTGAGCAGGCTCCAACGTGTAACATCAGCAAGCGGACGTGGCGCTCTCTTGCAGCAGTGCAAGTTGATCGTTTGGGATGAATGCACTATGTCCCATAAGCATGCAGTAGAAGCGGTAAATCGCAGCTTACAAGATATTCGCGGCAACCAGGCTGTGATGGGTGGAGTTGTTGTTTTACTGGCTGGTGATTTCAGACAAACGCTGCCAGTTATTGAAAGAGGCACACCGGCTGACGAAATCAATGCCTGTCAGAAATCATTAACGCTATGGACCCGAGTTGAAAAGTTTCATTTGGCATGTAACATGCGAGTTCATTTTTATAATGACCAGGAATCTGGTGCTTATTCAAGTAAGCTGCCAGAAATTGGAGAAGGTCGAGTTGTAACTGATAGAGATGGACAAATTGAATTCAATGAAGAATTTTGCCATCCAGTTACCACGGAGGCAGAGTTGATTGCGAACGTTTTCCCGAATTTGGAGAGCAACATAAATGATCAGGAGTGGTTATGTGAGAGAGCAGTTTTGTCTCCAAAAATGACTCCGTTAATAAAATTAACTTGAACATATTGCAGGCGGTAGCAGGCGAATCAAAAAATTATGAATCCTTAGACACGGTTATGAGCAGTGACGACAGCACTGTTTATCCCATTGAATTCTTTAACTCTTTAGAATTAACAGGAGTACCCTCGCACAAATTAGAATTGAAGGTTGGAGTTCCAGTTCTACTGATGCGTAATCTTGACGCGCCAAGATTATGTAATGGCACAAGACTACTCATTACAGGTCTGGGCAGATTTATTGTAAAAGCCACGATCCTCACAGGAACAGCGAAAGGAGAAAGTGTGTTAATACCGCGTATACCAATAATACCCAATAATTTGCCGTTTCAATTTAAAAGACTGCAATTCCCATTGAGGCTGGCTTTTGCAATGACAATAAATAAATCCCAAGGCCAAACGCTGAAAGTGGCAGGAATACATCTCGGCACACCGTGCTTCTCACATTGGCAATTATGCGTCGGCTGTTCTCATGTTTCAAATTCGCAAAATATACATGTACTGGCTGTAAATAATAGATCTTACAACATTGTCTACAGATCTGTGTTACAGTAATGTGCAAAACTTTTAAGTCAACATCATCATATCTGTCACAGGACGTCCACTAATGAACGTAGGCTTCCACCTTTTTCCACAACCACGCGGGCAACGCCACGGCTAACAGATAGTATATTTATAAATTTCTATTGAATGGAATTTATATAATTTTTTATGATTCTAGGAAACAATTACTTATTTTAAATTCACCATTTTTACCAAAACATAATTTACAATTAGACATTTTCTATTGACACTACGACCAAATAACTCCAGCGCTACAAGAGCGCTTTAAATAACTCCAGCGCTGCAAGAGCGCTCCGTACCCTCCAATTGTTTGCTTTCAAATTGCCGCCTCGCCCGTTTTCCATTGTAAAGTTTAACATATTAATGCTGAAAGCCGCGTTTAAATCTATCAGATATCTGGTGCACTTCGGCTCTAATGGAGTGAAACAGCACCTGAAATTGTGTGTTTCATGGAAACGTTTCTTGAACTGGTTCGTAATATTTAACGTATATGTTTAAATACTTTGTTACCGTATTCCTTCTTTTGTTTTTTATGATTAATTGTTTACATATAATAGACTATTTTAAACAATCTCAATTTGGAAAGAGACCATAATTTACAGGCAAATATATATATATATATATATATATATATATATATATATATATATGTATTCAAGTAACTGCACAACAAACTACAACCATTATACGAATGAGAATGCTTATATTTAAGTTTTCTGTTAATTATTTGGTTTCCCACTAGAAAATCGGATAATTATGATAACATTTTTAATATTTCAATGACCGCGATATATAAATCAGTTACGGTATTTGTATAGCCATTCGGTAGTTAATACACAGAATCTAACTTGTTAAGCGTAGTGAAATTGACTCTTCCCTTTCCCTCACATTAGATTGAGAATAACTACTATTACAGTTAAGCTTGGCATTTGATGTTGCTAAAGAGATGAAATTAAAAGAAAAATATTGTTTCATTTGGCATACGTTCAAATTTCTTTACATAATCTCTTGTTTACGGAGAATTGATCCGTGGTTTGCGTTCGAACATATGAACTACATACATATTAATTTTGATACCGATTTTTTTTTGGAGAAATTACTACGTGATGAAATACACAGTAATGAACATCAAAAAATGTAGATACTATCTTTTAAAAACTGCTTCAAATTTCGGACGATAATAGTATTTATATTAACCCAGGCTATAATATAAATCCATTTCTTTACAATACCACGTAGATCCATGGAGATTATCTTGCAGAAATCACGTATTTATTCAGTAACGAATATGCACCTATCCGTCTATCTATTCATTCAGCCGTTCAACATTCCAATGTACAATATTATTATAGCTTATATTGGAAAGTTAGCAAAATACCAATTCAGCAGAAAGCAACCATTCACAAAATATGTCTTATTTACATGTTGAAATTTATCATGAATTTTAACTTTCCCTCTAAGATATTATTGTCATTCAATTCATTTGTGGAGTGAAATAAGTACCAAGCCTACCAACTACTTCACCTCACTTATTATAGTGTCTATGGAATAGGAAGAGACGCATTTTTGAAATTGTCAGCGCTAATTTTTAATATAGAATGTCTTTGCGTCGCTATAAAAATTCTCACAACATATATGGCATTCATTGTAAAAGGTTATGGCGTATTCTAAACAAGATGAAAAGTCAGAGAGGCACGTAGAAAGAGGAAAAAATACACAAATAAAAGAGGCTTATTTGAAGAGGAAGGTGAAAACATGGACCAGAAAAAGAGATTTATTGCAGTTAAAGAGTTGCATAAACACTTGAGTGCTATTTGAAGTAAAATACATTTGTAACTTGATTACGCTATCATCTAAACTAATCGATTTCACAATTATATATTGTGTAATTATTCAGATACATTTATCAATTATAGGTTCTAAAAAAGTCTTTAGAATATTCCGCAACTGCAAATGACTCTATTTCATGGATTAGCTAGATTGACTGTTAAAAGAGCAGTGTTTGCCTAGGTCGCGTCAAATAATATTTTTACTCTTACATTTCTCCGCACAGCGCCATAAAGAAACAAGTTTGACTGCAAAAATTGAATAAAAATTCTATCTATTCATTTGATTTATTAGTTCATATCAAAATAAATGTTTGACAAGTTTAAATGCTCTCTTTCGTACTGAATTGATTTCCCTGCGTACTTTATCAATTGGATCAGAACTCTAAGAGAATTTAAAAAGTTTTTGAAAGTACACAAAAATGAAAATGCGCATTTTGATGACATTTGCTACATTATATTAGCCCACGGATAGAAGTAATGCAGAGGGAAGACAAGCACGCTTGCAAAAGCGAGTCATATCGCAGGGGCACAACCCAGCGAACGCGAAGTGGTATGGTCAATTGCAGCCTTAGTCACATGCGGTCTCCATTCTCGAACTTTCATTTGGGTTTAGGACCACCTTTAACAGAATTTAACTCCATAGGTTTACATGTCTTTACACACTTTTTTCATTATTTCATGAAAAGCCTGGTTCATTTCAGGTCAAACCTATAAACGCCCGAATATTGTTTAACAAAAAGTTTCTTACAGCGTAGTACGATAGCATCGTAATTGTAAACGTTGGCTTTCTGACATCAAATGTATGATAATGATAAATGAAATTAATTCATATGTTCCTTTTGTGCCGATAAATTATTAAAGGTATTTCCTTCTCTCGTGTTTGCCCCACTCAGCAAAAAATTTTGAAAATTCCAACATTTTTATCTGAAGGTATTTTTAATATTATTTGAAATTTAAATTTTTATTAAATATTTATCGAGAGATGAAAATGTCAACGAAAAATTCCTGAAATTAATTTTTGAAATACCTTCAATAATTAATTGTTAATTATTGAAGGTATTTCAAAAATTAATTTTTTTTCATGACTTATTTATTTGTATCAAACTTAAAAGTACACGTATATGAATTTGGCGGAATTATCGCTATATAAACTTTAATTTAAGTTTACTAGATAACTAGTGACTGTTTAGTATTGTAGAAGACTGCAAAAGATGTTATTTAGAAATTGAAATATAAACCTTGTAAACATAAGCCAAAAAGAATCCTGAAACAATAGCTAAGCAAAATGAAATAAAAAAATGGAATAAAATATTATAAAAAAAATAAAATAACATTAATTAAAAATGTTGACATGACATGTAAAAAATTTTAAGTAATGTTACTTTATTTCAAGGATAAAAGGGAAAAATGGATTTAAGGAATCGTAGGACTAAGGGATTATGGGACGAAGAATATTTTCAAACGGTTTTTGCAAATGTTTACAGCGGGGGAGCTCCTGGTTTTAGAATCAGTTGATTTCAGGGTAGTCTAGTTTGAACAGAAAATTTTCCATAATGTATGTTTGAGAAAAATTAAATCGAGGCACTTTTCAGACTGCAGGCTCTAGACCGTATGCATACACTTTACTGAATCTGCTACCAAAGTATGTTGGACAAATTGAATTGTCAAAATATTACAAAGAACTATAAGAATGTGTATAATATATTTCGGCGTTCACAGACTTGCATCGATTTAAGTTGCTCTCCCAAAATTTATCTCATTTTTTAGTATGTTTCACAATGAGATCTGGATAATTTAAATATTCGTAGTGCAGCAGAGATAGTAAGGGTATTTGACAGAAGTGAATTATTTTAAACAAAGAAATGGTGGTGATGTTCAAGTGGGTGAATTCTGCTAAATTTACGGTGAATAACATAACTTACTCGCGGCTGCCCGCAAAGATTGTGATCGATCGAATAAACCAAAGACTTTAACGGTTAGCTTGAATAAAATTTAGAAAGCGCCATTTTCAAGCAACAACAGCATTTAACTTTATATACGGTAGATCTGTTAGTCTAATTTTAGAAGACAAAATTTAAAGGCTACATGTAATGATAATTTGTGACTTAATTGAATTACCAAATAGATGTATTTTATTAGTCTATTTACCAATTGAAACCAGATCTTCTTTGAGGGTGTTGATAATGATTTTCATAAAATTTTACACCAACGGTGGCATATGTTTTTAAATCATTATATTTTGACAAAATAATGTGTCAGAATAGTGCTGAAATATAGTTTTTTTTAAATGTATACCAATGGTTTTAATCCACACTGTAGTAAATATACATTTACTATATTAAATTTTTATTTATTTACTACGTAAAATTATTATAACGAACGCAATATAATGAAATATAAAGTAAAGTAATATTACAGTTAAAAATATAATAGTTTCAGTAACAATAACAAGACCAAATTCAGGATAGAACAACAGTTATAAATTTAATGACAATTATATATTACGATGACGTATTTCATGCTGTTTGAATCATCACGAAGAAAACGTATTCAGGAGCAACCACAATTAAGTAATTCAATAATAACAATCCATAGGAAATTGCGATATAATTCTATTTCCGATACCGGTATTGTAATCAAATTATCACTACACGAGACTTTTGGTGTTTATACGCTATGACTTTCAAAGTCATCAGGTAACATCAAATACAAAGAGGACAAGTCTTTACAAGAAAAGGCGAAGTGGTATTGTTATAGAATAAGATCTATGAATGTACATTACATTCGTAGATTAAAGGTCTTTGTCTACTTGAACTACCAAACTTCGGTAGTTCGTGTATCAATACAGACTTCTTGTCCATAACTTCTATATGCTGTAATTTAAAATTATGTAGATTTTGTTTGCAACCACTTCCCAAAAAATTTCACTTTGTTAAAGTTATAAATTGCAGATGTAAATCTGAGTTATTTTTTAGTATTCTAGTTTATCTAGTTCATTGGTTTGTTTTTGTACTCTTCTGGTATCCAAAAAAATACGTTGGTGAAGTCAATTTAATATTAACCCTTATAACCGCACCATAACCTTTGAAATCCAATGTTTTGATTAGTTTTCTTTTTAAATTTTGCATAGCTATTCCTGTCAGGGTTAAGCGCTCTTTACTTATAGTAAAACATTCTGAAATTATAGCACTTTATATTAGGCAAACTGTTTACAATACTTTAAAAATTTTGACTAAGTTGGGATAAATTATAAAATTTGATTTTCAAGCAAATAAAAGATTTGTTTAGTAATGATATTTCTATACGGACAAACACCTAATCCTCACTTAAAACTCAAACACTGTGAACATACAACCTACAGTTACAATTTGAACCAAATTTTATTAGGAATTCAATGAGAGCCACCAGCAAAATAAACCTTTTTTTCGGTCGGACAGGTTTCGCTATAAGCTTCAAAAGCTTCAAAAAGAAATTCGTACTTAACGTTGCGAAAATGTTCAATAGAAATAAATATATTTCAAACAACAATCTTTGTATTCACTTTCACAATTTGGAAAATTCACAAAGAGATAAAGGGTTGAAGGCAGGATTATTTAATTCGATAAATATAACGGTACATAAACTTTTATTTATTTATTTTATCTACTTTAATGTATCTGTGTATGAAAAATATCTTGGACGTCTCTCATAGACATAAAAATATTTTTTTTCCAGAGCGTTATAAATTGACCTTTTATTTAATAGCTTACTATTATATATGAAGTGGAAAAAATGTTTTGTTACTTTATTGGCGCACTGCAAAATTCATACGTAAATATTTTCGAGTGTTTACTGTTGAGCTGTATGTGGTTTAATATACGCCATCACTATGCGAAGAGTGATCGTAAATCCTCCCGTTTGAGGGACAAGACATTTTGAATTCGATGGTGATCTAGCTTATGATTAAATATTAATAGCAAAAAAAGATTAAGATGATCGTATTAATGATTTCAAAGCTACAAGAAGTTAAATTGTTAAAATAGATTCAGACATTGAAATTTGGTAAATTAATACACCTTTCTGTATCAATCTTTTGGATATATTAGGTTTTTATAATTCTCACTAGTTTGTATAATTTTGATTGTTGTGTTATATATTTACATTAGAAAACATATATATATTTCATTAAGCTTACCTTTATGAAAAGATATTACACTAGCATAACATATTATTACATTCGTATTATAAGCATGGCTATTAACAATATTTATACTTTCGTTATTAACAAAAAAAAACTAGAAAAAAATTTTGAAATAGAGGTACTAAACACAGACAATAAAAAAATGAAAGAAAAAGAAATTAAAAATTTTCTTTTCCCAGTAAAACCCTAATATGGAAAAGATTATGTTAAACTACTACTTTTATAACCAATAATAATTATGGTAGTGATAAGTTTTCAGCAGCTGCATTAGATTCGTTGAATTTTGTAAATTAGTGAGACATTACGTTCTATTAACCAACTTTGCGATACTGATGGTTTAAAAAAATGCGTGGACATTTTTAGAAATATTCCTAGAATTACCTTACAAAGAAATTTTAAAAATACCTATGAAATTTGTATAACTTGTTCTGTCATTTATACCCTCATGTACGAAAGGAAAGAAATAAGTAGATTGCGTGCATTAAAACGTTATTGAGTGACAATTATTATGTATGCCCTATTAATGTGCTTTATAGTTATTTATTTATGTAAATTTTCAAGTTTTTTGTTGAACGGTTCCTGAGAACAACATTTATGACAGACGGATAGATGAATGGACACGTGAGATTTCGTATTAGGTTTCCGTTTTTTTTTATTTAGTGAAAGCTGAGACAGAACAAATTTGTTCATTAATTTAGGAATTTAATATGGATAATTTTATATTATGTGTGCAACTAAATTGATACACAATTCATTATTTGCAACAAATCAATAAAACAACTTTTATGTAAGCATTTAATACGTGTATTGTATTCAACTTTATTAGAGAAAGTTTTACTATAATTTACTTTTGTACGAAACATGAAGAAATAAAACTTTTTTATTTATCAACTAGTTTATACAATTTTATTAAAGAAACATTACTTTTCCTTGCTTAGAATTTTCTCGCAGCAATTTCTGTCATCTTCCCCCACAGATACGTAAAGCACTTTGACGTATATCATTTCATATTTTTTCTCGTCCCAATATTTTCTCCCGTACTTTACACTGTTTTTGTTTCTAAATAGTACACCAAAAATCAATTAGGAAAATTCAGCACTTTCTTCACAAGAAAAGTTTTAAGTGGGTCGCAATTTCAAACGCGATGTATTTTCACAAAGAATACGCTAGGCCAATACACGTTGCCACATGCATCGCATAAAGTTATTTTAAATTTTATGTTTAAATTTTTGAAGAGTCCTACAATTATTACAGCTAATGGCAAAACTATGATGGACGTCTAAAATTCTTTTTAATCGAATATATCGTCATCATGGTGTATTGGGTTGATCACAAGGCATGTGATATTTGATGGCGCGGCGCACCACGGGGGCCTGAGTTCGATCCCCGGGTGCTCATCAAACGGGGATCGAACCCAGGTCCTCGTAATGGCCAAGTCCCCTGGGTTGGTGTTCTGGTTGGCTGTGAAAGATTACTCTCATAGCAATTAGTCCGCCATAAGTATCAATTAGATATAGTAAAGTATCTAAGTAAATAAATGATGTGATAAGAAAGAGCATTGGTGTATTCATGCACTAGGGGTTGAGCAAAATTTAAGATCTTTGATTTTTGGAGTTTGTAGGAAGAATATATACAGAAGTATGGTTTTGATCTCTCAAGAAAAGTAGATGAAAAACTGATGACCATGATTAGACAATAAATAGCGACACTAAAGCTGGCATTTAAAAACACAAAGGTTTCCAGCAAAACACATAACGTAAACTAGAATGGAACTGGTGACATAGTTCATCTAATCACTTAAATTCCACCTATCTGAAAATCCTCAAATGTTTGCTACCAATTCATGTACTTTGCAGTAAACAAGCATATTTGTCCAGGCGAATCTCATGAAAGATTTTGTTTTTAGCTGCATTAATAGTAGTTTCCCAACGTTTTAATAAATAAAAGTCAGGAGTTTTATTTCCTTGGTTGTAAAAAATGTCAGAGGAAATACGGGTATCCTTTAAATATAAACGTCTTAACAAGTAGAAGTATAAATAAATGGTGCTAATTAAATACTAGCAAATTTTTTTTTTCAAATCAGATAATTGCGGAATACGTATGTAATCAAAGAAACGCACATCCATATTGTAAATTTGATAATACAAAATGTATGAATAAAATATATGAATAAGGTTTAAGAAGTGTTATACAAATAAAATAAAGTTTTTCTTTATTTCATTTATATATATATATATATATATATATATATATATATATATATATACATATATATATATATTGAATCCAAACTGGATGAATCAATAAAAGTATATTTAGAATAAGAAGCTACCTGGTACATGTTGGGATCTAACCAAGTCATTGCTGAAGAATAAAATATCAGACATTTTGCTCGCAGCCAGCGTCGGATAAGAAATCAAGTAGTAGCTTAACAATTCGTTGCTGCAGCCTGTACAATTAGATCTAGAGATGCCTTTGAACTCAGATTGGAAACTCGCTTGAGTCCAAGTTTCTTCACAGGTATATATTAATATTTCTGTAGTACAAAATATAAACGTAATTCACAATTAAATGAAACTACGTGATGTAGTATTATTTCTACTATCTTTAATTTCTTTACCACGACCTAGGTTTCGTTGTATCACAACATCTTCAGGTGGGATATTAGCAAAGATTAACTCTTAGGAACAACCAACAGCATTTATATGTTTCAAACACAATAGCGGAAGACTGCTTTGTGCCGATTTTTCCATTGTTTATGTTAGTGAGTTTATTGCAGGGGCGCAGACTAGGCTTTATTATATTACAGAGAGTTATACAATATACCAGTATTTTAGCGAGGGTAATAAATTCAATTGTTGTTATTATGTGAGGTTATACAATGCAAACTTTACGGTGTATGTAATAAAATCAAATGGAAGTTATTATCTGTAATATATTTGTACAAAAGCAAGGGTATTTGAAAGTAAGGCCAAGGTAATACACTAATTCTACATATCTTATTATCGGTAATATATTTATACAAAAGCAAGGGTATTTGAAAGTAAGGACAAGGTAATACACTAATTCTACGTATCTCTGGTTTTGTGTATTCATAGATTTATTTATTTATTTCTTTAAATTATTTTGTTTTTATTATATATACTTATATTTATATGTGTATTAGTGCTGAAACAATTTCCAGGGCACTGTAGTATTAATGTTTTATATTTATATTATATCTAGAAGATATTAAGAATGGGTGATGATATTATATTTAGTTGTTCATTTAATATATTGACCTTGGTATCTTTTTTATGTCTGTTTATTTCTAATGTTTCTAGGATATTAAGTTTATTGCCTTTTGTATTTATTTGTAATATATAGGGGGAATTATCAGTATGGGGGTAATGGTTATTTTCAATGAGATGTTTAGCAAAGTGAGATGTGTCTGGTTTATTGTTTCGCCAGCTCGCGATGTGTTCTTTATATCTTGTATTAAAATCTCTTCCTGTTTGACCAATGTATACACTATTACAATCGTTACATTTAAGTTTATAGATACCACTCTTTTTATGTTTATCTATTTTTTCTTTATTAATAATAAGAGTTTTACCCAAGTTATTTAAATACTATACGTACATGTCATATTATTTATATTTTTATTATTAGTTAAGAGTTTTCCTAATTTGAGTGATACATTACCTATATATGGGATAGATTTATAGTAAATATTATTATTATTTGTTACGACCGGGTATATTTCTTGTATTAGTATTTTTCTTAATTTATTATGGTACAGTTTTGTGACAATTGATTTCGCAACAATAATTGTTATTTGTTGCGATTTGTTTTATAGTTTTTATTTCTTTACGTAGGTTAGGTTTTTCTAGAGGGATGGTTAAAACTCTGTGAATCATGGAATGGAAGGTTGCTAACTTATGGGACCAAGGGTGTTGAGATTGACCATTAATTATGGAGTCTGTAAATGTGTCTTTTCTAAATATACTTAATTTTATGTTTATTATTTTTGCGTTCTATTGTTATATCTAAAAAATTAAGTTAGAAATAATACTACATCACGTAGTTTCATTTAATTGTGAATAATGAATTTCTACAAAATTAACCCCAAATATATTCAATATAAACGTAATATCCAAATTGTAACTCTCCATAAAAACAGATAGCAAGTACAAGAGATTGAGACGTAAGATGCATTTAACGTATTCAAAAGTGAGAAAAAATGCTGATCATTTTCAATATAAGCTAGGTCTGATGATTACGTTTAATTTTGTAGCACAAGCACAACATACACTCCAAAACCATTCGTCGAGACTACTTGAAGCAATTAATAGTTATTTTGACAATATCCTTTCGCTAAACAAGAGCGCAAATACCAACATTGCCGAGAGCACTGAAACGGCGTCTCCAAAAAAATCACGGTCTTGCTACGCCTGGTCGAAGTGGAGTTTTCGTCACTTCCAAAAAAACGATTGCGGTATGAGATTTTCCCAAGATCAAAGATCAAAAAACGTCAATTGTTTGCATAAAATGCAATAAACACATTGGCAGCGATCATTCCAGAAATATTTGTGACAATTGTAGTGATTTTAAGTATATTTTTTGAAATACTAGTTTTAGTTTTAAGATAAGTTATTTACCAAATGTTAATAATGTTGTTTTCATTAACATTGTTCGTACTTAAAGTTTAACAAAGTTGCTTTTCATAAAATATTTGTTTACTTGAATTTTCAGTTTTTGCCCCCTATTTGCCTTTGGGGTCTCTGTGACCCACGCGAGTACCGATGCAAGTTTTTCAGCACGAGTGATTAAGGGTTAAATAATACACATTACCATATGTTATTTGATACTAATATTAATGCTTAGCGGCAGAGATTAAAATTTAATTAACTTTGAAAATCTCAACTGCAATTTAGCACATATAGCATAGCTAGCTTAATGATTATACACGAGGTAAATATTACATAGGTCGTTGGAAACTTGCCTAAAGAGTACAGAAAACAACAAACAACAGCAGCTGAACAACAATTTTAAAAAAATATCTATATTGAAACAATGATGTTCGGAGTTAAATTAAATCAGCGGAACAATATATGTCAATGAGGAACATTATATTACAAAGAAAATTAATTTTACCCAAAGAAGATTGCAAAATATTAAAAGCTGGAATTGATATCGAATTTTCATCACGCCTTACTCAGCGATAATTCCGGAGATTTTGTGGTTGGATTACGTTGCGGAGACTTCCTTAGCTATTAGTGAGCTAAAAAATTTCAATTTCAAATAATTTATATTTCAAATCGAGTATGGAAAGAAATATAACAATGTAGCTCTCTTATATATTGTTTCACAACTTTCCTTTTTAAAAAGTTATTTTATTAAATCAGAAGTTTCTCTTGATATTATATACATATATATATATATATATATATATATATATATATATATATATATATATACATGTACGTATCAGAGTTCAGCTATTTTAAACTTGACGTAAATTATTACAATATATTAGGAAGATGCGATTATTTCTTTTTGTTAAGATTTATTAGGACTATTTATGTTATTATTAATATGTCTTATTTGCAATTTGAACAAAATACGCGTCATTGCATATGCGCCAATGTTCCATTTTCCAGATAACTAAACTAAAATAATATATTATCAAAACCGCCTTTGAATAGGTACATCGGATATTTCGATAATTCTCTAATCAAATGCTATGTCAAAATTAAAGTCATGTTAAGTCTACAAAATAAATTATTTTAATTTCTATTAAAATAACCAAGGAAAAACCAAAGTTTCAAATTAATCTCGTTCAAGTCCTGTTTCAAATTTGGAACTTAGGAATGATTACGCAAAACTGGTAGAATTTATGACTATATTTTGATTTTGTGACTATATACAAATAAAAACGAACAACAACCATATTATGCCGTGCAGCAAATTTTTAAGTTGAGAACCTAAATCTTGCATTATCTAAGAAAAGAGAAATTATGCAGTCTGTACATTAAAATTGTGCAATGAATTAACTGAATATACAATTAAATTTAAAATTGTACAAAATGAACTAACTGAAGAAAAAATGAGCGACATGCCTTTGACGTTTTTAAGATGATGTTAATAAGCAAACTGCATCGCATTTCTAGAATCAGATCATTGATATCGGATCTTATTTAGAAACGACTGATCCAAATACAAATCTCAATCGCAACCTCAACTCACAAGTACATCTGAGAACTTTAAGGATACAAAAACATAACATAAAAGTAAAGAAATGTGTAAGGATGATTTATAAAACCTCACGTATTTATTGGAACACTAATGGTTAACGTTAGTTAATATTTATTACAATCGTTCGTTATCAAAATGTATTTCTTCTTTTAGTTACGCAGCTTAAAATTAATTTTCACTAATTTATAAAATAAATTGTTGATTAAATGATGACTTCCCATTCGCTTTTCATTTTAGCATCATTCCGTACACGTTTCTAAAAGTCTGACTAAAGACCCGGAAATCGGCGGCGATCTGCCGATTCATCGACACATTAAAGTTTGAATAAACGTTTTGGTATTCTCAATCTCCATATGGTTAGGGCTCGACCGGTTCGGCTTCCGGATGTAGGCGTTCGTGGTTTTCTTACCCATAACACAATATTTACGTGCATTCATTAAAAAAAATAAGAAGTTATCTATGAAATTAACTTGCACAAACTGATTATATATTTGCTTTAATCGCTTAATTTTAATATATTTATTATATAATTTTGGATGTAATACTTAATGACAAATACCCACTGGTACACAATGTTGTTAAATGTATAAATCAATTGTATGATTTCAAAACCGCTAGCCTAAAATCATCTATTACATATAGCTTGTGGTGTCTTCATATAAAAACATTTCAATGAATTTTATTACTATGTTTCCTTCAATAATAACGGAATATCTTTATATAATAACTCATTCTACCAGATTAGCCTCAATTCAAGCCTTCTTCACGGTTTTATTTTCCTAATCCAGTTCCTTCACTCACAACGTATGTGGACGGTTTAATGCAGTTCTGAATCATAAAGTGTTCCATCGTGTGATTTTTTGTGCAAAAGTATTTGAACTTTCTAGGTTATATTAATATTATATTCTCGTCATAAATATTTAAATTTCTATTGATTTGAAACTTAACATCATTATAGAGTGAATATGATTTTTATTAATTATTAAGTTACGATTTTCTTTGCAGGTAAGAGTTTATATAATTAATTATTATTTTTTTACTTTAAAACACGAAGTGCAACTAATAGTAGCTATAAACTACATGCTAAGTAAGCTACTTAAAAGCAAGCATTTCATATTTCTGAAAAAACAAATGAGCAAGGTAAAAAACTTGAAAATTAATTTACACATAAAAGGACGCTTAAGGTAATAGCTGTTATTTTAAAGTTTTACACGATATATTAGGGTTTTAATCAGTTTATTCAGACAATCTACATAATTGTAAAATTCCATGTCCACAAAAATAGTATATGTCTTTTAAGCCTACTAGCCTTTAAAAAAAGATTGGAGATGTCGTGGGATACCTCACAGAAGCGATATTACTTACGCATCGCTTATAAAATTAAATGTTTAATTATTAATTATTAATAAATATAATATCATCAGGTAATAAATAATATACATTTTTATAATCACACCTTAAAAGACTTAAGAAAAAACGAACATACATTAACCAAATAACTGTCCACGTGAGAGAATGATTTCTTTTTCCTACTACATGCCTGTGTGTGTAACACCAAGAACGCACATTCTCTCGCTACATATACACACGCGCACAAAGATATATATATATATATATATATATATATATATATATATATATATAAATATATATATATATATATATAAGTATATACCCACGCACACATATACACGCACGCAGGTACGCAAGTACGCCCGCACGCACGCACACGCACACACCTATTCCAAACGTCCGATTAGAAGCTTCGCTTCAATGTTAATTCTATCATTCGCGTCTGGTTAAATCCTGATACGTGCATATAAATTCGCAGTGAAGTTTTAATAACAGGTGGTTTTGATAATACTATAAATTTATACGTGATTGCGTACCATAGTAACAAATAATAACTATGCGAGGTTCCATTCCCATTTAACTGACTGAAATAAAAGTTGGCCAGGAGTTTATTAAAATTTAGTGCCTCTGTTAAAATATAATGACCAAACCAAGTAATTATCTAGAAATAAATACGAAACATAAAAAAAATTATGACCAAATTAAAAAGGGAATAATTGTAGTAAATACCACAATCAAAAATTAAATCTTTTGAGCAGAACTCGCACTAGACACTCTTATGAGCATATGAGATAGATAGTATTTTCATTAAACTGTTTACACAAATATTATTTTTTTAAAACGAAAACCTATTAACTCTTATACCAGCGCTACTACAAGCGCAAAAATACGGTGCATATTTAAAAAAATTATGACATCCTGAATCATCTCCATAGTTTCCTACAACCTTTCATTTGCGTAGGCTTTACAAAGTCTATTTATTTTTTTAATTTCAGGTTTAGTAGTCTCAGAAGAGGTAGGAGAGGGGAAGTGAACCTATTTTTGCTACTTTTTCATTATCTCTCTAGAGATTTAACGTTTAACATAATAGCATAGTAAAACCTTGAAAAATATTTTTGCGACCCTTATATTTAGCACTTTCAAACCATATTACACGTTACATATGCAATTTTAATTTGTTTGGAATAATAATTCCTTCCCCTCTACTTACAATTTTCATGTAAATTTTTTTGAGTACGAGCTATTAAATTAATATGCTTTTTTAGTATACCAAATGTACAGTTTTTACGTCAAGCGGTTTCTGAAATAGCGCCCATGACAGACACATGGCCATGTTTTAATTACACATACGTATTCTATAATAGCTATATCTATGTAAAAGTAGTTAAAAATATTTACGGAAGTGCTACATTTCATACGTTCATCAAAATAAAACCACAACACAAAAGAGTTTTAGTAAAGTTATGAAATTTTCGACATCCATTCATTTGGTATCAAGAATCCTGTAGAAAATGAAATACTATTTAATCTGTCAACTTTTAAATGGAGAGATTCAGTTCTCTCAATAAAATGTTGCCCACAGAAAAAATAATAACATTCAACAAGGAAGTCGCTGAACTTCTGGACATAAATTTATGTAAGGCACTTTATTAAAGTCAGTCAAACGTTTCTTTAAATTACTTTCGAAAGAACGTGAACTATTCCGAAGATTGCGTTAAATAAAACTTATAAAGTGAAATGAACTCTGACACGAAGTGATCCATCAAGATGTGCTCCTAAAATGCCTGTCGTTTTTAGTTTATTGTATTTAATCTTTATTTCTATTGTATTTAGTCTTTAATTCTTAACAACTCATCTAAAATTTTCGTGTTAATAGGTACTTATATTTGAGCTTAGTTAAAATAATTTAACATATAAACAAAGTAATTTTAGATGCCATTAAAACGATAATTTTAAGAAACATGCAGTGGATGAACAAGAAATTAACAAAGGTTAAATTTGATATTTCTAAAGTCACGCAGAAATTTATTGGAATTTAATAAAAAATAATATTTCAATACCAAAACTCAAGACCAAGGACCATCTTAATGTAGGCGTCAGAAACGAATGCAAAAACGAGTCTGTTATTGTATGGAAACACGAAAGGAGACGACTTTTACATTTAGACGATTTAATATTAGAAATTAAATCGGTGAACTTTACGTCACTATTATCCCGTGCAGATCAAATTTTAACAGCATAATGAGAAGATGCTTAGTGACTTTGAAATGTATTATAAGTGTCCTCATATTCATAGAATTACTCAACAATGACCAGCGGATATGATGTGATCAAATTTGAACCAGATAGGTCTAATTACAATCTCATAAAAAAGTCCCTAAATGTTTAACAAAGTGTCAAGGAGATATAAATTTGCCTTTTAACAAAATTGGGGTCTAATGATGGAGCCAGAAGCAGGTGATATGGTAAATATATATAGAAAAGTATGTAAAGGCATGAAGCAACTGAGGTATTAGTTGGTATGTAGGAAGGTGAGTAACTATATAAAAACACATAAAACAACTGGTATATTAGTGGGCAGATAAGTAAGTATGTACAAATGTATACAACAGGCATGAATCGACTAGGACGTTAGTAGACAGGTAAGCTGTACGTAAAGGTATATCAATATAGACGGAGCACTGACTAGGGTGAAGTAAAAGAATGCGTATTTATGTATGTATGTATATGTATGAAGGCATGTACGCATGTAAATATATATTCATGTTCACTAAACCCCTTAAATATCATATTTCATTTTCAATAAAATATTATTGATTTGTTCATAAGTTCGTGACCTTCTGGGTAAAATAGGTTATTATAGAAATTAAAAAGGGAAAAATACGTTTTCTAATTAAAAGGAAATAAATGTTTTAAATAAAAAAATTACCTAATTTTAAATAACTACGAAATAGAAGCGCACTGAAGAGTATGAAATATTTAAAATATGAGTATTCAGTTGAAAATTGTACGGTAAATATTGTACCAATTACAATTATGTTGTTTGGGAACATAAATCAATTTGTAAAATACTACTTTCGTCAGAAATTTTTGGAATAGGTGTCAAGTGAAATGCAAAATTCATGCGGGTTTAAATCTACACGAGAGAGAAAGAGAAGCGACGACCGGCATATGATGATACTTATGAGCATTCCGTCTTTTAAGGAGGAAATCCTACATAGGTCGAAAATTATTTACGTAATATATAACATTTTCCAAGTAATTTAATCCATAAATATCTTACGTAACGATTTGCCTACATGCATGGTTCTTTATTCGTGCTGTAGGAGTTAATACCTTCGATTCAGTGATTATAATTAAGACAATATGTATGGCAAGAAGTACCTATACTTGCAACAACAAGAAATAAATATTAATATAACTTTGAAAAGACGCACCTGATATTCTTTACTTCCACTGTTTTTCATTTCTAATGCTAGCATTATCCAACCTGAAAATGAGAAATTGTGTTGTTATTTTCTATTTAAATATTTATACAAATTTAGTTCCTTGGAAAGTATTGCAAGATATTGGCTACATATATACAAAATTTATAGGCTTGTAGTAGCCCCTAGTATTAATTTAGTTGTACAAAAATGAAGAGGTTGCCAAAAATACCTCAACCGCAGAAGTATACCTTCAAACCGATTACGACTACAATTTACATCGTTCCAATAATATATTATATTAAATACTTATTCTTCCTAAAATTTTAAAAATTAATTAATCTTTAATTTGTATTTTTTTCTAGTTATATTAAGTATAAACAGTCTACCATATCAGCACCTCCTCTACATTCCACGTGAATTTAATAAAAAGGACATTTTAAGATGTTAATGATTGCAGTCTCGTAGAAATATTCTTCTTATGACATTTATTTTCATAATGGCTAGAAAATGTGTTTTTGACGATAAAATTTAAAAAAATATATTTATAAAATATTGTGGCCTTCCAATTGAGTAAATTTTTAGAAAGTGATGGATATTCACCATTTACAACAAAGAATCACAATTAAACATTTCCCACAAGGCTTAATGAAAATCCTCGTCATCTTGTTTATGAAACGAGTTATACTGAAGTAGAAGTAACTAATTTATTTTTAACGCAATATCTTGCATGTGTCCCATTACTTATTATTATTTCGTTTTTTCTCACAAAAGTATTAGGGACGTATGTTATATTTAATCTGGAAATTAAACAGGGAACACCTCAGTTTAAGCCACTATGACATTGTGAATTTATCCGTTACGAAAAGGTAATTACGTTTGTTTTATTTTATGGCGACAATAGAGGTGACGAAATTTTGTAATTGACAAAAAAGAAAGAAGTCTAGATTTTATTAGAAACTGACTCTATACTCTAGTGTTTGGAGACAGGGAAGGCTTCACTACTTACATTTGTTCCCGCTGCCTAGTTTAGCACCCAAAATGTTTCCATGGAGTTTGGTGTTTGAGAGTTTTTTTATAAATTCTTTAAGACATTTTTGGATTTCAAACATGTAACCTGTATAATTGTATACAACAAAATTGTTGTTTTTCCCATCAAAAAGTGCCTCACTGATTTTGTTTAAACTTTTCACTTTATTAGTATCGATCATAAATCGTTTCCGTAATAATATCTGATAGTTATACCTCTCGTGTAAAGTATTGCAATTGTTTGCGATTAGTGCTTTACGAGTGCACAAATAAAACAAAACATTAAACAATCACATTTATATTCACAAGCTTGTGTTTCGCAAGAACGTAAATGCAGCGTAGCTGTTTTAATATAAATTTAGTCGTTTTATGTGTAGTGACTAGTAATTTCAAGTGTTATTTTTATTTTTTGAAAGTATTTTCCTAAAATTACTGGTTGGAAAAAAATTTATAATTAAAAATAATAGTTTCTTAAAAAACGTTTTAAATAAACCAATGAGTACCACGTCGTGCAGTTCTTTTAATAAGGTATATCGAAGGTACTCAAAAAAAGAGTGTTGTGTTATCGAGGAAGAAAAACGAAACTATAAATATGATTTTTCAGGGATACATTTTTATTGTTTTTAACCAGTGCTGTGTCGTGGCAATGCTATCTATGTATTTACATGACCATCCGTTGCTCTGAGGCTTCTAATTTTTTAATTAAATAATATAGGGATTCAGAATTAATATGTAATATATATTTTTTGATACAAAACTAAAATTTACATTTAGAGGAGTCTTCCATAACATTAATTACATGAAAGTCTACTTTTTAATTTATTTTCATTGAAAACAACATATTGCGAATAATCAAATTTGAGTTTTAAAATCCATTTCCTTACCATGTCTCCTTCAAAAAGACCACTAACTAGGTATTCCAGGAATGACTTATTTTTTAAAATGAAACCTTCACATTATCCGTTCAATATTTTTTATACCCACTTACTAATATGTGATTTCGTTGTACGCTATTTATATGTACAAATTAATTAACACTGCTTATGTCTCTCCATAAATATATTAAAAACCAAAGTCATGGTGGTAGAGGACACAAATTAACAATGACTGATTAATGTATTATTATGTCATTTATCATTTTTCGGTATTATTGTAACTACAAATTACTTTGTTACAAACAAATTTAATCATACAATTTTGATTAAATTTGTTTGTAACAAATATATTATTACTTTTCGAACGTTTTCTCGATTTTGACATTATTCCAAAATGTTTGAATGAATGCTTTATTATATAAGGGAGTGGAACGGAAGTGGAAAGATTTTACATTTTTTTATTAAATAATTATTTTTGTTTTTAGTTTTTTTCACATATAAATGAGTTTCATGCTGTATCAGTTTTCATATGATTAAGTTGCACACTCCGACTAAAATATTTGTGCTTCAAGTGTTTTCTCTACTCCCACTTTTCATTTCATTTAAGTATAAAATATTATTACGCTTTCTGTGTTATATTATTTAAATTTTTGAAAGCTGTAACAAACAAATCGGACGAATAAATATTATAAATAATTCGTTTTTACCATTTGATGCGAAACACCACAAAAATAAAAGCAGATATTTTTTTAATGTTTGAAAATTTTGAACCAAAATCTCAAATTCAAAATATGACCATTTCTTCTAATGTCATATTAATGTTGTTCCCGTTTGTTAAATTCGGATTTTAGATGAAATACAGGTATCTCTCTATTCTAGGCTATCATCACCATCATCATCACCAGTACCCTGTCTCAATCCTGTGCTGGCCTTAGTTCCCTCCAACACGCGTGTAATACCCATAGCCCGTGTAATACCCATAACCCGTCTCGGCAGGCAAGTTGTGTGCCCACTGTTCTGTGTCGTTTAATTAGTTCTTCCCATTGATTGCAAACATTACTATATTCAATCTAACATGCATAAAATTGTTAAAACTGTCAGGAGAAAAGGATGAATCCATGGATTTACGTTACCATCTTTACGTAAATAAATTCCATTATTGGCAAGTAAATATACTCAACTTCAAAACATCCTTGGCACTATTCAATTATCGTTTACAGTTTAGTAGGTTCAAAGGTGATTATTTGTCTTTGCGAATATTTACCGACCCATAAGCGTCAGGTGAAGAGTACATTTTTTTTCTGATACCAGCCGAATCTACGGGCACATACTTTATTCTTTATTCACATAATATTCGCATGCTTTATTTCTCTTTTATGCACGTCAGCAAGTATTGCCTACATGATAAGATAAATGTAGACTGAAAAAAGAAAATCATCATCTATCTATAAAAAATTTCAAAATAGTCAATCAATCTAATTCTATGTAATTACTTTAAAATTTGAAATGATTAAATACATGCAGTGTCTCTTAAATTGCTGTAAGTTTTGTTTTATGTGTTAATTTTTCTATAATCAGCATACGATAGCGCTATCGTGAAAAATATTCATTCCCAAATAATTACAGCAAAAATGGAACTTTAAGTCTACGAGTTATATAATAAAATTATAATATATTTAAAGTCTCCCTAGATGTAGGTTTTCTAAATTTAAATGAAATGTAAAAATCGGCAAAATATCTTATGGCGATGAAATATCATTACAGTTAAATATTGACTATGTAGTATGTACACTGGAAAATGATCAGATTTAGATATGTCAGATCATAAGATAGAGTCCGGGAAAGCGATCTCGGCGGCGATTATTGACTTTCTTTCCCCAACTTAGTTATGAATTCATCCTTTGCTGAAAGCCCCTTCAAAAGCTCTTCATATACAGAACTCGCACTAAAACTTTCGTGAAGTCTAAAGATAGTTTACATTTTCCTCGAGCTCCGAATGTATTATCATAAATATATTTTTGGTGCATTTAATTGAAGTTTTGTACAACGGCAATGGCTTAATGACTTTAGCTTATTAAAAATAATAATAAAATGGATTGGTTCAATTACGTGGATGTAAAAAGTGATAACTGTAATAAATACAAAAACAGTTTTGATGCACTGTAGCAAAGGAATATAAGTAAATGGTACGTAATAAATTGTCTTCTTTAATAAATCTGTTTACCAATTTATCGTCAGAAAGAAGAATTGTATACTTCCTCAATGTACATTCAAATGCAAAAGTCAGATTCACATTTTCATTAAACATAAATAAAAAAAGGGCACGCGTAACCATGGCATTGTAGTGACTTTTACAACATATATGCACACACACACAAACGTATATATATACATATATATATATATATATATACATACATACATATATATGTATATATATATATATATATATATATATATATATATAAATACATACATATATATGTATATATATATATATATATATATATATTCAACAGTGTTTACGTGATGGGATTGACAAACAATCTGACAAAAATTCCATTAACAATATTTTTGCACTTTTTTACTTTCATTAAATATATTTTTTGGAAATAACATCAACGAATAGACAGGCCAATTCTATAATTTTATTATACGTATAGATTATAAAAAAACTAACACTTAAATTATAATTTTGTTCACCGTGAAACTGATACAATTTAGTATGTAATAATTGCCATGAAAGCGTCGTATAAGGATTGTCGTGAAATGATTTAGTTTATTATAAGATTAACAGTGAATTGACTTTAATATTTACACAGTTCATTAAAAAGGCAACGCACATTTTTAGGCTTTTTCTTTTTTGGCTTTCTCGCAAAACGAACAACCTTACGAATTTTACATAATTACCTTTAATTATAACTTATATAAAATATACCAAATCGATTATTATTTTCTACATAACTTTTAGCACAACTAACGATTAAACGAAGCCTTCTTAAATAAAAACACTTTACAAAAATACAAATTTTTATGAAATTTTTTAAACTAAGTTCTTATTTGATGCGACTTAAAACGACTTAACGTAAAAATATGGCTCTCCATCATCTTTTTTTACTATCATCACTGAAAATAATTGGAACGTGGTCGCCCAGTAGTTTTGTTATTTATTGTTTCAGGCAATTTACCCAATTTATTGTTTTAAGAAGAACGTCGAAAACCAGAAAAAAAACAAAATCAAGGTTAGAAACGACTTATTAATGTAATTAAATCTTATTATTGGATGAAAACCAAGTTTCTTCTAAATAAATGTATAATTCAAATAATAAGTTATTAAAGTACTTAAGTGTCGTCGCGCTTGCTCGTTACAAGCAGTTTGGATGACGTGAGTGCGAAAGAATACGCAGGCAGGCAGAAATGTGAGGGCGCACGTAGGTGCTAGGTATCGGGCGCAAAATATTTTTTTTTACGTTGACTTATATTTATTTGTAATGTTATAAATGAATGCTCTTAAAAATATAAATATCTACCTTATCTATTATAGTTTTATCTATTATATTTAGTATTTTAATTGCATGCAAAATCAGGATAATAGGTTAATAGAATTTTGTGTGTTGAGATAAACAGGTGTCTCGTAAGGAGTAGACCAAAGATATGTCGGTGATAGAGTGGGTTATTGCACATACGAAACAGTAAATTTTATTATCCTAAGCTTAATAATTTTAGAGATGTAATTTTTTGACTTTTTTTAAAAATATTTGCATAAAAAACAAAATTGATTATTAGGTATTATTACTATTCCTGTTTTTTTAATATCCAAGAGTTTTAAGAGAACATTCGTCTTTTTAAATAAAATTGTATTCTTTCGTTATTATCAGCAATATAAAAATTAAACGCTGAAAAATATGCATTTAAAAAAAACACATGAAAAGTGATTTTTGAATAATGCTAGTGTAAATAAAATATACGGCAACATTGTAAAGCTTTATTTAAAAAAAATCTACAATTTACACAGATTCCAAAAATGTACCATTGTTACAAGTAATTCTGTAAACATTCGAAATATACCTGTTTTAGTCAAACAATTCCGCATTTGCAGAAATGCTTGCGATCAAAAGAACCGCTTATCAGAATAATTTCGCTATTTCTTTCCCACTCTACGGTCTTTTTATTGTTTTCGGTCGTCAAGTGACCACCTTTACTCCTTTCCCCAACAACTTCGCTTCTTTAGTGACTTGCTTATCGCTCGGATCTAACAACGTGTTTTTTGCTGTTTTTTCCCTACCACTATCTTTGTTGACTTACGCTTGAATTGGACCTTGTTTGTATTTCTGATTATTGGTTGACATCAAGGAAAATGCCTCAGACCTACACTGCTCGTGTATATGCAGAAATGTATTTTATTAACGGACTAAGTAATGGGAATGCTCGGCAAGCCGCACGTACCTATTGCGAGCGCTACCCTATTCGCAAACGCTATCCCGATCACAGAGTCTTTGTTCGTGTAAATAACGCATGTTTAGAGGTCCGAATTCCTAGAAATATAATTCCTGAAGGAAGACCTAGAAATGTTGAAGAGCGTCAAGTGCGGCCGAAGTGGAAGAAGTTCCTTCTACTAGCGTTTGGCGGATTCTCGAGCTGCTGGTGTCGCAACAAGAACAATACACATTTTAAGAAGAAATCATTTTTACCCGTACTATTTACAACGAGCGTAAACATTGCTACCTGCTGACGACGAATAGATTTCTGTCAGGAGATGCTGCATGGATTCGTTTTCTTTAATTCAATCTTATGAAGAGATAAATGTTGTTTTAAAAGAATGGGAGTAATTAATATGCACAATATACACCAATGGGCCGTCGAGAATCCCCGCATAGTAAAGCAATATAAATTTAAAAAATAAAATAAAAAAAACAACGAAAGGATCTTATGAAGTTTGAGAAAAAAATTTGTAAGGAGATGCTGGTTATTCTTAAGAGCCAGGCAAAGGCATTTTGAGAATTTACTGTAATGAAAAAAGATATAATAAATACGATAAGATCATAAATACTACACTTGTTTTATTTTATCATAACCGAAAAAATTATCGATGATATGAGTTTAGGAATACAACAATTTTATGAAATACCATAATACTAGAAAATTATACCTTTTTTGGAATCTGTGTGAATTGTAGATGTTGTTGAAAACAATTTCTCTTTTCAATTGATCTTATCGCATTTATTATGTCTTTTTTCACAATAAGGGTACTGTAGTATCAATGATTGTGAAAGGGTACTGTATTTTCATTTAAGGGTACTGTAGTATCAATGTTGTATATTTATATTATATCTAGAAGATATTAAGAATGGGTGATGACATTATATTTAGTTGTTCATTTAATATATTGACCTTGATATCTTTTTGATGTCTGTTTATTTCTAATGTTTCTAGGATATTAAGTTTAATACCTTTTTTATTTATTTGTAATATATAGGGGGAATTATCAGTAAGGGGGTGATGGTTATTTTCAATGAGATGTTTAGCAAAGTGAGATGTGTCTGGTTTATTATTTCGCCAGCTGGCAATGTGTTCTTTATATCTTGTATTAAAAACTCTTCCTGTTTGACCTATGTATACACTATTACAGTCGTTACATTTAAGTTTATAGATACCACTCTTTTTATGTTCATCTATTTTTTCTTTATTATTAGTAAGGGTTTTACCCAAGTTATTTAAGGTACTATACATACATGTTATATTATTTATATTTTTATTATTAGTTAAGAGTTTTCCTAATTTGAGTGATACATTACCTATATATGGGATAGATTTATAGTAAATATTATTATTATTTGGTACGACCGGGTATATTTCTTGAATTAGTATTTTTCTTAATTTATTATGGTATAGTTTTGTGACAATTGATGGGTCATAATTATTATTTGTTGCGATTTGTTTTATAGTTTTTATTTCTTTAAAACATCCAATAACCATCACCCCCATACTGATAATGCCCCCTATATATTACAAATAAATACAAAAGGTAATAAACTTAATATCCTAGAAACATTAGAAATAAACAGATATAAAAAAGATATCAAGGTCAATATATTAAATGAACAACTAAATATAATATCATCATCTGGAAATTGTTTCAACACTAATACACATATAAATATAAGTATATATAATAAAAACAACAAAAAAAAATTAAAAGAAATAAATAAATAAATATATGAATACACAAAACCGGAGATATGTAGAATTAGTGTATTACCTTGTCCTTACTTTCAAATACCCTTGCTTTTGTATAAATATATTACCGATAATAACTTCCATTTAATTTTAATACATACACCGTAAATTTTGCATTGTAACAACAATTGAATTTATTACCCTCACTAAAATACTGGTATATTGTATAACTCTCGGTAATATAATAAAACCTACACTGCGCCCCTGCAATAAACTCACTAACATAAACAATGGAAAAATTCGCACAAACCAGGCTTCCGCTATTGTGTTTGAAACATATAAATACTGTTGGTTGTTCCTAAGAGTTAATCTTTGCTAATGTCCCACTTAAAGATGTTGAAATACAACGAAACCTAGGTCGTGGTAAAGAAATTAAAGAAAGTAGAAATAATACTACATCACGTAGTTTCATTTAATTGTGAATAATGAATTTCTACAAAATTAAGGCCAAATATATTCAATTTTTCAATGTGTCTTTTTTCATTACAGTAAACTCTCAAAATGCATTTCCCTGGCTCTTAAGGATAACCAGCATCACCTTTCAAAATTTCTTCTCAAAATTCATAAGACCCTTTCGTTTTTTTTCCCACTTCAGGCACACAGTGTAATTTTTGTCCTAATTGTTGTTTATTATCGCTAGTAGTCTCACAGACCGCCTCCTTGAAATATCCCGATAGAAAATAGTCTAATGGATTGAGGAATGGTACAGTGCAACAACCCCTCATTACCGACATTTCTATAGTCTACTCTTTACGAGAAAATCTGTATTCGTAAAGGTGTCAGTTGCTTTTTCAATTCATTACATTTCGAGATTAAACATTAAATTTAACATTATGAGATTTAGATATATACGCAGCTTTTTCATGTTGAAAGGAAGAGTAAATTACACGAATTAATTAGTCCTTGCAAATATTAAGGACTGCATCTAAACTAGCGACAAATAATAATCTTAACGGTACAGCGTAAGTGGAGTTGACCAAGCAACACGCCAGTAATGTTAAATATAGAGTATGTTTTTGTCGGGGATTTAAATGCAAAGAAATGAGATTAGTTTTAAGAACTCTGTAATTAAATGGTTTAAATGGAAAACATTAAGAAGCATATTAAACTTTACATGCATTATAAAGGACTGCTTCTTAAAATTACAGACCGACCGATCGCTGTGGACGCGACGACCATCCACAACATATTACATAGACATTGTATAAGTAGGGTTAATTAAAACTTTCTTCGGTAGCGTCAATATTGATAAGATTTACAAATGAATAATAAATTATATCACTGAGCGCAATTCCTCGGCGTTTCATATTTTTGCAATATTGTTTTGCTATTTCAGACTTACAACGAGGATGATATTTTCCACCCTCACCTTCAAATTATTATTAACAAATTTTCCGCCAACTTATTATCCGTCCCTATGTACCTTTAATCCGAAGGAATAAATCAATTACGCTAAAATTTAATTAATGATCTAAAAAAAATTAAAACAAAATTATATTTTTTACGCAGCCGTACAAATCCATACAAATATTAGCCGTACAAATATTATTAAACCGTACAAATATTATTAAAAACCCTTCCAAATCATGTTTTCTAATTACGGGAAATAGGGCTCAGGTATCAAGATCAGGAAGACTGAAGCTCGCTATTAACGGGCAATCCATTATTATGGCAGAACTCGCCAAAAATCTAGGCATCATAATGGATACACGTAACTGCAAAAATTAACTGTTGTTTTATGCGTCTCAAAACGCTATACAGATACCACCCTTATCTCTCTATTCCGAAAGATTCTAGTTGAGAGCTTCATTCTTCCTGTACTTGATTATGGTTATATCGTATACGGCCCGCGTTTACTTTCAAAAACAGCCAATTAAAACCAAAGAATTCAAAATGCATGCGCGCGTTTTTATTTGATCATCCCCAGGCATTCCCATGTATCACCCATCATCCCATGTAAATGAGCATGGAATGCTCCGAATGCACAATCGTCGCAGTTCTCACACTCTGCATTTTGCGTAGACTTTTCACAGTAAAGGAGCTGAAATATCTTTATGGTAATGCTCATCGCCACGTGACACGGGTCAAAGACCGACTTTTCTTAGTCCCGGAAAATCATATATAGTATCTTTCTTTTTTCTCTTCTTTTTCGAATTTTGGTTTTTACTGCTTTTTTTGTGCTATGGTAATAATGTATATGTATATATATATATACATACATGTGTGTGCGTATGTATATACGTGTGTGTATATCAATAGGTGCTAGCTGTAAACCGGCCGTGCTGGTGATGCTTATAACATAACTGCACAAGCCGAGGTAGTTCCCTTTTTGTGGATAAAATATTGAATAATTTAAAGTTAAAATTAAGGCGCGTAACTTAATTTTTATTTTGTCATTAGCTCTAAGAAAGTTTCTGTATATACTTATTATTCCAAATGTTGTATTTTCCATCCAGAAATAAATGATTGTATTATTGTTATTTTTGAGGGGAAAGAAAAAACACAGAAAATAACCTTCTTTAAATATGGTAGAAGGGACTTTGGACCAGAGCTGATTGGTAGGAGAAGAAACTAAATGGATTGGATGAGGGGGATATGATGGAAAATAAAAAGTAGTATATAATGTTGGGAAAGATATAATATTTTCAGAGGAGTTCTGAATATTTCAATGGGTGGTAAAAGTCTGGTGTCAGAAACAATACTCTTTACCAAATCGAGCTTTCACGTTACGATATAAATAAAATATACTCCAACAGAATTTCTCATATTATTTTAATTAAGTTTTTTCAGTTCCTTTTAATTATTTTTGTTATATAATACATAAATTTTCAGTTTATTTCAAACATAGAGATACAACTAAAATTAAATTTTGTTAAATCACATTAAGAGTTACGTGCAGGAAAAATGGATAGTAGGTATCTTTCAGACGTTAAACCCGAAGACTTGTTTCACAGTACCGGTGAAATTTCATTACCAGCATGAGAGAAATTGCATTAGGTTGAACATAATTAATTATATATTTATAAATACGATATTGGAAGGGAAATTCGCTATTCAACGGAATCCCCATTACACCCGTAATTACAACCTAATATATTGAACCTTTGGGAGGGATTTGCAGTATTAAGTAAAGTTAGTTTGCCTCTGCGGTTTATCTACCTCTTTACACTATCTCCTACATCTAATTTAAGTTCTATTTATAGAGCTAATATCGTACTAAGGCTTAATTTAATAGAACATGGCATGGAAAGTAGATGAACTATCTACTATCTCCATAACATCTGACATAAGTTAATAAATTTAACGGTCACGATCTTACAGAATTTTATTTAGAGACAGTACTCTTACAGGTGCATGATGAACTCTCTTTTCATTGTGTTCGGAAATGATAATAATATTTTTAAAAAGTCTTATAGAAATTCACAATTAATTGAAACTACGAGATTATTTCTAATTTCTTTAAGTTCTTTACCACGACCTAGGTTTCGCTGTATTACAACATTTTCAAGTCGACTATTAGCAAAGATCTCTGCTAATATCACGCAATGCTCCTGATTCACCAAAATTACATCCATCATATATATATATATATATATATATATATATATATATATATATATATATATAATAAAATTATAAGTTTTTACTTCATTTGTGTGATCAAAAAGACAAACCAGAATTTTTTCACAGCGAGTAACTATGTAGAATGAATAATAACAAAATTACGAATCAATAGAACTCAGGTAAGGTTAGATGATATTTCTATAACATTGGATATATTTGGCGTTAATTTTGTAGAAATTCATTCTACCATATCCAATGTTATAGAAAAGATTTTTGATGAAAAATTTAGCACGAAATTTTGAGGGTTTTAGACAATTACGGAATCCTACTTAGTACGTGTCCAAACTCGTACTAGGTTTTTTCCAACATATTTACGGCTCACATTTTTTACTGTTCCGCAACCGAATAGCAAAAACGGAAGCCTTATTTTATCGCCCCCATTATCATTTCAGCTTACAAGTAATAGTGATCCTATTCTATAGGAAAATGTGGTTTGGTTAGGTGGTCATATAGAAGTAGAGATACAATTTTATGTTTGAAGTATCTCTCTATACATTTGAAAGGTGGGTTAACTATTTCCTATTTTAAAATTTTTTTTTAAACCTCTCATAAATTATTAAATTTTTTTATTGCTTTTTTAATCAATCTCTTTTTCACTCAGTTAATCATGCATTACGCACAGAATTACATGTAAAATACAGATATAGTGCTACTTTGAGAGCACGTAGTTAAGAAAAGTAGCTATAAGTATGTAAATTGTTGTTTAGGTAACTTAAAATAATAGAATATATTTTTGAAATGAAAAGATATATTTTTCAAATGACATACATAAAGCTACGTTCTTGTAATTAAATTCCAAATAAGCCTTTATATTTATTTATTACAAATCTGTGCTTTGTTCTTACTGTAGTTATATATACTTACTGTAGTTATATAATATTTGATAAAATTTCTTACTGTAGTTATATAATATTTGATATTGAAAATCAGACACGAGTAAACTAAAAGCAGTTATTAATTTGTTATAATAGTACTTTATTTTAACGTTTCCGTTAGACACGTTGTACCATTTATTTTTTTTTTATAATAAGTTTACTTTGTAAACGTGGAGAACTAAGTATGGAAATTGTGGAAATCTTACTTTTTTGAATTCTTACGAATGTCTATCTTATAGCCAACAACAAAATGTAATTTCGAACCATTTTTTCTTATTGAAATTATAGTTTTCGCAATGAATTCCTACGACATATTTATTTAATAACCACTCTCCTCTACTTCAGTAATAGCTAGTTTAAGAAAATGTTATGTGTTGCGGGAAATTTAAACAAAATTTTCAATAAATACAACATGAATATCCAGTGTTTTTGACAACAGGTAAATTTTTCAAAATATTAATATCAAACATACAAGTAATAATCAAACAAAAATACAATTTAAACAATACACATCGAAATTTTACTAATTTTGTACAACACGTCGCCCTTATGGCTACAGATGCACAGCTATTACAGCAGTATATCTGTAGCTGTATATATATATATATATATATATATATATATATATATATATATATATATATATATATTTAAATATATATAAATACGAGGGGTTTTTAAGTTAATACGTTAATACGTTTTTAAGTTCGCAGAATGGAGGATAACGAGTGAGAATAAAAATACTAAATGATTTTTCTTTTTTATTATATTCACCTGCTACCCTAATGTATTTTTCAGATCTTTCAATTACCTTATGTATACCTTCATAAAAAATGTTTCGTCTTTGCCCGAAAAATAAGCTCATACTGCGTCCTTCACTTCTTCATCGCTTGAAAACTTCTCTCCACGAAGTTCTTTTTTAAGGTTTGGAAACAAATAATCACTGGGAGCCAGGTCAGGACTGTAGCGTGGGTGTTCCAAAATATCGAACCCCACCTTGTGCAGGGCGGCTAGCAGAACGCGGCTCGTGTGAACGGGCTCGTTGTCGTGCAAAAGCACGACACCTTTGGTCAAATTTCCCCTTTATTTTTCTTTGTTTGGTTCTTTCAACCTCCCTAGAATTAACGCATAGTACTTTCCGGTTATGGAAACACATTTATCTTTATAATCTGTATACAGGATCAATTCTGAATCCTAAAAGACTCTCGCCATGATTTTTTCAGCCGACTGTGGCACCCATGTTGCGCTGACCTTTGTCATGCCGAGATGATCATGGAGAATTTAAAAAATTGTTACATCCGATACTTCAACCATCTCTCCAAACTGTTTCTTCTTTAATCTGGCATCTTTCGATATTAATTTTTCAATAATTTCCGGAATAGTCATTTCGATGGGCCGACCGGGGCGTGGGTCGTCTTAAAATGAGTCTCTACCCTGTTTAAAGAGATTATGCCACTTGTAAACCATGGTGTTACCCTGGCAAGAGTCCCCGTAAACGGATGTCATCTCTTTCAGTATGGTTTGAACCGACTTTCCTTTCTTGGTAAGGAACTTTATAAAGGCGCGGTACTCGATTTTTTCCATAGTTCGGACTTTCTTCCAAATTGAGTTGTTTGTTCGACGATAGTTCAAAGACTAATGATTCGATTATGATAAAACTTAAATAGCTATCATTCCGTTAATCAACTTTACTAAGGGCCTGCCTATCCATTCCGCGAACTTTAAAACAACCCCTCGCATATATATATACAGTATATATATACCGCTTAGAAAGAAGTTTTGACTTCAAAAACAATTAATTTTATTTAATATATTCATTCTTGTATAATCACTGAATTTCAAATAACTAGTGTGGGCGGTATCGTTTCTAAAGGTTTAATTTTGCTAAATTCAAAGCTAAGAAAAATTAAACTGTATTAATTTAAGAAATGTGTTTATATTACTCTTTGGACACTTTGAATTTATTTATGAAACTAAAAGATAACTAAAATTAATTTTCCGATGAATATTTAGAATATATTATGACATTAATGTACGCAAAGGAAATTGGGTCAAAGGGCAAACAGGTGTATGCTAATTGGATTTTGTAAATACTAAGCTTAAGCGTTCGTTAATTATAAATCTTTGCTTTGAATGTCTGAATTTAAATTATTCGTATTTCTTGTTTACGTACAATTTTTTTCATTTTCTCTAATACTTGAGAAGTAAATTTTGCCGATTGTTCAGTAGAATCTTATTTTTCTTAATTTAATATTACTTTCCGTTGTACGGGTAAGGATACTAAATATATACTTGCATCAGCGCATATACATATTACTATATTTCTAGTGAAATAATTTTAAAAAAACATAAAAATTATTATATGATATATGATTTTTAAATTAATATTTTACTCCAAATTTTGATATAAATATTTCCGTCGCACAAGCTACATTTTTTTTATAAAGTAAAGTTTATGCAAAAACAATTTTGATCGCTCAGTATTATAATTATCATACTGAATTAGGTAATTATATTATTCGTACAGATAATAGAAGCAATGACAAAATGAACTCAAATTCCTTTTTCATTATTACAGCGATATCTGATTTATGCTTTCACTTTCATTTGATTTCATTTACTGCCTTAGTTGATATTTTTACTTTTAGTAACGTGTAGTAGTACATTTACAATTTTTTTGAATAATGACTTGTTAGTTTATAGGGTATTTTTTTAAATGTTACTATTAATTTCTGATAGAAATATACTGTTTCAAATTTGATTTTAAAAAAATCTAACATCAATACTATTACAAAGTACTATTTTCAAATTTGATTTTAAAAAAATCTAACATCAATAAAAAATCCGTGAAAATTAATTACAAATAATGAAACCTTGCAATTTTCATATTTCTGTGAATTAGTATAAACTCCATTCTGTGGAATAAATTTTTTTAATTTTATTTTTAGAATTTGTGTGTGAATCGAAATTATTATTTACTAACATACTGAAGAAAAACAACCAATAATTTGTTATTAACTTTGTGTTACTTCAAAAGGAATTAGGATTCAAACTTGTTGAACGTGTTGACAATGCATGGAAATTTATTGCTGAACATCGAACTAATAAAAAAGTTCAATTGTGTCTGATTTCTATTATTTCACAGGAAAATTGTTCAGTAAGAGAAAGAAAAATCCCGGAAAACAAAGTATCGCCGCTATGTTTATTATAATCTGTCGAAATTTTAAATATATAAATTAAGTGCAAGTTTTGTCATGATTAAACTCTAGTTAGAAGTGATGAGAAGGATGACACGAATATTATTTCTTTTAAAACCTTTATCTATTTACAATATTTTCGGCAATAGACAGTTATATTTTTGTGAAATACTTTTATTAAAGTTTTTATTGCCCAAATATGATCAACATTGCCCAATTAACATATTTTTAGGATTCTAGCTTAAGATCACTAACGAGTCCGTCTGCTTTTTCGTCTGTCATAGCAGTTTTTCTCAGAAAACATTAAACATAGACATTTGAAACTTGAAGCATACATAGAGAAGTTTTGGAGGAACAAATGAAAGACTCTGAACTTTGTTTCTTTAATTTTATGTCTCGTATGGAGTTATACACTCAATTTCAAAACTTTTATGAATTCATTATGTTTTATTAACCATTTTTACTTTTAAGCTCCCAATGCAATTTATTACACCTCGGGTAACATTTTAGCCATTGATTTGAAAAATTAAAGACATTCGAGATACTATTATTGGGTAAAACTTTTAACTAAAATTGTGGTTCAATATCAATTTTTATTTTCAAGCTTCAAACAAAATTTATAGCATCTCTGCTAATTTCCTAGCCATGACTTAGAAAATTGAAATACATACGAGGTACTACTATTAATTAAACTTTTAGCTAAAAGTAGGGTATCAACAAATGTTTTTATTTTCAAGCTTCAAACGCAATATATTACATGTAAACCAACATTCCAGCCATTAATTTGAAAAATTTAAATACTTTCGGGACACTACTCTTGGATTAAACTTTTAACTAAAATTGGAGTTTCATAACCATATTTGTTTTCAAGCTTTAAACGAATTATTACACATCTACTAATATTTTAGCCAATAAATTAAAATATGTAAATACATATGAGACACTACTATTGGGTTAAATTTTCAACTAAAATTGTTTTTTTATTTACCATTTTTGGTTTTTAAACTTCAAATGCAATTTATTACGTCTTTGCTAACATTTCAACTATAGATTTGAATAATCTAAATACATTTGTGAACCTAATGGTACTAGGTATCTAATGGTACTAGGTTACAATTTTAATTAATATTGGGGTTTCATTACCCATTTTCGTTTTTAAAGCCTCAAACGCATTTTATTATACCTCTGCTAACATTCTAGACATTGATTTAAAAAATTTAAATACAAAAGGGACATTACTATTAGGTTAAACTTTTAATTAAAATTGGGGTTTCAAGAATCATTTTTGTTAACAAGCTTCAAACGCAATTTATTCCACCTATGCTAACATTTCAGCCATTGATTTGGAAAATCTAAACACCTTCGATACAATACCATCGAGTTAAATTTTAAGTAAAATTATTTCAACTGCTTTGCATGAACAACTTTAAAAGATACATACGACTACGTAAACGTAATTTATAAATGTTCCAACGCGAAATTTTTCCACTTAATTTCTTTTAATTATCATTTATTTTCTATATATTTGTCTACACGTAAATTATACGAGTAGTGATACTCGTATCCAATTACTTCTTTCCTTAACCAAAATTAAATAATGGACCAGGTATAGTCCATCACACCACGATTATTTTATCTTTTTATAGAAAGGCTGTTTTTTGTAAACTCAAGAAAACATATGAAATAATCAATGGACGCTCCTTTTACATACGTGGAAGAGAACAATGACACAATCCAAGTGAATTTGTGCAAATATATGGGAATGTACGAGAATGTGCGTAAAGCCAAATGGCTTAGCAGTTTGTCTTCATGATGGCTACTGGCCACAACCACCTCCAGAGCTGCGTGCTCCATATATCCATGAGTAATTCCCCTAACGCCTTAGGGATCATCAGAGATAACAACAACTTCAGAGGTATATTCTCTCTCAGAAGTAGACACAACGGTGCAAATAGCGGAGCAACCAACACCAAGCTTTGGCTAAATAAATGAATGAATAGTTATAATTTTTTGTGAAAAAATTCATAAACATCATACAAAAAATATAAATACATAAATTAGTAAACTAAATGTTTGCATGATCAAGATTTCTGAAAAATAATTAAAATATAATCTAGTTATTTTTCAAACAATTTTGTTAATTACAGGCCATTGCTCTAATTCTTAATAAGTTTCCGTAAGTTTTGTATACTTTTATTTCACTATTCGCGACTATATTCTGACTTAATTATTATATTTGCGGGTATAAAATTAATGGCGGTATTGACAGTGAAAACGTTATTTATTGTCATGGACCAAAATAGTATGAAGATATAGCATAATAAATTAAGACACTAATTTTAAATATACCTAATATTTTCTAAGTTACATTAAAAATGTACAGTTTTAATGTAATTAATTACTATAGGATTTTTGCTATTCTAATTTCGGTGCTTGTTACATTCTGGTACGTGTCAGGAATTTAGCCATAAATTTTTCTTAACTTTCCCAAATTACGTTTAAGTTTTGTGAGTAAATAAGTAATATCTGTCATAAAAAAAACATTAAAATCATGACGAGACAACTTGTAGCAATTTTCATTCTTTTGAAATTGTAACCTGAAAGGCAATCTTAATTTTACCAAATAATTTCATGCCAAAAAATCCTGTCTAAGAGTGTAAAACCAGGATAGTAACAATAATAATCTGTTATAGTGAGTAATGTATCACATTGAAACTGAAACTACCTGTGTATTCCAGGTTTTGTCAAATTAAAAAGTCATAAAATACTTAACAATCTATAAGAATTAAACGGGATCTATGAACATTAAGGGTAACTGAATAGATATTAGTTGCATTAAGAGTCTTATGTATTAAAATTGTTATTATAGTAAGCATACATAAAAAAGGCCATATATAGAAAGAATAGTAAAATTATATGAAAGTCTAAATTGAAATAGACCAAGACATTGTCGGAAAATGACAATTTTCAAGTCTTTAAAAATAGGAAGGCTGGTATGAATTTTTTTATATTTGTACAATGAGCTATAAAAACATCATCTCGTTCATAACAGCAGATTACCATTAATGTATATTCTGTCACACTATCTTCCGGTAAGTGAGAGTATAATAATTTTTTTCAATATGCTTGCTGGTCTAACGGTCGAAACTTCAATTTAATTTATTGGTTGGTACAATTTTCCGTACCTATTCTAAATGTTAGGTATCAAATTAAAAAATTTCATATTTTCAAACTACGAATCTACGGAAATTCTACTGCGTTACACATATGAAATTATAACGTCATCTTTTATGACTAGTTAAAAAGGTAATATTTACACTCATTAGAACTGAAGCTTAACATACCCACCATCTCACCTACGTATATACCGTCTACATCCATTATTGCCCTCTCTCCAAGACTCGCCTTTATGTTATATATTGAACTATAATTATTTTCATAACCTAATTTACATAAAGAAATTGTACGTACAAATAATAAGAAAATCTATCAACTATGGAAACTGTTCACTGATATAAGTTTTCGGAACTTTCTGAAGAAAATCAACACATTAATTCGCATCAAATTGCGCAAACTATCTTCAAGTTACGGAGTCGCCCGATAACTTGGAGATGGGAAAGGTGACTCGTTGCAAAATATTTATTCGTACGAAAAATTTGTCGGTAAAGGCCTCATGCAGTTAGCTCATAAATAAACGAGCCCGATAGAGCTAATTTATAGTTACACAGTAGCAAAGCGCCCTTCGGATTTGTTAGTTGCTGAAATTAAAGCAAATAATATGTGTAAGCACGTTTAATGTCATCGGCAGGCCAGAAATATGGAGAATTTATTTTATCTCCATTATCGATAACATGTATCGGTTATTTACGATTAAATATGACTGTGCATTATGGGATATTTTATAAAATTTCCAAATGAATCAAAAATATTTTCAAGAAGTTTAAGACCTCAACGTCCCACCAAAGGCCGTATTATTTTATCGCTTTTTAATTTCACCTTCTTCACAACATTCAGTTAATTTTTTTAAATTATGAAAATTAACAAAATCTGTAAAAATTACGTTACGTGTCTCTTCAGTCTTTTTTCTATATAACGTACTTAGCCAAAATGGTCGAAATTTTATATCCTTTTAGCATATATAGTATACTTACTTACTAGATGTTTTCCACAAAAATAATTGCGGCCCTATCCAGAAGTGCTCTTCTTGTTACTTATCCCAGTAATGTATAATTCCTTTTCAATGTAGTCAGTCTAATTCCGTCTAGACCATCCTCCCGATCTGATGCATGTAGGAGTGTCGAAAAATATTTGTTAAGTATTTCCATTTTCTTCGATTTTTTATTTTTATTCCTTCAAATCAGATGTCCAAGCCATTCGTTATCTTTTTATGTATCTAGTTATATCAAGTCTTTATATCGTCA
This sequence comes from Druceiella hillmani, assembly GCA_039881145.1. Classification (NCBI taxonomy): domain Eukaryota; kingdom Metazoa; phylum Arthropoda; class Insecta; order Lepidoptera; family Hepialidae; genus Druceiella; species Druceiella hillmani. The sequence continues at coordinate 31,667,938 of JAYKKI010000018.1, read as the reverse complement.
ATCCTTATAATGCCAGTAGCAGTGCAGTTAAAAATTTAATATTCCATTTGTCTGGTTACTAGTAAAGATGTCTTTCAGGATTTTTCCTTTAAAAAATGCAAGTGCTTTGTTTCACATGTATGTTTCTGAGGAGTGTTCACTATAGATTTTATTAAGATTTCGTAAAGCTTTGTTCCTTAAATCAAAACATATTTATTTTAGTTATTGTCTGATGCGGTGTTATTATTTAGGTTCACCTAGATTATCAAATATCAACGGAAAACAGCATTAGAAAATAATAAATCTGTATTATTACGCAGATTTATGGAATTTCTTAAACATAAAATCAACATAATCGCATTATATCTAATCTCAAGATTCAATAAATAATCACTTTATTTCAAAAATACTTCTCGGGAAGATGAGTATTTTTGAAATATAGTAAATGTTGAAATCATTTGATACTATTCCGTCTGCAAGTTATATTAAATTGCTTTTAAACAGTATGAATAATATTGAGAAAGCTTCTACTTGTAGCGAAGCATTTGTAGATGCTATGGATGTTTCCTTTATAATTGTATCTTACAACTCGACTTACGTAAAATGCTTTTGATTTCTTATGATTATTCACGTGGTGCAAATTTAATTTTGCAACTTAACTGGTAAATTCAATACGAAATACGAAAAAAACATAAAGAGAGACGAAACATGATGTACCATGACATTTTCAGTTGCGTTTTTCGGAATGAGCTATTGAATGAATCAAATGGAATTTTATATTGCTTAAAATACTCATTTAACCAATTTTGTTTGTATGTTATTATCGAATATATTTTTCTTGTGTTTCGTTTGGACAAGACTTTTTAGGGCTTCGTAGTCAGACACAGAATTTTCATATCTTCTTCTATTAGTATATGTGACCGTACGTCTATCACACCATCGTAGTTTTTACAGTTTTAAACCTATGTTCATAGTCTAGACAAAGACTTCAATTAACCTATAGCAAAAAAATTGCAATTTTTTCATTATAAAATGTAGAAAAGAAGAAAATATTTAGTGTGTACTAATATACAGGATATCATTAAATTAGATTCCCTTTACCATTTTAAATTTTTGGTCCCCATTTTTGGAATATTATATTAGTAGTTTTACATTGCACTTTCCTCCCAGTTTTATTAGTCTAATAATTATTTAGTAATTAATATTGCACCCACTTTGGGATGTGCCAGAGATTGCATGTATGCTTTTTTCGGTTAAAACACATGATGATAATTGAGTCAGGATCTGATAATAGGGAAAAAAGATAGACAAATGATTATCTTAACAGCAAATAGTGGAGTGTAACAGTGAATAGTGGACTTTTCGAGGTTGAACTCTTTTCAAGTGTCTTAATGTATTCTTTCCTTAGGGCATGGAGGAAGGGGATGGGGGTTGGGTGTTATCAGAAACCATTGGTAAAATCTGGATCTGATGGTGGAAACTGAAAGCGGATCAACGATCTTCCTAACGGTGAAGAGCAGTGTCTTTATATTAACTATATTATTTTTAAATCACAACATCGATCGGCTACTTAGGTTAAACATTTTAATTTCCTTCATAATTTAAATGTGCATTATTGTAAATACATTTTCCATCACGACTTATTCTCTGTAAATAATAAAAATGTTCCTGAACCTATGTATAACAAAATTAATGAAATTTAAAAATTCTTTTTCTATTACTGCTATTCTCAGATAAAATGTTATGAAGGCTAATGTGAATCATTTAAGTAATGTAGCCGTAAGCTCACAACAATGCCGTATTGCTATTGCTAGGTAAAGAGAAAATTTTAAACAAAGACAATATTATTTTTAAAGATATAAAAACTTTAAAGAAATTCTTTTGCATGGATTACAAAAATATAAAATACAATAAATCTAAAATATGTACAAAAATGCCATGCTAATAATCGTATTAGACACGGAGAATTCCTTGGAGAATTCCAAGTGGACAGTTTAAAAGATAAAAAAGTTTAATTTGTCACAGCTACATGAAACTACGTGATGTAGTATTATTTCTACATTATTTAAATTATTTACCACGACCAAGGTTTTTATCGCCACGTCTTCAGGTAGGCAGTTTGTAAAGATCTATACAAATTGCCCACCAGAAGATATTGTTATACAAAGAAACCTAGGTTATGATAAAGGATTTAAATAACATAGAAATAATACTACATCACGTAGTATCATTTAGTTGTGAAAAATGTCTACAAAGTTAGCGCCAAATATATTCAATAAATAAAAAAGGGGTATTACATGATGTTTGATCTCGAAATGACTCTTTGAAGAAGTCGATACAGATTGAATTCACCCCGCTGTGTGTTTCTGTTCAAAAATTATTTCTGAATTACAGAGAGATTGAATTTGGTTTCCAAAGTAACGACGCAATTTTTGGTTTCCTTTATCTTGAATATTATTATTTTTTCATGCACAGATATTTCTTTGTGGGAATTCTAAGGTTTGCGCACCAAATATTTAAAATATTTTACTTACTTATAATAAAAAATAATATTTGAAGTTTTAGTCAAAAATTCATCAAAATAAAAGTAAAAAATAGAAAATTTTGCAATAAATAAATTACAGTCAATGACAGTACACTAGTATCCATTAAGAATAAATCGTATGCATTGCCAAAAATATAATTATGTGCTATTAAAAGTAAAGAATATTCTTATTTTGCAGTAATAAATTCGAAAACATTATGATTTTAGTCACGTGACATTGAACACTAATCTGAAAGTATTACGTCACAATACGAAAACTTCATTGTTTTTTTGACATTTTCATAAACAAAACAGGCTATTTGAAAAAAATTTTAGTTTTTAAAAATTTAGGTTGATACAATTGACCTTGATTACACCTAAAAAGACATTTATAATTCGCAATGGAATCAAGTTTTAGCAAAGCAAACAGTAATAACTCACCCAAAATTATCGCTTGGTAGACTTTTTGCATCAAGGAATGACTTCTGTTCATCAGAATTTTGGACGGTAAGTATACCCAAGTGTAAAATATGTCCAATAGGTTGAAATAGTATTATTTCAGTTTCGTAGTCAGTAACCGTTTGTTTTTATACACGTATTGTAAGGTAATTGATACTAAGAAAATCTAACCTCGAAAGGTCAGATTTGCGAAATAAAAACAAAAAAATCAAAACAGCTTAACCTCAACTCATACATTATTATTTTATAAATGAAGTTGTAGAAATAGTGATTCTACAAAATTTATTAGTATTGCTCTACATTTACATATTGATTGTGTGTATTGTAAACGTAGAGCAATACTTATGAATTTTGTATAATCACACATAAACTTCATATAAACTTGTTTTTTAATCAACCTTATTAGCTCAGAGCTTCGATTTTTTAAATATTTTTTGTAGAAAATACAAATCGAAATGTTTAAGACAGAATGAAAATTACAGTGATTTTGTAATGAAAACACACTACATTGAACACATACTTAAACTGTAAGTAAATACTTACATGAAAATGATTGTCACAGAAATGTATTCTTGAATCTATACATAAACTACGAGATTCTTGCAAGTTTTAACCATATTTTTCGAATTTGTTTATTGTTTAGAACATACATAAAATTTTTTTGGTGTCTTAATAGTTTTATTTTACACTAGGGCACTACACAGAACTTGTAATTAGATGAATTTTAATCAAACAAAAGGAGCGACTGCTATACGCAGATACGATTGTTTTAATTTTATTTACGGACAGTGACGTTTTCGACGTAAATTAAAATTGTTTTTTTAAAACGCAAAATACTTAATATAAATCTTTGATTTTTGGTAAAGCATTAACCACTTCTTTAAATTTTGTCAACTAGCCTCTTCTTAATACGTAAAATCTAATTGATGTTTATTATAATTACCGTTTTCGTATAAAAAACTAAAATAAAATATTTATGTACAAATTTAAAGATATTAGAAATGTATACAAAAGGTAACACTGAATATTTTTAGGCTATCAACAACGGATCAACTATCAAGTTTCTGATTTATAAATTGTTTTTTTTTAAATAATCTTCGTGGTACCCTTGCATCGTTTCATCCAATTGATTCACTGGGAGAAGCTGTTTGGCCACTCTTCCTTAAACCTCTTATCTTTAGGAATCATATTTCTTGCAATTTATATTTAATTATGAAAGATAAGTTAAAATCCTATGGGCGATGTCAAGATTATATGGCAGATAACACATAATTTTCGTAATGATGAATGAGGTATTGTTGTGTTAAAGAATTAAATTGCGTGGGCGTTGCTAAGGAACTTGCTTACAAGACAACAGGCAAACGATTGCTGGTAGCCTATTGTAACTATTCTTTTATTTTCCAGAACAATCGTTTCATAATGATCCGCAGACATAATGATACACATTTTTTCCGCTAGTCCGCCATTTCTATAGAATCTTCAAAAGAAAGCTCCCACTGCAAAGTTGCCTCGTTATTTCAGTTCCGTAACAGTATATCCAACTTTCGTTGGTCTAGTCAATGTTGAACAAAGTATTTTAGTAAACTACCTAGAATTTTTTTTATATTTCACAACACCAAAAAAGGCAACGGCTTTTATGAGCTTCGATTCAATTATGGGGCTTAAACTTAGTACAGAAATTTCTGACGCTTAATTGTTCATGTAGAATTTTAACTGAACTCTTTTAATAAATTTTGTTATGAGCCGCATAACATTGATGTTATATTCACTTGTCACTACTGAAAGACATTCATCACGAAATCTTCTGAGATTGGTATGACCACGTTTGAGATCATTAAAATAGTCGCAGACTATAGGGCGGGATGTGGTTTCATCATAAACATGTAAAAATAAAGGTCAAATTCCGTCATGGGTTCTCATAAGATTATAAAAGAGTTCATATTTCGACATCTAAATTTATTTATACACGAATTTTACAAAATGCCACTTCTGAGAAACTTCAGTGCTACCCTTGAACTGAAAGTTGATAACACCAATATAAAAATGACAATCGCAACAGTCGAGTACAATTAATTATATTTATACCAGAGTTGCAAGGGATATCCGGTTACCATCTGCATCCAGTCTATCCGACCAATTTTATTAGTATCTGGTATACGGCCGAATACTGAGTACTATCCGGTCGGATACATGATATTTAGTTATGTAAATAAAACAACGTTTTGATTACAAAATGTATTTGTTTTTGGTGGTTCGACGTACGGTCATGGCATTATAAAATTTTCAAATTTAACAAGGTCAAATAATGATTCACGTGCGATGAATGAAAATATTTTTTCCAAGTTTCTTGGCCATAAACGACTGTCTTAAAAACGAGACCTGTCGAGAACAGTCTCTCACTATACACGATGCTGCAAGGAGACGAATAATAAATCTTAATAAATTTCTTTAAGATCGGATACTGTTTGGTGTTTACTGACCGTCACTTTTAAGAACCTGTCTCCTTATGTAGACACACCGTTTGTAAACAATAGTAAATATTTGGAATGTTTTATTCGATTAGATATTTTCTTCCTAACCCGAATTTGGTGTCTGTTGCGATTTTAAAGCGGTTCGAGAATCCGTTGTGTTTCAAGGAATATGTTGATGATACTATTAATCATATTTTTATTTTTAAGCCATAAGAAAGAGTTATAGTCGGTGCTAGATTCACTACAACTCAATTTCAGAGATTCCAAACAAATATTATGCTTCGCTCTTTCATGTGCAATATTTTCAAAAAACTGCTCCCCAAGTTCTTGTCAATAAAGTTGCTAAGTATATGTCATAATTGTCATTCTCTTTAAAACCAATGCACATTCCTAGCTCAGCTATTAGTGAAGATCACATATTGAATGATTTAAGTGTACTAATCACAGTTTCTTCCTTTTCCAGATATTTCAACATATGGTACCTCTACGGATATTCATGATAATCAAAACTAGTTATGTTAGTTGATTTGAGAAATTTGATGCATTTTTCCATCAGTTCAGTAATTTGGTCAACAAATATAGTAAGTAGAATTTCGGCGTGTCCTAATATATTGAACTAGGTAATGGTTTGGCAATTTAAGCACTGAAGATATTGCTTTAAGATTTTCTTGTGCAACATCAGAGTGATTAAAATATGTGCCAATCCATCTTGCAATAGCTACCGTCTCCATAACCTTCGGTTGGAATTTGAATGATCCATTGTTAGCTCGTCATAGGTAATGCATAAAATATCTTACGCAATCGTATTTTGCTACTCGTATGCTTTTTATCATATTGGTTCCACTGTCGTTGACAAGCATATGGATCCTGCTTTGCGGAATACGTATGCAATGGCATTAAGCTCTTTTGCAATATTTTCACTAAGTGAGCCAGCAAATGGCTTCGTTGTTAAAACACCAGATTAAAAAATATATTCTGGAGATGATCAGCTTGACTGGACAAGCTCAACAAACTCACATTATTTCAAAGACAATGTCAACATAAACATGAATCGAATAGCACTTACTGACTTGATGACCTTCAACTACGGGTAAGCTTCTTCAATTCTCCTTCTATTCTTGGAGGCTCCTTCAAGAGAGCTTTTGCCAATGAATCCAACCGTATATTCATTTTCTACATACTTGTAATTTAGTGCAGTGAAGTCCCAAATACTTTACTTATCTATTAAATTCAGTACACGGCAGGTTCGCAATGAATATATTTATATTAGGAAATTAAAAGTCACAAGTTTTGAATTAACAACTCTTTATTGATTCTAACTTCTCAATTTCAGAATTCACAGTCATTATCCTACTATCTTCGAACGCAGAAGAAGAAACAATGAAAATCTATTTACAAACTCAAACAAGAAATTTTGTTTGACGCTATTTTGTAAAATGAAAGAAAAAAATGTAGTAACAAAATGGCAAAGCTAAATTTCAAATTGTTTAACAAACATATCGAATAATATCGATTTTCATAAACTAATTAAAAAAATTATTCCAATTCTATTTTAGAATCAAAATAAAAGTAATTAATTTTATTTCACATTTTTAAGAGGAAAAATTGAATAAACAGTATCAATTTTTGTCAACAACAAACGTCAAAAATGCAAAAAGAGTCACGTAAATATCACAAAGAAATAGATTTCCAATTTATGAGCATAAATTATGACTGATTGATATAAATTCTTTGTTCTAATAAAATTACTTTCAAAGAAAACTAATAACAAAATAATTAAACACACAAATTGATCAACAGAAAGCCCACTAAAGCGCACTTATTTTAGATTTATTAAAATATGAACGTCCCAGCTCCGTATTCTATTGCAATACATTATGCCATTTTATAGGTCAATATTCATCTGATGTGAGAATTTTTATTAAATCTATGCTTGGAATTGCAATATTTTCTCTTTCTGTCAGAGTAAGAAGTAATTATATTTTACTTTGACTGAAATTCTGTTGCTAGGCGGAACGTAAAGTTTGACGAAGCTGCTCCAGCGGATCCCATTACGAGCTAGAACTTTCTGCTTCTGGAACGGCCTTCACACTTTCTTGGCCTCTTTTACCACAATTCTCCTCTGTGATGACTTCAACTATGCTTGTTTTCCTCTTCGCCCGAGGGTTCCAGCTGAGGTTTTGTTAGTTTAATACATCCTGATTCTATCTAAGGGTGTTTTCAATCCATCTGACCTTTCACCTGCTGACCTGGATAACTGTGTCTTTTCCTTTCATATGGTTGGAAGGTTCTTTGGTAGATAACACATAAGTTTAAAATGAACAACATTTCTGTATATCGTAATCAACAAATTATTTTTTCGTCCTTATATACTTTCTCCCTTTATATGTCTTAATGCATTTTATAATAATATATATATTTTCATATCTTCTACTTTGTCTTTTCTCATGTTTTTATTCATTGCAATTTCTAGATGCATTTTATTTTTCAATTAGTTAACAAAATATTCATTTCAGAATGGTATTTTTTTAATACAATAAAGATTTATTTATAAAAATAAAAGTTTATATGAAATGTATGTCTTTACCATTTATATCCCTCAAAGATTTTTCATTAATGACAGAAAGGCAAATAGTCGCTAGCTTGTTATTAACGTACAAGTAACCATGATACCCAAATATTCAAAATTTTATATTACTTATCTAACAGCAGCCAAACGCAAAACAATATAACTAACTGTAAGCCAGAAATTCACAATATTTTGAAATATAAATGAAAATAAAACTATTCGAGCTATTGAAATAAATATTATTGAGTAAAAGGACAAAATAAATAAATTAATATTTTAAAAATATTATCGTTCAAATATTTGCTTTACACCCTCGGCCTTTTTGTTAGAAATTTTGTATAATCCGATGCAACGATCGTGATATTCCAGCCATTTCGTCTCAAATATTTAGTTTTATTTGGAACAATGTCATAAATTCATTAACTTAGAACACATTCTTTAAATAAATCCATAAAAAATATACAAAATCAAGTCAGGGAGGCAATAAACTATCCCTTTTCCTTTAAATCAGTTTATGTGGAAACATTTTTTTTACCACTGGCAGGGACACATCAGACAGCTCCATTTTGTTTTATCTAAGTATACTGTTATAAAATTGAATAGGAAACGTCAAAAAGCAGAAATATATATTTTTAAATCTGTATAAAGTTTAGGTTTAATAACTTTGTATAATGACACCACTGAAAATAATCTTTAAAAACAATATCCCATAAAATACATTGACTTTTAAAAACAATTTTCGATAATTTGTACCACGAGAATATTTATATAAATATTTTTTTTATTTTGTATATGGAGATATGTATTACGTTTATATGATTTATTGCTACGTGAAATTTCAAGCTTTTGCCATAAGCCGTTTCAAAAAAATGATAGACAAGTAAGTGACCTACGGGAAAAATGGAACACTAACAGGGTTCCATTTTTCCTTCAAGGTATGGAATCTTAAAAAGTAAGTCAAAGAAAACAATATCAATAAAAATGCATTAGCTTTTAACTTTTTCGTCAAACGGATATTAAAAATATTCTTCTATTTTTATATTAAATATTTATGCAAGATTTGTGATGTGTTTACCATTGACTCTTAGAAATACTGCGCTTGTTGCATCCGGTTCACACAAAAACGATTATACTTTTCAATAACGATATTAAAAATAGTAAATTGATACACGATACTAAGGTGATAAAGTAACAATGAAAGCAATGTTCATAAAGCCAAATGTTCAAACGTGTATTTCTATAATAATACAATTATCGTGCGGCGCGCTATAATTAATCGCACGACTTTATTTGGGCGATTTTTTCCATTATTTAATTCGCCCACGGAGTTAAATCTATATAATATGGGGTAAGATAGTAACTTTGAGGGAAGGGAACTTCAATCTCATTCGACGTAATTGCCATAAAATCTCTTCAAAGATAGGAAATTGCACGCATCAAATTCTGATAAAAAGTTTTATCTACATAATTTGGAGCATGTCACAATAAAAAAAATTTGTGTTTAATAATAATTTCTTGAATATGCTATTAAGAAACAAACATTACCACTGGTTGGCATTCACCTTTTTCTAAAGCCTTAAGAAAAACACATAAGAATATTTTAATTTCCCGTTAAGAGTTATCTGAATACAATCCAAGCTTTTAATCTTTTCATTGTTAAGGCCCTTATTTGTTGTCAGCTGGTCATTATTACGCATCGTGATCATAAACCTTTTGACCCACATCTTTTCCCTCATTTCCTGAACCCTCTGTCCTCTTTCGTTGTTTGTTATATTTGTCCATAGGTCTTTCGTATATTTATTTACCTTTTACAAAAAAAAGTCTGTAGCTTGGGGTCATATTTAAAACATAATTTAGTTCTCGATACCCCAGCTTTTATCACTTGCAAATTTTGATTCATGGGAAGCCGAGAAAGGTTTTTTTCACCTTATAAATTAAGTGAGTGTTGAGACGTGACGACAGTGTTTATTTTTTGGTTAAAACTGACAATATCGTCCAGGACTTCTATAATAAGCTCATTGCTTACTATGACTTTGTCTTAAACTGTAGTATGGTATTGACTAAAAAGTAGGAAAATATAATAATCATTGTAATAGTTTAGACTTAATATTGACTACAGAGTATGATTTAGTAAGTGAATCTTTCGACCAATAGGAGGCTTACTAGAAATGCATTTGTAATCTTTTTAAATGTATTTTTTTAGCATTTGTACATTTTTACAAATATTTTTAATCAGTTTAAATCCTTTCTCTTTTTAAATAAGTGTTTGCTTTAACTTTAATTTCACTTCTACACTTATTCGTTTCATTACAAATTGGTCCAGAGTTTTTAGGCATATTTTAAGTAAGTCGCTCACACCGTTATTTAACTCAGCAACCTTCCCATCAACAAACTGAATTACATTCCAGTCCAAGGTCTCAGCATCAATTAAGAAATGCAATGAAATTTCAATATTTAACAAATAAACTTTATATTTTACTCAGGATATATTTTTATTCACTTTCTTTTTAATTTGCTGAGTATAATCTTTATAATATCCTAAGTATTTGATTGTTTCTTTCTATGTATCAATTGACAACTGACAAATTCTAAGAAATATGTACAATATTTCAACATGTGTATACTATTCAACCGTAATTATACATATTAAAATATAATGTCCGAGATGCGGGTCGCCTCTTTGTTTGACTGATAAAAAGATCTTCCATAGCACCGCACTTAGTTGAACTAATTTTGTTTAATTTATTGACTTGCCATTATAATTTTCTTGTAAGTCATCATTTTATTTTAATTACATTTTATGGAAACTTGCATTCAATTTAAAAGCAATTGGCATATATAGATCTTTTTAATTAAGCTAACACGATTAATTCTTAAACTGTCCGTTTTAATAAATCTTATTTCTTGAAAAAAAAAATATTTTCATCCAGATGGAGTAAACATTTGGTTATATTTAGTTATTTGCATGTTCAACATAAATATGTATAAATAATTAAATATATGCTAACCGCACACAAATCTGCAAAACAGCAAAAAACTGTAATCATAGATTCTTCGTGTAATATTTGTAATGACTAAATATTATCAGAGGAAATACAGTTTTCCATGAATATTTCCCTTTTCTTGAGTATACTTTTAGCCCGTTCTGCTAATAAATATTTTCATTTATAAACGCAAGTAGGTTCTAATTACACAGTCTGAGATTAAATTGTGGATATCTCAATATTTCTTAGAGAAGAAAAACTGGTCGATAGATGCAAATTTGGTACATATATTCTCTTTATACTTTTGTTCAAACAAATAATGTTGAGTGAGATTATTCCATTCGTGACTCCATCTTGTCAATATTCGAAACTTTATTGAGATTGTTCCATTCGTGACTAAATTTTTTCATGATTCACGAAGAATTTACAAAAGAAAGTTTTGAATTCATCTTTCAAAAATTCAACTCCAGAAAGGACAAATTGTTTTGATAAATTATCCAAACATTTATGCTGTGCGGTATTAAATAAAAACACAAAACCAATAATTAATTTCCGAATTTGTTGTGTCCGTTCTTACTATGAGAAGGGCTTGTGCGTGAATAAAAAAATACGTGTCAAGGGTCATCTCATTTTGTTGCGTGAATCAAAACACTTGAAATATTTATAGGAATGTAAGCTATAGGTATCTGTATATTATATTCATTTTAACTTGATATCTCCAGCTGTTTCTAAGAAAAGGAGCTTTGGCAGACAGACGGACGGACAAATAGCCAAGTGATGCTATATTGGTTAAATTTTTTTCGTTTTAATGGACACCGTAAAAAGTTTAAATTTTAGATATAATATTGGTTTCCTTTTTTATTTCTGAAAATAAAATATACATATTGTTTTGTTGCATCGTAGTTTTCCAATTTTTTTAGTTTCCATTACGCTGTTAACCACAGCAGATATTTTTAAAAAATATTCCCAGTTTATATACTCAACAATCATGGTAGTTTCAAGGTAATTTGTATATCCTCTTTTCAAAATTATTTTTTTTACAATGCACCTGGGAAATTGAAATACATTTCTTCAAAATTACATGTTCTAAAAGAAAAGTATAACGTTAAAAGTAATGTTTTTGTATTTGGTACAAAACGGTACTCCGTTTTCTAGTTACATCAATTAACTATTTTTCAAAAAAAATTATGGTTATCTGCTACCTAATTTTGACAATGGATCAATTATTATACATCGGGGTATGAAAAATTAATTTATGTTTAAAACAGCGAGTAACTTCTAGACTATGCATATTTGTGCAACCTGTTTTGCTTTAAAGTGAGGGTCTAGGTATTCTGTCCATTACTTCTGCATGACCTCTGATGCAGGGATAGTATGCACACTACCAATTTTTTTTAATATGTTCCACTGATTTAATAATAACATAATTGTATCATTATGCAACCACAACGTTTCGACTTTTTTAGTATAACCTTCTTCGCATTTCATATTAAGAGATGTGTTTTGATGGTAAATGAAGTCACAACGGCGTTACAAAAAAGAAATCATTATTTTTGTCACAAACAAATAAGAAAATAATTGAGTACTTTCTTGTATGCATTTATGTACTTACTATCTTTTTCATGTTTACCCCATTAGTTTTTGCAATACGTTAACAAAGTCTGTGGAAGATCATAATATTCTTAGTATTAATTTTATTTAGTTCCTTGGTATTTCTAAAAAAAAAACACGATCGAATTTTATTACTGCTATTGCTGATATATACACTAAACGGACGCATTATAATATTCGAAGCATTTTGTAAATAGTGCATTACCCGACAAAGTGATGTAAAATATGTGACTGTAAATTTTTCTTGCATTATAATATTCGATGCATTTTGTAAATAGTGCATTACCCGACAAAGTGATATAAAATATGTGACTGTAAATTTTTCATGCATTATAATATTCATAGCATTTTGTAAATAGTGCATTACCCGACAAAGTGATATAAAATATGTGACTGTAAATTTTTCATGCATTATAATATTCATAGCATTTTGTAAATAGTGCATTACCCGACAAAGTGATATAAAATATGTGACTGTAAATTTTTCGTGCATTATAATATTCGAAGCATTTTGTAAATAGTGCATTACCCGACAAAGTGATATAAAATATGTGACTGTAAATTTTTCAGGCATTATAATATTCGAAGCATTTTGTAAATAGTGCATTACCCGACAAAGTGATATAAAATATTTGACTGTAAATTTTTTATCTATTATACCTATGTAACAAAATTAAAATATAATCAACATATTAGCAGAAATAAACTTAATTCACTCTATACATAGTGAAATATATAAATATATTTCTATTAATTTAGCATAAAAATATGGCTGAAAAGTTAGGTCATCCCTTTCAAACATCTTTTTGTAGTGAAGGTTCGAGGTGAAATATTTATAATATTATTTCGTCTATTTATTAATTTAGGACTAATGCTAAATTCTGTCAATTGATAAAATTATACATTTTCAAATTAGACCTTTGAAGCGTTTTGATGTGTTAAAAAAACAAACTGTAAATCAAGTCCAATCGACAATTATATTAAAAGACGGCCTTTACACATGCTATTAAGTACATTTCTGCTAAATTAATTTATTTACATGGAGCGTCTGATTTAGTTTTATACTAAATTACTATATTTTATAAGGTATATCCTGTGGCTAAATGTTTATTACCTTTAAAATCTAGATATATTCGTATTTAGTGTATCCATTTAAAACCAATTGTTACACAGTGATCGCCCTAATTTCTCTTCTTCATTATATTGTATTTCCCAAAGGTGTGTATCTGTATAAATAATTGATTTAAAAAAAACGATTTAATAACGTTTAAATTAAACATGGTATCGTTCAATTAAAGCTCTAGATATTAAAAAGTTAAGCACATGAAATAATTTGTGACCACAAAATACTGCATAACAAACACAGGAACAAGTGTACAGGAATATGTGTGCGTATTTACTTTCATTTATTTTCCAGATTTTCTAATCGCTACAAAGCCGTTTGCCATTTGACACACTCTATTTATTTTACTTACCGTTAAACATTCGTTGTGTGCATTAAAAATATAAATAAATTAAAAGGTAAAGTTTGTAAAAATTGAAATATAATTAGTTTAAAAAAAATTAAATACAAACAAAGCCGCAGAAGAACCGAATTTAGTGTATGTTGGGTGTAAATTTATAGTAAATAGTTTAACCAGTTTCTGTTAAAATTTTAAAAGCAAGGAATATTTTAGCACTAAAGCTCGAACAATGGTTCAAGACCGAATTTCCCTTAAAAATATTTTTATAAAATCGGTCCAAGGTAGATTATTAAATTAATTTTATGTGAAACAAAAGTTTTTTCACAAATGTTTCTTTAGCAGTTTCGGAGCTAGGGTAGGAGAAATACATTTTACATACGTTTTCAAGTAAATCTTTTGAACCACCTTACATATAATCCTACAAAGAAATTGTTTCCGAATTCTTGTAACTTACTTTTGAAATTGATAATCCACACAATACATAAACTAAACAGATTGAGTACTACATAATCCTTCCTCAAAATTTCCTTATGTCCATTTATTTATAATTTTTTTATGCTTTTTTTTGTGAATGCTAAACATTATTTATTTTCAATTACAGTGAAATGTAAATAATAGCGATTGAATCGATAATGTTTAAAATTCAATTTAAAAAAAAGAAAATTAAAATAAGTGATCTAATTAACAAATTTCTTTGCATTTATTTTTTGCTTCATGATTACCTTTGAACAGGATTTGTCGCTAGGTAGTTGCAGATTGCATTAGTGACGTATAAGTTCTGACATACAAGTAGTCATTTCTTCTTAAGTTTCTAAATTTCAATAATGAATTCAAGAAGATAGATATTGAAAATTTATTCATTTGATTAAAGTCATCTCATCTTATATTCATACTTGTATTCATCTCACCACCTGCAGACGTTTTAACAGGTGTCCTTTAAGGAGGAGCTCTTTGTTTATTCCCTTTTTATCGACGGGTGTATAAGAGTATTGGAAAAATTACAATTTTGTATTTTTATGCTGCTAATACATATCAATACACGCCCATATGTGTAAATATTCCTAACGACCATCGATAATGTCAAACAAGATTGGGCTATAGTTGAATATTTGTTTCATAAAGTGCGTTTGTTAATTATTTCCAATACAAGGTAATTTGTAATAATTAGTCGATAAAAAAATGCTTTCAATCTATACACGTGTGAGATTTTTATTAAAATAACAAAGGAAGTGTCCGATCCTGGACACTGAACTACTTTTTTCATTCTTATTATCAATTTCAAAGTTGAATTTTTATCTTATTAACAGGATATTATCGACTGTTTATAAATTATATGCAGTGATAAATATTTATTTATATTTGAGTATGTAACTTAATTTTATTTTATTTTATTATAATGTGATGAAATTAAATTTAATTGGATAATATAATTCCTAATTACATTTTTAATAATAATTTATCTACGAGAGTTACGAACTCACCAGAAACTAAATAGGTCGCCAATGACAGGTTAAATCGATATGAAAGTGACGATTGAGCTACATTTATATATACTATATTAGCTATCAGTATAGCTTCCCATGTTCGCTTATACCCCGCAACATATTTCCGGTACGGTAGTAGCAGTCTATTTAAAGTGATAATGCGTTTCCCTTCCGTTAGTAAGCTAATCCGATTACACACCATAAATCGATTTAAATTTTAATATATTTTGACAATGTATATAGACGCATTGCCTCTTGTTATGTTACAATTGAAAGATACCGTTTTTAATTTATAAGTTATATTTGACCTTAGGAAAATATTAAACAAAAAATATATACTTGTCATAAAAGTATTAAAGTTATTAATTTATTTACTTTGATGAGTAAATACATCTGGCAAATTTATTGTTACGGGTGTAATCACTTCTAGTTAACTAAAATTAAAATGCAATATTAAAGATTCAGGATAGGTAGACAACAAAATATTATAAATAGATTTTTGACAAGAAAAAGAAAATTCATATAATCTAATTTTAATATTTTGGGAGTACTTAAATAAGAATTGAAGGTTAAAAAAAGGAAAATTAAGCAAGTGTGGTGTATCTTTTTGAAGTTCAGATATCTGAATTCTGAATTAAAATTCTGAAATATAATTTCTTCAAAAATTATGAAAAATTATTTCAATAAATAGTGGCATAATTGATTAAAAAATTAAAACTGCAGTTAAGCTCTTTTAAAGGAAATTATTTGCAATATGCCATTTTAAACATTTAAAACCATGCTATTTTGAAATATTGACAAAAATTTAGTATGGTATCTTAATGTATGCCAATGTAGAACTGATTTTAATTATTAACATCTTTATATATATTCGTATGGATATTAACGTTCGATATATCTGGAGAAGTTTTCAGGGTGATTGTATAGTGTATTAGACACGAATTGGGATTCGAAAAGAATTAAAAACATGTAAATTAGTTCACACCTATTTAAATGTTCCTTTAAAAGAGACCTTTTCTTTCGAACGAGCTTACACTTAAAAATTTTATATATAATTATTGGCGCCCATAAAAATGAATTGAATGAGCAGACTTAAAAAGTAATATATAGAAATTGACGGGACTATTGCAGAAATTAAATTTAAAATTACGGCTGATATGTAAGTTAGAGTCATCCTTGTTAAATGTACGTTCAAAAAGTAAATATATGAGATAAAACCTGAGCCGTACAAATTAAAATCAACACGAGCAAAGCCGCGAGTGTGATCTAATTTCTAATAAATTAAAAAACTCCGGTCGCCGAAGATTGTAAAACTTTTTGTAATGAAAGTAGCAAAATGCAAGTTTTTGTACTTCAATTTCTATTCACTACTACTTGATGTAGTATTATTTCTACTTTATCTAAATTCTTATCCACACCTTAGGTTTCATTGTATGACAATATCTTCAGGTGGGCCATTTACAAATTGCTCACCGGAAGATGTTGTCATACAACGAAATCTAGGTCGTTGGTAAGAATTTAAATAAAGATAAAAATTAAGTGATAATGAATTTCTACAAAACTAACGCCAAATATATTCAAGTTTTTTGCACCTTAATTTTTAATTTTCTTGTTTTACTTTTGATCCCAAGAAAGAATAAAACAAGGGAAAAAACTATCTGGACGAGAAAAAGAAAGGGGAAATTGATGAGATTCACTTTCCAGCATGGCTAGAATGTTACAGCAACAAGTCAGAAAAGTGATTTCTAACCCTAAGGGAAATAGGAAAAGATGCCGGCAAAAGACATTATGAAGAAGGACGGTTGAGGAAGAAGCCAAGAAAATAGAACAGTTGTTTGGGCAGTTGAAAATTCTAACTCGTAACAAAGTTTGTTGCGGAGAAGCGTCGATGCTCTGCGTTATTTTATCGTAGGTTTTATTTAAACTCTATTGGGGTTTGAGTCGAGTAAATCAAGTTATAATCAATAGAAATAAATGAGGTTGACTTATTATTTTATCGTATTGAAAGGCAAGTTATTATTTTAAACTAGTCTCTAGACCTCATAGAGTTTAGAAATTTTGTACCAATAGAAAATGGCCTTATTAAATTAAATGTCAGATATAAGTAAGTAAATATCCTATTCACTATTTCGAAAGGCAGCTTAAGAGAATAATTTAAACATTCGCAAATGTCTCGATGGACTTAGAAATGTTGTGTGCTCAACATGAAAAACATGTTCTGTTATTATTTTTACCCACTGTTATACTTAGTCGATTATTATACTTAGTCTCGTTTACAGTTATAAAATATATAACATAATAATGCTGACTTGAGTTATATTTTATAACATGATGAACTTTCTACATTAAATGGAGAGATGTTCAAAGAGCTCAGCATTATAACGTGCTCAAACGGATTCTAGTTCCAAGATACTTCCATTACTTGTTACAGATCTCGAAGATGTAATATGTAGACGACAAATGAATACATTACTATTTATACTTTTAAATGACACAGTTGACACATATTTGTATTTAAAATTTTGTTGGAGTATAAAGCCTTGTTTATTGCAATTTGTATTTCAATGGCCTTGAACATTGTATAAACGGATGGTAATTTATTTATTATTAGGGATTGCACATATCCCAAGACTTGAACAATTTCAACTTTCTTCCTTACAATATATAATGGCGATGATTGGATCCTTAATTGAGATTTATATAAAATTCAATTTCCTTTCTTCCTGGAAATTAGTAATATAATAATTTTATGAACTATTTTCGTACCGAATTTTAAATATTTTAAAAATTTTCTTATTTGTGTACTAGGCGTTATTAGAAAAAAATAAACATCATCAATAAATACTTTAGAGTGATTTGTTAAGTTTAAAAAAAAAACATTTTTTCTATAACTTTATTAGCATATCAAAATAATCATTACGGATGGGTAATGATTATTTTGATATGCTAAGAAGACCAGCAGAAAAATCAAATTATGTTTCCTTTATTTTTAATCCTCCTTAAACCGTTCCGCCATTCCTGAGTGGCACGTACCTATAGATACTAGCTTGGAGTAAATCACTTCGCACTAAATATCGCAAGCTTTCCTTAATATTACGGCCTTGTCGGCCAAATAAGCTGGCTTCGGCCACGGGGTTTTGTACTCGGTCATTTTCAGCGGGATGCTTTACTCTGAATGAATTGCGTAGGCTTGTTTATATATATATATATATATATATATATATATATATATTTATATATGTATGTATATATATATATATATATGTATGTATATATGTATATATATATATATATATATACACACACACACACGCGCATGTATAAACCATAAGGTACTCGTAGCTTCCGCGAACCGACAGTGATTAATCACGAATGTGTTTATGGTTTGATTCTGTTTCAAGTTCAGTTAATTGGATTTTGTTCACACCACTCTGTCGGATATTTTAAGTAAATATATTCATATTTGATTTTTTTGTATGAATTGTAATGTGCATATAAATATTTTCGATGTCGGACCAATGCCATACGCATGATATAGATTTTCCTTTTTGTATTTGTAATTACTTACCTATTCAAACTTGGTACAGCGTATTGAATCCATCACCATTGAATCATCCATCGAAAAAAATTAATTATGGTGAAAAATATTCCCGGTCTGCCTCTTATGGATATTTTATAAACAAACAATTCTTAAATTTATAGACCACTTTAAGAAACGGCCGGCTCTATTTTTGAAACGAAACTCGGTATTTATATTTTACTATAAAAAACTATATAAAAAAATTATCGTTATACCTTTTCCATACCCAGATATCATCTGTACAGGTAAAGTCCCATATGGCCACTATAGACTATACAATTTTCAAAGTGTGCCATATAAAGTGCAATAAAATGTTTGACAAAGTTATTTTCCATCAGAATAAGAGGGAAACTGGGTAAAAACTGTGTGGTTACCCACGACAAAGAAGACCAAAAATTTAGTCAGTAGTCTAAAATAGTAATAACGATGTTTTAAACTAGGTCCTTGATCGGTTCGAAGAAATCAGAAATTTTGCTTTCGTTCGATAGCCGAGAAAATGACTGATGGCAGCTGCACTTCGCGAAAAACAAAAAAAGCTCGTTTGATATAAAACCATATATTGCGTGGTCAGATGAATTACCTTAAACTTACCACAATTTTGGATTCATCTGATCACATATACGACATGTGAGTTTTATTAAGTTAGATTCTAAAAGTTAGTTAGATGATAGTACAGTAAGATGTTAAAGTTATGTATGTTGTGCATATCTGTGTATTTATACTTACACTTGTGTGTATTTACTATTATTTACTTTTAACGACGGATTATAACTAATATCGCATTCTTTCGTTTAATATTTAATGAAGTGAAAACAATACTAATAATTATTTTCTTTATTTCTTTATTTCTCTTATATGATTTAAGATTTATTTAAAATTTAACTAATGCTAACTAGAGTTAGTTAAATCTTGTATTACGTTTGAACCAAAAATGCCTTAGGAGAGTTAAAACTTATGCTTTTACAATTATGGCATTAAGTGATAGATGCTGAATGACGGTAATAACCAAAAGAAAAACTTGCAACAAAAATTTTCTCCTCGCGATGCTAATAAATCAAAAAATTACAATGGCCAACATTTTGGAGCACATGTACAGCATCGAGGTGCCCGTATGCAACAGAACTAGAACTACTGAGGCAACTGAACGCTACCTCGCATTTACGGTGAAACATGCAGCTAGGCACCAAAGACGAGTGGGAGTTGGGTATTAATCATATTACAGCATAGTTCAAGTTCTGTAATTTTATTTATCATTAACTTTTCTTTACTTTAATTTCAACTTTTTATGTTAGCTTACTATTGTACCTAAAATATAAATGGTGTGGGATTTTTATCAAAACTCCAATTTTTGCAGAATTTTTAATATTTTCATCTGTGAATAGCTTTTTCTAGAAAAGTGCCAAAAGGACCGCAATGATTTTATCGAGGCTTAAAAGTGCCGCAAAATTTATAAGCGTCCAACTTATCTAAGCGAAACCCTAAACTTCTAAACTGCCGCCGAACTTCAATTATTTATTAACCCTTATGACGTAGTTGGACTAGCCAAACAACCGGTGTATTATTATTTATTAGATAACATAAAGTGGCCCTTGTAAATCGGAAGAATACGTTTGTTTCAAGGTCGTAGATTCAATAATTATTTTTGAATTATTTGATTATGAAATTTAATATGCTTTGGAGATAAGGATATATTCCTATATTAATTTTCATTTCTTAAAGACAAGTAATAAACTCGTCGGTAAAACCAAAAGTACACAAATACCCTGCATCTTTTCATTGTTTATTAATAAACATTGCAAGAAAACATATAATATTAACGGCGACGACATATAATATTCATATCGAACTTTTTTCTTATAATTACCTAAAGAAGTTCATCATAAACCTATATATGAATAGATTAACTTAAATTTTTACAAAGACGTAGAAAGAAGTGAAATAATTGGTAAAAAATTAAATATTCAACTTTTTTTAATTGTTTATAAAATAAGTCATAAAACAGCGAGCCGAGAGAAGGAGCAAAACGATTCGTACAAAACAAAGGTTGAGAATAGTTACCGGGCACAAAGAAATACAGTTTAGGAGAAAATTGTTAATAAAAGTTTCATCTTTTTGACAAATCTTGTTGACATTAATAAACTTCTTTTCTGAGAGTTCATTAATCCATAGAAAGATAAAACAAACAGACAAGTCAAGAATCGTTACTTATAGCATGTTCTCATACCTATGTAAGTACATTAATACACTGAAATTTGTATCATTCTTTGGAGGGAGATTTCTTCCGCTATATAAGAAAATATAATAAAAGTTTTTATTATGTTACTTGTGAAATTACCAAAGTTATTACATTTATCATCAAAATCGAGACTGATCCACTAGTCGATAATAAATCAAACGACCACTGGGTTTGCAACATTCTTACGATATTTTCGATAATTCGTGTATTGCAAAGTTAAATTTCACGATGAGCGCAGTGTTAAGCTGTGCGCGTTGTACCACACCGTGGTTATGTCATTTTTCTCTTTCTTCGCATCTCTGGAATTTTTAAAATTCTTACAATCCTTTACTACATTCTCAGTTTGAAATGTTTAAGATTGTAAACGAAAAAATAAATATTGAGTCTAATGTTAAATCAAGAGTGCCGGCTTTTTTTACAATTTAAGCATTTTTGTGTTTATAGAAAATATTTAGGCAGCAGGTAAGGAATATGTGTCACCATAATTAGTTTTTTGGCGTGATGGATTTAATATATTTAATATTTTATTTGATTTAATATATAATTATATAATCTTTAATACGGTAACATTAATAATAATAATAATGAAAAGTGATTACAGACATATGAAAAGAAAAATATATGTCTTATGCAGACACCTGTACCATTTCCAAAATGTTTACACATAGACAATCCAATACGAAACAGTTGAAGCTGAACATATTTATATTCAGTTCGCCCTACACTCTCGGGCAGGACGGGCTGAAACTAATAGAGCGTGAACCACGTGTCAGATCGGTAACAAATTGGTGATTGATCACCGCGGTTTCCCGTATGCTATCTTGTGGGTTACTGTGCAACGTGAATTTCGTGTTTACCCGCTGATATGTGTGTGTACTTGTATATATATACTCCCACGCTACATACAGGGGATGTACCGTAAATAATATTTTTTTAAACACGTTGTTTTATAGCTATGCAAAAATTTAGCTTTATGGCACTTATAGTCTGTGATCAAAACAACTTTATGTACCATAAACGGACAGATAATCAGACGGCCATGGCGAAACTATAAGAGTTCCTTATTTAGCTAAACAGGATACAAAATAAACTAATATCTACTCTTCAATAATCTTATTGAAACTTTAAAAAAGTCGTGAATGACAGTTAAGTCGCGAATTAATAATAGTCAGGAATAAATAATTAATCTGAAAATATGCTAATAATATTCATATGTTTAAATCAGATTAAACTGTTGACCATAAATAAAACGACATTTTCAACTTTGTAAATAATTATTGGAAGTACCGTGACTTGTCATAAAATATCAAATTTTGAATACATATCTTTGACATTCAACTGATATCAATATAAATTTTGAAGTGATCGTAATATTTACCATAATAAAATGCATATTCACGGTTTAGAAAAGTTTTGTTCTTAAAATAAAAATGTTTCTAATTACATCTAAAAAAGGAAGAGTTCGACACTATCTGTTCGCTGGACATATCGTATTTACGATTTACGCGGACTTGGAAAGTCTACAAAATATCTAGAGCAAAAAGATATTTCAAGAAATTTAGAGCAAAAAGATCTTTCAAGAATTGGTTATTTTCTGAATAAATACATTTATTTACTGCAAAAGCAAATCCGCGTATTTGTTTAAGACAAAAGTAAATAAACACGTGTACGTGAAAGTAAACACAAGGGAATTCTTTGAAACTCTTTTTCTACATGACTTAAGTCATTATGTTCAGCGGTAAAAATGATAATAAACGAGTCTTTTCTCAATCTCAACTTTTTTTACAAGTACACAGTACCGAAACTTAGTTTTATGTTTTCTTTAAACATAATAATGTTTTGCTTAATTAAGTAAAGAATGTCACATTTATGATTGTATTCAATTTTATGTTTTATAAATGTATTTATTTTTCCTTGTTATTTGTGGAAATTTTAGAACACAGGATTACTCGTAAATTCAATTTAGAGTTTATAGAATATTTCATATATAAATCGTATAATTTTTTTTTTCTTTCAAAATAGAATAAAAATTTTCGTTTATTTTAATCGCAGTTACATTGAGCTTATTCGAAACGTATACAAATTCCATAACATTTTAAGTTGAGAAATTATATTATATCTAATTAAATTTAATTATTGCCATTACATGGATGAAAAATTGAAACGCGTGTAGCAACACTGTCCGTTCTAATAGATAAAGATAATTAAATTTAACATTAATTTTATTAAAAGCGAATATAATTTGTGATTGTACATAATATTTTATTTGCGATTGTACAAATAAAATAAAAACTTTAGTCAAATAGCATAGCTTTTGAAAACTTTTTAGTCTTCACTAAAGGAATCTTACGTAACAAGGAGTGAATGTTGGACGACGATACCCACTCGGAATGGATTATTGGGAAGTATTTTTAGCCAAAGAATTAATTTTATGCAAATGAGGATATGAGTTGTTTACATGATGCGATTAATTTTTGTAACTTATGCATAGTCACTTTCAAAGTTCAATTATCTCAATTTGAAAGTTTGATGAAACTAAAATTTGTTCAGTATAACCATCCAACATTCAAATATCAACTCTTTTTAGGTATAATTTTGACCGTAGTAATAAAATCGATATAAAAGGACCGTAGTAATAAAAATACGTTTTACAGCACCTGTCTCTCCATAAACGTGAAATAAATGAATTTAAAATATACGGATTGACACCAAGTGGAGTGACAAAATATATTTTTGAAGGAATTTACATTAAGAGCACAATAAAAGAATTTCTAAAAGTTCAATTCGTAATTTTAAAAATAAAAAAATTACGATCTTTTGAAAGACATAAGGTATAATAAACTTATGTTTTAGCACGTACATATTATAAATTTTTGTTATTGAAGTACTGAATAAAAAAAAAACAGGAAAAGATCGTTGAATGTAAGGTAAGAACATTACACCCACTAGAATCATACTCGAGATTTTTAGAGTTTTCCTGAAAATTATATTTTTTAACAACTTTTGTCATTACAAACTTAAAATTAATCCATCGATTTTTTCAGGGCTAACAGAGATATTTCGTATTTAATTATTAGTTTTTGGATTTTGGAAGATCATAGTTAATTTTTATACATGGAGAAGGTTGCAAATTTTTTTTAAATATTTCAAGTTCACATTCATTACGAAAATCACCCTGAAATCATGAAAATATTTCCTAAGTCATTTACTCTATTATGTTTTGTATATTATTTTTGTTTTTCGTTAAAAGCCAGTGAGGCACAAAAGTTCTCGCCAACCTGTGTTTAAAAAGACCTTCACGCAATTGATTAAGGATCCTCTTTTGTATTGATTTGATACTGTCATACTTTAAATTGTATAAATAAAATTTTAGATTGATGATTCGTTATAGTTCATTTTTTTCCTCTTCTTCTAAACATATTTAGTTCCTTTATATTTAAAATGGCCCTAATTGCTGTGATCAATTTCTAGACGTATATAATCTTTTCATATTCCAAACGGTCCTAATAGCTGTAATCAGCTTCTAGATGTATATAATGCCTTTATATTTCAAAATACCTTAACAGCTGTAATCAACTTCTAGATGTATAAAATCCTCTAATATTTCCAACGACCTTAACAGCTGTGATCATCTTCTAGATGAGTAAAATCCCTTTATATTTCAAATGGCCCTAATAGCTGTGATGTGATAAATAAGTAGAAGGTTTAATTTCTGTCTTGCAATGAAAACAGACATCAAAGGTAGAGATTTGAAAATTAATAATTTTAATTCATGGAGTTTTTTTCGTTTATAAAAATTAACTTATGAATCTTAAAAAAAATTTAACGTAGAAATATAGTCATAAAAACAACATTCTAATCAAATCTAAAATGGAGCAGAATTGGAATTGTTCCAGTATTAAATATTATATTTTTTATTGACGTTCCATCCAGCACTTGCGATGTTCATCGGCTAATAATAAAACATCATTTATATATTACCATTTGTTACAAAAATCTGGTATTGTTTGGAAATTAATACCAAGTTAGTACTACTATTTTATTATGAAATCACCAATGATATAAATAATATCACGAAAAAATACTCCATGTAGGTATGCAAGTATTATTTTTCAAAGATGTTTTTTGTTGGTATGCCATATTTCTCATAATACTTCATCAAAACCAATGACAAAACCAATCTCATTTTGAAGATTACCTTCACTAAACAAACAATTTGAAATTAATTTAATTATTTTTTAATTCTCTATCTATTATTTTTAAAGGAGTTTTATTGTAAACACGCCATCTAGTCAACCTTTTAACTAACATACACGAGAATCATTCAATAAGTAATTATTTAAAACTGTGCCATCTATTGACAGTCTCTTTAACTAACATGCACGATAATCTTTCAAACATGATTTATTTATAAATAAAGATTTATTCATTGTTGCTCATTGTATTCATTCATTGTCGCTCATGTACCAGAATCTGTTTTTTTTCATATGGACTAATATACATGACTTTTTCACGAGTCAATGATATTCATATTTATGTTAAAAATACATGTATCTAGCCAAAAGTAACCAGTGAATCACATTATCATTCTAATATTGTTTTTAAAGAAGTTTTGTAAACTAAGAAGTTAAAAAAATATTTGTGTTTAAATTAATGAGGTAAAATAAGTACTGATAGTACACGAGTATGAACATGTCATAACTCACAAAGTATGAATGAAATGTTTTGCTAAAAACGTATTTTACACTTCGAACATAAGATAGTCCACCGATCTCGACAAGTGCACCGATCTCGGCTTCGACTGCAAAACTCACATTTGCCTTTTCTACCTCTTGTAGGTATATTTAGGCGCGGTGCTGTTTCAGGTACACATAAAAGCAGCTCTCCTTTAATTATTATTCCAATTGGCGTATTTTCCTTTTCAATCCTCAACTGTATGAGCGGTTTTACCAATACGAAAGTAATGCCATATAGCAAGGGTCGTCGGACATTTTTTTCAGTTGGATTATTGATTATATATATATATATTGATATATGTTGGTAAATATTGCACTAACATTGAGAAGATTGTAAAATATAGTCAGCGTCTAGCGCCGACTGTTGCGTTAGACATCATATTGTTGGCACACTTTATCAACTATATTCACCCCACACTTCGTATGATTATAAAAGGTGATTATTTTTGGTTTGCAAGATTCACCGATGGCATCATAGATTATGTCGATGTGCTCCTCTTGTGAAATTTATTCTTCCGCTTCGCTATCACAAATATAATCATTAGTCAATGTTTCTTCGAGCCATGATTGTATAATTCTATCCGGTGATAACGGCATATTTATTGTCTATCAACAAAATATAGTGACTGTTCGACGGAAATCACAAAATAAACATTAAAACTAGTCATAATAATTATGAATACTTACCACTGTACATATAGTTAATATGCACTAAAAAGTTCCACAAACGGTCTCGTGGCTTCATTTTATAGTTCATAACTTAATATTTTGTTTTATAAATATTTCTATTTTTGTGATTGACAGTCACGTCATCATATAACCATTCCACATTAATATATTTAGATTAATCATATATTTACTAGCTACCTCCTACTCAGCTAATCTAATTTGTCTTGTATTTTTTTTTACCTTTCTACAGATATGTATTTCTTAATTACTTTTACTTGCAATTTTATATATTCTCAACTATCCTTCATTTAAGTATTTTTCTTTTATTTAGGTTCGGTAATATTTAGTGAACAATTGTTTTGTACATTGTTTGTTATTTTTTTATTTCATTTTAATTATCGAAACTTTGACTTTATATTTTCGAAAACACTTTTCGCTTTAAAATAAAAAGTGGCAGCTTTTTTTAGGCCTGAGAAGTTAGGAACAAGTATTAGATTCAGAGGAACGATACGTGGAAGAAATAATTAAACAAGATTTTTTGCATTGTACACATATCGTAACGAAGACACAATTTAAAAACAGCAAGAGAAACTAAAAAAATTAAAAAATATATTTAAAAGATTATGTTATTTCTTTTTCATATAAATGTATTAAATTTTAGAACTCTTCTATAAAGCCTACGTCTATAGGTTAAAAAGAGTACTAAAAAGGTCTCATAACGGATTTGGATGTATTTTTCAATTTTAATTGCTTTTAATTCTATTTTTATGTTGTTCGTAAAAGTTTTTAGCATAATGGTGCCATTTTCATTTTAATCACTTAATATAGTTTAATATTTAACTCTTTCCCCAAATTATTTTGCTCAGCAGGACATTTTGCCAAAAATTATTTATAATCAATTTTATACACTTCTTTTGATATATTTTAATCTAAAATATAAGCTATATTTATTCCATATTAAGATACACTCAATGCATATTTGCAACTTGTTTTCACATTTTTTTAAAATGTCTTTTGTTTATGCCAGATCCGGTAGGTGGCGCATCTCCCTTATGCACTATATCCGTAGCCACGTTTGAACTAATTATACATAATTAGGATATTTTAACTAGTGAACGTTTATTTCTTCCATGCTATCGGTAATTAAACTTGAAATTAGTGTAGTTCTATACCTCACATTAATCCGACTAAATTTGAAAAAATAAACTAAATTTAAATTTAGACTATTTGTGTATTTACAATATAAAACTAGATTTCATTTATATTGTTTCAATTAAAATCATTTCAAATTTATTTCAAGATATAGTTAAGATAAAATAAGACTTGTGAATAATAAGTAAAGTAAGACCGTTTTTAGACTTCCGCACACAAAGTGTCTGAACAGAACTCTATTGGTGAGTGTGCCGGCGAACACTCTCTCGTTTGTTCGTCTATCCATCGGTTTGTCATATGCTTATAAATTCTAAATGAAATAAGATAGGACCTTAAAATGTACATATATAGTTAGTCTAAAATTAAAAATAGCATTTCAAACGATTTAAAACTATATTTCGGCGGATCCATAAATAAAGAAAGGATGAACAAAGGTTTTTTTAGACGAATATCATCTGAGAACATGGTAAAAAAATTTTTTGAGTAAAGTTTTTATATTGCTTTTCATTGAAAAGGTCTATCTCAAAAAATGCATTACGCAGGTAGTCCTAACCAGCTCTAGCAGTATCATATCCAGTTTTTAAATTAGAAAAAACAATAGGAATTATATATAAAATAGTAAAAAGTTATGAGTAAAAAAACCAAAGTAATTTTGGGGAATTGGCGATATTTTACCCCTATGAAAGAAGTAGTTGGCAATGATGTCCCCATAGTGAAAAATTAAATGCATACTTGCAAATAGCTTCACAAACATTTTATAAATAACTGTTTAGATGTATCTAATCAAATCCTCCTAGTGCGAGCTCGACTCGTATTTGATGGTTTATTTTAATTTCATTTTATATTTTTTGACATTACATAAGTAAATTTAACAATGTCAAATTATTTTAAAACACTTAAAAAAATGTTTAGTTTAAACATTTAGAGAGTACAACAGAATTTTGTTTTAAAATTATATATATATATATATATATATATATATATATATAATCATTAACCTAACTAATGGTTTATTAATGACCGAAAAATTTCAATATTAACAATTGTAAAAAAGTCCCAAAAAAATTAAAAATTGGTATTTACTCTAATGAAAAGATGTAGTTTATTTATTCTGGATACTGAAAAAATACAAATTTCATGGATAAATTTAAATTTATAAACAAAAAACTTATAGTTACTCAATTACAGCTTGAAAGCTGCTTTGTCTACACACAGCTGCGTGTAACATTAACCCGAAATTTATCTTCCTGTCTCTCTAAGTGTTTAAGTTTGTCACGGAGGTTTGTTAATGATTTATAATTACACATTATAAAAACATTTATAAAAACACAACAGCAATACTACATGTTTTATTTTCATTTTCATTCTTTAAAATTTATAGAAACTTTTAAGAGCAATTAATTAGAAGCAAAATAATTTTCCAGAAAATTCTTAAAACCACATCTTGAGTACTAGTGATATCTAAGGGAGTACCAAAACTGAAATTGATGGGTGCGTTATAAACACCTACACGCATTATTAGTATCGTACTACGTGTAAGCAGGTGAAATAGTTTTTGTTATTATAATTTGCTTTTAATAAAATAAATGTACATTTTATTAGAATTACTTTGAATAGACTCGCCTATTGCTTATAAAAACGCAAACTAACTTGATTATCGAATCAACAATATATTTTTAAACTAAAATTTATAAAAATATGGACCCACAAAAATTATGTGTGTTCCATCTCTTTACCCAAGCATTACTGAAACGTAACGATGTTCAGCACATTATATTAAGGTCGCTGCCTTATTGACAGATATTGTTAACTTAGCTAATTTTACATTTGGTCAATTTTAACATTTATTTAACTAAGACCACTTCATATTTAGACTAATTCAAACTTAAGAAAATTGTATATTTAGACAACTTGGTAATTACAAAATTTAGATAATATCACATTTAGACAACTTCACATTAAGCGACTTCAACGTTAAGACAATATCACATTTAAACAACTTCAAAGTCAATTTCCAAAATAGCATTAAATTAGACAGTCCATTCAATAGAGACACCGACACTGTAAAGTCTAAATAAAAAAAGTTCTGTAAAAGCTAAATAAAAATTACATCTATGAGTGTAGATTAGGTGAAGCACTAAACTCATTTGGAAAGCTGGAACTTGACCAACAATTGTTAAAAGACTTTGGAAGAAAAAATAAAATGATAATTCGTATTATATGAACGAAGCATTTAAAAACCTTAATATCTTATAACAAATCAAACACTCATTTTATCTCTTTTTCATCTTCACTGCTCCGTCCCTCAAAGGAAAAAGGGAACCCATACCACATCAAACACGTGTCCTGTCTGTCAGTCGATCACAGCCATATTTCGTGAAACTGCTGGATACTGACACTTGAAATTTGGCGCCATAGTAAAAAAAGTATCAACTGATATATATTTCAGTAGCTGATACTTAAAAACATTTGTGTGGAAATTTTACGTGTTAAATTAAATGCTCGAAGAAAATTTTAAAATTCATGTACGTCGTATGAAAGCACTCATTATGAGAGTTTAAATATTAACTAATATTATTAAAAAAATCTAATATTATTAAAAATATTTTTTTCATAATGTTAGTTAATATTGAGATACAATCGAAATAAATCCCTCAAAATTTGCAAAAAGGTAACTGAGCTTTCCTTTCCTTATTTCCAAAAAAAATTACCTTAATGTTATGAAAAAGTTATTTTTAGAACCCTACGCAAGTCGTAGAAAAATTATATTGATTATTCCAGATGTAATAGATTCACGATAATATATGATGTTTGAGATATTCACGATAATATACACTTAATTATATTAATATTAAATATTTAGTACTACATAGTAATATTAAATATTTATTGCAGTTAGAAGTCTATGTAATTAATGACATGACAAACAAATTAATTTACTTTCGGATCAAAGTACGGAACACTCGATGAGTGAGCTAGATTTGCGTTTTGAAGTTTCATTATTTTATGATAACATTACTCATGACGTCACAATTTTCAGTTTTCTTTGCACTTTGCAGTTTTCACTATTTTATGATAATATGACTCATATCGTTGCCTTTTTAGGTTTTTCATAATTAAAATCTTTAAAATGTTCATGAGTTAACTAAAATGGAGAAAAGAGCACTTGTAAGACGCTTTCTTTCCAAACTTTCCTTATCGGTAATTCATTTGCATTACCCTGGAAATATCATAGATAAAGAAATTCATAACCTGTCTTGGTTCGTCAAATACGATATAAACATGGAGGCTTCGGGTCAATGCGACGGTATAAAAATAGGTGATTGCTTAAAATTTAGTGTAACACAACATATTTGACAGACACATATTTGGGAAAGATATTTGTGTATCCTCTAAATTCGATCTAAAAATATAGACTTCCTACTTCCCTATGCAACTTGTTTAGACAATAAGCAATACCGCAGACTAATTTGAGCATATTATTTAGTTATAATATACAGTGAAAAGTTTTCTAATCCACCAAATTCAGCCTACATGTAGCTGAGTATTCGGAAATATATTTTTGAAGACAAAAGTTAGTATCGCGTTAAACAAATCATTGATAACTTTAAATGCCGTAATTAATATCCATTGCCATTAAAATTATTTAGCAAATTGAGTTAATTACAAATATCTTGTTTTTTCAAAATACGCCATTACGTAGAGGAATGAAGTTTTTTTATATTTGGAAATGGTATTTTCAAAATTTATGTTTTGTGAAATCCCCATTGGGAATGATAATGTAATGAATTTTTTTTTCAAACGGGAGTTATCTGCAAATGATTCAAAAAATTCCTATGACAATTTTCTTTTTCTCAGAATTGCCAATTATTGTATTTATTAAAGTATCACATGTCTCTAAAATTTAAAATGAACAAGTGCACTTTCTTAACTTTAATCGTTGATTAGATATTAATTTAGAAGAGTATTTAAATTCATATAAAAGTCTACATTTTGTTGTTTAGACTCAAACCGAAACCAAATTGAAAAACTTTTGTTAATTCCAGTTTTTATCAGTGAGTAGAATATTTGGGTACAAAGTGTACCAGAAGGGATTTTGAAAATGAACCAAGGCCATAAAGCAACTAAGGCCGTAAATGTAGAACGAAGATAAGACGAGTTACGAGGAAAAATGTGTAATAAATAAAAAATAAAGTGCATGTGTAAATATAACAACTTGTTATGACAGGCGTTGGTATTCGCTTATTAACGCATCCTTATTTTGATTGAAATATAATTAAAATGTTTTATTTTGAACGATATTACTTTAAAATTGTTATTTATTTAATATAAACATATCATTATTTTTACTACTATTATTGTAACTTTTACTGAATGGCAACTCCAAGGTAATTAGGAGAAAAATCTAATCGGTATAATATTGCAGTTTCCTTTATGTGCGGGGTAGTTACTGACAAAGCATAAATTAGATCTGTAGTTATTCAATTGCTATGGGCAAGCAAAATTACGATATATTTATTCGATTACGATGTTCTATTTGCACTTTTAAAATACCGGGCACTCGGAATGTTTTGACTTAAATATTACGATTACAATCAAAACTTCCGTAATATTAATACATTGCTTAATTAAAATACCAATTGTGTTTACATTTCTGACTTGAGTAAAGGGGCAATATATATAAAACGGGTGCGTTTCATGAGTTTTCAGATTATTTTTGGTATCGATCCTATGAAAACTGGCCGAAAATTCCCGAAGAAAAAGATCATGATGAATAAGCATCGGTGTAAGCTTGCTAAAATATTTCGAAACATTGAGCATTGCCTTACTACCTAAATGAATTTAGTTTTATTCATGTATGCCAAAAACTTGAATAATTAAGTAAATAAAACACGAATTCCAAATGTATTTTGTTTATCTCTATCGTAATAGAGAGATAAACAAAATAATGAGAATCAATGTAGAAAAGTTCTTTGTGAAGTTCAAAAAATTACATCCAATTTGAATATGGATTCTATTGAAGACATGTTTTAAAGGCGGTTAATGAAAATAAAAACTGTGTATTAATATTTATATGGATATTATCTATCTAAATATATTTTTTTTGCAATTCAACAAGTCTCTTATTTTACCTAAATATTTATTCGTTTGTAATAACTAAGTATTAATAATGAGTAAAAAATTTACATACAAAAAAATCTATTATTCATGATCAGAGGTAAAATTATCATCCCTCATAAATTATCATCCCTCAAAAAAGGAAATGTAAGAGAGTAAAAACTGGCCTCTATTCCCAATAAGTCGCTTATGTTATCTAGTCGTCCTTTTAAAATTTCAATGTACATCGTTATTAGAGTTTCATAAATCTTTTTTAAGAAAAAATGCATTTTCATCATGAGTAACGAAAAAAGCATTTAACAGGCCTACAGGGTCCTGTCTGTTCTGGAGAGTATCAATACCTACTTTCTCCCGGATGGGTCAGAAGGAGAAAGCACAGATATATGAAGTGAAGCAAAAAATGAAACGAAGAAATTGTTTTTTTCTTACGTTTTTACATAGAAAACCTTACACCAATCTTCGGCGACTAGGATTTGTTAATTCACTAGGAACTAAACATTTGCCGTGGCTTCGATTGCGTGAATTTTCAATTAATACAGCAGAAGTTTCATCCAAAAATAATGTTTGCATCTCAAAAGTTTACTTAACAAGGATAAATATATCTCACATTTAAGCTTTGATTTTTCATTAAATCACCATAATAATCTCGATAATTTCTATACATTGATAATTTCCATCCACTGAGCGTCAATAATAGAATTTGAAGTATTTAATGCTAAACAGAAATATAAAAGTTTTTTTTAAACAGAAATATCAACAGATGTCAATTTATTTAGTTGTTTTTAATCTTTTCTATTATGTTTGTTTTATCTCAAAACGTTGTTATCATTTATTGTTATCAACCTGTTCTCTAACTTTAGAAAAGCAATTTCATTTTAGTTGGCTGGAAGAGTTGACACCTGTAGCTACAAATTTGCCAGGTGTCCTTATTCATTAAAGTAATTAAATTTATTAATAACGAGATATTCACTTTTATGAGGTACACATATTTTATTTTGCTTTGTGTGCCTAATATTAACTCCAGCTTACAAAGTAAAAAAAGATATATCTTAACCGTAATATGACAAAAGGCCAGATGTCTACGTGTATTGTCAATATAGAAAAAAAATTAAATCGATTTATTAAATCGATTTATGGAATATTATCATTTTAAATGGATTGTCACAGCGGTGACACGGGAAACTGCCGTACCGGAAACTTGTTTTGGGGCGTGAGCAAAAACGGGAGGGTAGTATTTGCTATCAATTTGAAGTATAAAATGTGATAAAGTATGAAATATAAGCTTAGTCATCATTTTCCTGTATATTTAACCTGTCAATAGTGACTTATTTAATTTATGGAATATTGGAGACTACGGTATCACATTTCTGTTTAAAGTAAATGTAAATATTATTTTATTAAATCAAATTAAATATCGTAATAAATTTAATATTTATAAAAGTAAATTATGTTCATTATTCAGTGTTGTACAAAATAAATATTTATTATTATGAAATGTTTTTAAATTTTACATGATATCCTTCTAAAAAAATCAAAATTTAATTTAAAATTGATAATTGGAAAGAAAAATAAATTAGTATGCCGGACGCTACTGCATTTATTTCGGTGAAAAAGTTAATCATACATAGAATCTCTCTCTCATTAGTAACCAAATTCACATTTGTACTTTTGCCATGTTCGTCCTACTTTTGTGTATCCTACATTGGCGGCAGTACTGCGCTTTATTTTGCGTTTAGCCAGGTCTATTCGGTGTTATTTTTTGGGAAATGGTTTAACTTTACCGCGAGAAATCACATTATTTCAAGAAAGTCGGGAAATTTCTAAACTTTTCCATATTCACGGTTGGTAAATTTTTTAAATCGTTTATTTATGAGATTTTTATATAAACTCTAAACGATACTTCGTTTACTTGAGTTGGATAAATACTTTCCGAAATTTGACCCCGTTCATCAAAACGTTTCGAACACGTAAAGACAAAAATTGTTTATTCAATTTGCGCGTGAGCAGTTCGCTATATCCTCCAACCATCACGAATGTCGGAGTGATACTGAAACAAAGAAGACGGCGACACTACGTCTATTTTTAGGCAAATTATCGAAGTTTGAATTTCTTTCGAGTGATACTCTTGTTCATTTGGACGAGATATTTTGACGTGATTGCCTTTTCAAAATTGGCATCGATTTTAGAAATGTCTCCAACGCAAAAGAAAATGTTTATTTCCAGAACAGAATGTTTACGCAAGAAAATATTTCATATATTATTTTTCGCTCGCAATTTTGATCTCGCGGATTTCGTAGTATGTAATAATCCAGACTATAATTTATTTATTCCAATTTTCTCCGAATCTATTCGCGCTCAGTAGTCAAATCGTGAAAATGAAACTTACGAACATCATAAAATATGGATACTACTCCTCAAGAGATACTTCGGATATAGGGACAAAAAGTAGATTGTACATTATTGCAGATTATAATCTATTTTTGTGTAAATTTGTTAAAAAGTTACAGAGTTATATAATAAAAAATACCAGTCTATACATCTATTCACTTAAACTTTCTCATGTGCAATATTAATTTGGACGTTAAAAAAGTTTCATTGGAATTTATATCTATTAACAATTTGCAAACGAATATGTTTGAAATAAATATATCCTTTGGGTTATTACACATTCATCTTAATTTTTTCTTTCACTTGGACAACGGTCTAGTTCTCACCTAGAGTTACAGTAATATACTAATAATTAACAGTGATGTCACTAAATCCGGAAGGGTGATGGATTCATATATTTTTATTCTAGCCATGTGGTGTATAACATATGCTCGATATGTTCGATATGTGAGTGTCCTGGGTGACAATTGAGTAGTGCAAGGGAGTATAGAAAATATTTTAAACACATGGTAGAAAATATGATCATTAAATATGAAATAAATTAAATCCGTCAATAATATGTCTTAAATTACGTATTGACGTTTAATTTCCTTTTAACCGACTTCACAACAGAAGGAAATCTTTATTCGATGCATATTAATTTTTTTTTATGTATTTACTGGTATAGCCATAACTCAGAGAATCATTAACAAAATTTTATGATCCTTTTTGTTGAAAATATAGACAGGACATGATGATTGGCTATGAAAGTATCTTGGGAAAACGAATAAAAATAAAAATTATCCCTGAAAATATTTTAATTCAAATTTGAACTCATTTGACTTATCTTTGCAAGTATTTTACATACAGCAAGTTCAAATGAGGTAGTTGGAAGGTGGTAACAGGAATTAAATAGTACGGCATAGATGCACGGAGTTTGGACACATTTATCTACATGGGTATATATTTGAATATCAGGGTAAAGATGGTAACAGTTAAGACTATCATTATCAATCCAACGATGAAACAAAGAACAATTGATTCCTTAAAGCAAACCAGCTAAAAAGTCTCCTCAGGATATGTATCAGTAAATATAACGGACTGCCTAATCTTGAAGGTTGTAATGTAAGCTTTAACCAAATTACCAATATAATTTTAAAGTCGTTAAACTTGAATATAATTTACACCAATTAAATTTCAATCATTTTCTGCATTCATCATTATTTACAGCATACCTAGTTGATATTCCAAACCATCCTTGATATTCCAAACGTAAAAAAAATTATTATCATCAAACTTGCATTCAAGCCAAATTCGACGTGTCTTTTAAAGTGGTTGTAAATGAACAAGCACGCCTGCACACACATACGCCTGCTCGCACGCACTCTCGCACGTTCGCACGCTCGTACGGTCGCATATATTTTATATATATTTACAATACGATGAACCTGGTTTTTTGATTCCAGCGTAGGTATAATTAGTATATTCCAGCGTAGGTATAAGTAGTAGATTCCAGCGTAGGTATAGTTAGTTTTATTTACCTATTTAAAACAACTCAACGGGCATTAAAATTGTTTCGAAGCGAAGTGGTCTCTTACCGAGATATACTTATGAAAATTGAATATGGGGTCTTTTTTTCATTTGCTTTCATTTAAAACCTATTTACAGAGCATCTGTTGTTAATTATTTTTAACATACTAACCAACTTTACAAACGTAAAAATAACAACAGCCTGTTAAGTGTTTCAAGTGTGAAAGTACACATTTACTCTTTTTAAGCTGCTACATATTGCGGTCACGTAAAATAGTTTTTCATCGCAGAATCCCCGTGAGCGACAGGCAATCGATCCCTTGAGTGCTTCTCAATATATTTCCTTATGGAATGATATTTTCGTTTACGCTTAGCGAACGCAGGTGTAGATTTTATTAAAGGTTTTTAGAGAAGAAATTAAAGCTCTAGAAGTTAAAGTTCCAGTTAGGGAAACCATGATTATATATCAGTAAATGGGCGTCAATATAAGTATTACATATTCCTTACAACAATGTCAAATAATAAGAAATTAAGAATTGAACTTCATGCACACAATTACTTTGTACATAAGTAAAAAACCTGTTAAGTAACCGCAGAACTTTGCTTTGAAGTTTCAGTACACATTTAGACCCACATAAATATTTAATTATACATAGCGTTTCAATTAAACTGTTTGCAAATTTTAATGTTATTTATAACTTTATAAATAAACAGCCTAATATTTCTGAAGTGTATTTTAAAAATATTGAAAATATCTGAGAAAATATGAGATTTAGTATTATCGCTATTTTTTCCAATAAATTTCAAGAAATCGTCTCGTAACGCTTTTCCCATGGAATTTTGATTTTATAAATTTCGAAGACAAAGTAAGGAAAAAGATATTTATTAGACAATATCTCTAGAAATATCCCACTTAAACGATGAAAATATAGTTACGAATGTCATAAGGGTTTATGACATTATTTTTCATTTGATATATCACATGATATGTGAAATGAAAACTATTTCCATGTAAGTTCCATTCAAGTGCGAATTATCGAGATATAAGCAAGTTTATATGCTTTATATTATTATCAAAATTTCAAGATTGATATCAAATGGCTTCTGTGAAAAATGTTTATAACAATATTTTCAGAACTATCCAAAATAAAACCCTTGTATGTATTTAAATGCCTTGAAAATATGATTAAGATTTTGAACATTTCATAGGCGCTAGACACTATAAAATAAACCATTTCGCCCTGAATCTTAATAAAACCGGTCAAGTGCGAGTCGGACTCGCTCACGAAGGGTAATTTAGCACAAAACAACATTAAACTTATGAGTTTGTATTTCTCAAAAACACTGCGAAAAACAAAGTTATTGGTGCGGTCGATACGGAAAATATCCTATGCTAAAAATTTAAATAACATATCTTGTTCAAATAATTTTTTATTATAAGCTTATTTTAAGTTATACTACCTTAATTTTTTTTTCCTTTAAGGGAGACACGTTTTTAAGGATTTATAAGCGCATATCTCAGAAATTATTTGACTTAAATAAAAATCTTTTCTTGGAACTCTGATTATTTTTTGAACCTATCTAACAATACTCCATACGCCTATGGGCACTGGATTTATTTTCCTACCTCAGTTACATATATGGAGTGCCACCCTTAATATTATTTTTTTCCTAATTCCACTGTTTGATTTTATAACGCTTTGTGAAATTCGTGTTTTCTATTTTCATGTGATATACTTAACACTACCCTAAATGAAAAAAAATGTTTTCACTTTACCTATGTTTCGTATTCTTGGTTTGTTAAGAAAAGTATTTTCCGATATGATTTCCGATATGACGTATTTTTCGAAATGTTAAGAAAAGCATTTTCCAATATGATGATGTAGAGACAGCGTAGAGTCGACAATGACGTCGATCGCAGGTATCTGATTTTAACCAAATAAAAGATAGAACAAATTAATTTATATCATACCAAGTTAACTACATGTCGATATGCCATGATTTGTATAAATATCGTCTAGTACGATTAGGAACAACAACGAGAACAACGTGTACTGTTGCTATTAGCCTGTTGCATATATATTAAGCAATGAAGGCAACTAGATTTGGCAACTTAAATATTTTTCTTTGTAAAAATTTACTTAACTCGAAGAATTTGCCGAAATCACTTGACGTAATGTACGACGAGTATTGTGTGTGAAGGAGAATATCTGGCAGTAACTCCTTAAACTTTAAAACGGTATCTGATACCGGATGTGATAACGAATTTTCATACGGTAATAGTGGAAGTGAATTTATTTGGTGAGAATTTATTATTGACGACTTTTTCTTCATTATTTGTAATTTTTGACAGCATAATTATCATAATGTTGTATCAGATCTTATTACTATGTAGCAAATCTTTTGTTTTGATCATTGTTTAACTCAGATTTTTTTATATAAGCGCTGTAATGACTATTTATACTTGGATAAGAAGCTCTACATTTTGTTATTGATGGCAATCTGCTTGAGTATTCCCTCATTTTTGCAGCACATTCTCTTTTGATATTAATTCAGCTCAAAACATGCCCGAATGAGCTTCTTCATTGTGTTGATTTGTTACAAATAATTTAATGTTATTTTGATACTTATTTAAAATCTTGAGTTTTATAGCTGTAGAGAAGGGATATTTATTGGGATGCAGACTTCAAACCTTGAGTATTGTAGCTGTAACGGAGGGATAGTTACTGAGATGCTGACTTCAAGTCTTGAATATTGTAACTGTAACTGAGAGATAGTTATTGGGATGCTGACTTAAAATCTTGAGTATTGTAGCTGTAACCGAGGGATAGTTATTGCTATGCTAACTTTTAATCATAAGTATTATAGATCTAATGGAGGGATAGAAATATTATATATGTAACTAAACTATTGTCCATTCCCGATATAACTAAAGTTTATATTCATATATTGAAAAAAATACTCTATATAAATATAATGTCCTGTAATCTTATTCTTTATCCCTCTTTGAGAAGTAATAAAAAAGATGATCTGATGTAATAAAAAAGTAAAACGTGCTTACTGCAAGAAACTACATTAACATGTCATTATCGTATTATGTAGATTATATACAACGTGCAGAGTAAAAAAGTGCTTTTGAAATGAAATAAAAAATTAAGTATGAAAGGATGAAAAAAAAGTGTACATCAGAACAAAAGCTTATGTATTCGATCACATATTCCTAAGATTAATGATTTTGAAATGAAATTTATAAATAAGGAAACTTAATTTCTATTTCGGACTCAAAATATTGAGTACTAATTTTGCATAAAAAAATCTGCAACAATTAATAAGTTAACATCGTTAAAAACAAGAGTATTAATAAAAGGTTTGAACCTACAGCTAATATTTGAGTGTTACTTAATAGTAACTGATTTATTGTTACGTATATATATATATATATATATATATATATATATATATATGTGTGTGTGTGTGTGTGTGTTATGTGTACATAAAAATATAATTAATAAAATCATACGTCGTAAATGTAGTCCTTAATAAACTTAATAAACTTTTGTCATATTTTGATTGTTCATATATCAAACGTCCGTGGGAGTAGCCGTCAGTTAGTAATGATAAATATAAACGGTGCGTACGGTGGACTTAAAAATATAATGAGAAAAGCTTCTTAGGGACTAAGTTTGTATACAAGTTACCGCCTGTTTTCATTTTCGACTTCAAATAACTTGATTTCCCTAAACAATATCAAACCATTTTACATGTTTTTGTAAGTATTTTCCTCATAGCTGTTGGCCAAGTTCTAATGAGGTAGCTGGAAGGTGGTAATATGAACTCCTGAATGGTAAGAAGTAGATGCATTCGATTTAGACACAGTTATCTACATAAACATATATTTGAATGTTATCAACATGAAGATGGTAATTATTATGACTGACCTTATAAATCTGACGATGAAACCAGGAGCAAATGATTTCTTAAATTAAACCAGTTAACGATTCTCCTCAGGGCAGTTATCTGAAAATTTTACGCATTGCTAGATATATGATTTAAAGGTTATAATGTAAGCGTTAATAAAATAAGTAGAATTTTGAAGTCCTTATATCTAAATCAATTATTAAAATCGTTTATAATAGTAGTGAATCTTCACTAGAGCAACCCGAATGTACAAAGCGGAGAATTTGCTAGTCACAGGATTAACTAACGATATTTCTGGTATACTTTATTAATTACAATTTAAACTAAATTACGATCATGAAAAAAAATATTGGTGACTTTTTAGAATTCACCAATATTTTTTAGCATATCTAGTTGATGTTTCAAATGTAAAAAAAAATTATTATGATAAACCTTGAATCCAAGCCGAATTCGGTGCGTCCTTTATAAGTGGTTGTAAATAAATAAGCACGCACGCTCGCACGCATGCACGTATGCACGCACGCACGCCTGTACGCACGTATGCACGCTCGCACGGTCGCATGAACACATATTTGTAACATGGAGAACCGTGAATTTTTATTTTAACGTAGGTACAGTTAGATGTTTTATTTAGTTTTATTTATCTATTTAAAACAAATCAACGCGCATTAAAATTGTTTTTACATAAAGTAGTTCTTTATCGAGATATACCTACGAAAATTTAATATGGGGACTTGTTTTCCATTTGCTTTCATTTAAAACCTCTTTACCAGGCATATCTTGTTATTTAACTTTAACCTGCCAGCCAAATTTAGAAACTTAAAAATGACATTGCCTTGAATGTATACGTCTTCTACTTTTTGTTGCTACATATTGCGGTCACGTAAAATAATTATTCATCGCAGAATCCCCGCGAGCGACATGTAATAGATCCCTTGAGTGCTTTTCAATATGTTGCCTTATGGAATGAGATTTTTGTTTACACTTAGTGAAAGCAGGTGTAGATTTTGTTAAAAGTTTTTAGGGAGGAAATTAAAGGTCAGGAAAATAAATTTCTAGTGATGGAAATACATATCAGAAATAGGCGTTAATATAACGATTATATATCCATTAGAACAGGGTCAAACAATATAAAGGGTAATTGAATTTCGCGCACTCAATTACTTACACTTAATTGTATATAAGTAAAAAAACTATTACGTACGCGTAGAACTTTAGCTACGAAGTTTTAGTACACATTAAGATACATACAAATATTGTAATGTAATGTTTATATTAAACTGTTTCCAAATTTTATTGTCATATGTCACCTTATAAATAAACAGCCTAATATATATTTCACTAATTAAGAGTATGGAAAATAGAACAAGTATATCTTAAAAATATAGCAAATATCAGAAAAAACTAAGAAATTTAGTATTATCGCTATTGTTTTCCAATATACTTTAGGGAACCTTTCAGTGACACTTTTTTCATAATTTTCTTACTTTATAGATTTTAGAATGAGAGAAGGGAGAGGGATATTTTTCACACAATGTTTATAAACTATGAAAAAATAGTTTTGACATCCTCATGACATTTTTTTCATTTGATTGTCACACGATATGTGGAATGAAAGCAATTCCGTGAGAATATTTTAATTGCAAATTATTGAGATATATGCGTGTTTATATGGCATATAGTGAAATAGTTTTATAATATATTTGGAAACATACAAAGTAAATTTGGATTCTTATATATGTTTAAATACCTTGAAAATATGATTAATGTTTGAAACACTTCAGAGGAATTGGACATATAAAACATTTCGACCTGATTCATAATAAAACTGGTCAAGCGCGAGTCTAACTCGCGCACAAAGGGTTGTATAGCACAAAACAATATTAAACTTACGAGTATGTATTTCTTAAAGACACTGAAAAACAAACCTATTGCTGCGGTCGATACGTGGGAGTACAGTGCATAGGATGGATTTATAAATATTGTGAAAAAAAGCTTGTTACAGACTAATTTTTTATACAAGTCATCGCCTATTTTCATTTTCGACGTTACGAATTTTGCGTAATTTGTAAGCTCTTATTTAGACAACGGAACAACTTGATTTACCCAAATAATTGTGGAATAGTTTTGCCTTTCTAATTACTCAATTATAGTTTTAAAGTTTTAAAGAAAGGAAAACAATTTTAATATAAATCAAAAAAAGATCGTACCAAGTTTCGAATCCCGTACTTCCGATTTTAAACTCTGTACTTTATGGCGGCGTAAATTAAGGAACATTTAAGGAAATTAAGAAATTAATATAAACTTAACACGCACTCATTCACTTGGCCTAAATTTGTGTTAATTAGGCAAATATTCTAAATAATTTTGTACTTGCAACTCATGTAACTTCCATCAAAATTGAAGGTTCTTATCTCAACTAGAAGTTATTAAATGTTTAAATTAAATCTTATTAAATTCGAATTAAATCTAATTTTAACTCTAATAAAAAATATAAGAGACCTTTAAAAATTAATGTTTAATTATGTACATTTTCTTAAATATGAATCTGTGTAACTGTCTATGTAAATGATAACATGTAAAATTTGAGAAAAACCGATATACCTGCAAAAATGTCATTAGCAATAAGTAAATAAAAAAAATTTGAATACATTAATGCCTATAGTAGCTTCTGTTACCATCGATTATGAGAGAAATGATTATTGTAAAATTATTTATTTATTAAAAATGATCCAGGTTATTTGTTAACCTAAAGATAGTTATTAGTTTTAAAAAAAAATTAAACTCTAACGAGAAAAAGTAAAATAATGCAATTGATATTAAATATCACAAACTATTTATCAATCGCAAATTATTAAGCTACTCGATAATCGCGTTTCAATTCCGGATGTCTGTCAAAAATAAGTGAACGCTAACGGATGTCTGGTCGTCCGCTCTATGTGAAATAAACTATGACTTCGTGCTCTTACGTAACAGTTAAGAACATATAACGTTATCAAACTGAGTGCCAAAAAGTTGTCATTGTCATTATTTAATAATTAAGAAAATGCATATTCATAAGCGATTTCATCAGACTTCTAAGGGCTTATGTTACACAATGCCCTTTATAAAATAAGAAGGAAAGATACAAGTCAAACTTTAAATATTTTTTTCAAACATGAGCTTAGAAGTTACTTTACACGAAGACTAGATGACTGCTTTCGTTTTTAGCATATTATGAACATGAAAATTGAATAGATTCATAATATATCAAGGAAATATCACGTGAAAAATAAAATCAATATAGCAATGGACCGCACTGACAACTTTTTATAACAACGAGATCATAAAGAGGATCTGAATCACTTTTTTGGCTAACACCAACTTGAATAATATAAAACTATGATTTAAAATTTCCAAACTTAACCTATTGTTTTAAGGCTCAAAATTAACTGGAGAAAAATCTTATTTGAACGGCAGACATAAGTTTCTAAAAATTTTGCTAGACGTTGTCGACTTTTTAAAATTTGGTTTTGCTCCATTTTTACTTACAGATACAATGTAAATCCCTAGTCACATAATAAATAACCTTAATGATTTCTTTAATGTTAATGAGATTAGTGATTTAGGTTAGAAGCTAGCATGTCTTTCATTCGGAGTGTTCTACCGAACCACTGCCACTTAGATAAACTGGATTTAGCAACAAATACTGTGATGCAAAACGATTTCATAAATTATAGCAAGGCCATAACAGTATATT
The DNA here is from genome assembly GCA_039881145.1 of Druceiella hillmani. Classification (NCBI taxonomy): domain Eukaryota; kingdom Metazoa; phylum Arthropoda; class Insecta; order Lepidoptera; family Hepialidae; genus Druceiella; species Druceiella hillmani. The sequence continues at coordinate 31,623,349 of JAYKKI010000018.1, read as the reverse complement.
TTTTACATCAGGCCTAAACAAACATTTAAGAACAGTATATGTAAGTAATGTTTCAAATGAGTATATAAATTTTAGGTTTATTGTAACTTTTAACAGTTTTATGAAGATATCGGAGAAGGCCTTGATCATGCACGGGGGCAAACTATTAGTTTGTTTTGGGGGCAGCTGCTACAATGAGACCTCAAATAATCCGATTCAATATAGTCGACCCTCCAGATATACAACAAAGATACCTATTGGTGACTTCATTAGCGACCTGTAACCCTTTTATAATTTCTAGTGTTGGCTCTTAGTTTTGTTTGGAGTTTTTGATCATCTATATCGTTTATATTTTTGAGGCAAAATTAATAATGAGAAATAGTGTTGAAAGGACAAAGGAGTAACCATTCAGTGTACTTACGTTATCGTAAATCAACTTTGGAATTGGCAGTTTATTTGGAAAAAAATCTTAAAAAAACAAAAATAAAATAAAAATACAATGCCATTTACTTAATGATGCCATGCCATGACTTAATTAGATTTTTTAATAAAATTTATATTTAATCTTGTTACATAAATAACCCTGCGCCGTCTTCTAATTATTTTAAGAGGTTTATTTTTTCATCCGAATTTATCCAGTCTCTAATTTATATACTATAAATGACGCAATTGTCCATTCAGTGGGACAAAAATAAATATTAATTAATTAATTTGCAAGATTTTCAGTAAAGCTGTAAACATAGATATGAACGTGCTATTTACGATATTTATGAAAATAAAATTACTCCTTAGGGAGTCGGTTTAAATAAAATGCGCCTATTATTTGAAATATAGTGTAGAAGGATTTTATTTTTTTTTCAATAAATTGTGGAAGAGTTTGTTCTATTTAAGAATTATTTTATTTTAACAGTTTTTGTTTATTGTTTAAGTATGTACTCTGTAGGAAATTTCATGTACCCTTTAGCAATCGTAATTTTGAAAGTTTCATTCCGATCGAATGAGAAATATGACTTCAAGAGCGTCAACAAATTTGTTGAAACCGATACACATACTCGCACACAAACACACACACACACACACACACATGCACATATATTAAAAAATGCTCACAGTCGAGACATCGAGAGTCTCTTTAGGTTTATTAGAGTTATAAAAGTTTTCCCATGATTAATCATTAAAATTTATTAATAATTTTAGATAATTTGTATTACAAAAATTACACTCGAGAGTCCGCAATCTGGCAGTTTCCTGATGCTTCGGTTGCACTTCGTGAAATGGTGAATTTACGCAAACTTCAAGTGGAGGTTACAAGGACCCAGATGAAATACTCTGTTTGAGACTGAGAACACCCTTACGTGAACCCTAGCATCATTAGAGTTAGAGTAGCGCCTAATCCATTTTTTCCGCTACAATTGCAGTGACAATATGATAAAAACTAGTTTAATTACGGGACAAATTAATTTACAACCAACTAGGACATACTTAAATTAAAATCATTAATATATTTGTAATTATTGTAGTATATTAATATAATGAAGGAGCATTTTTTTTTCTTTGAATTTTGATTAACGTTGGTTTGTATCTATGTATTTCAGCTATGTACACTATTATATGCGAATTCGCCATTCCTGAATTAATACATTTTGTAAAACTTTAAGCAAAATAATTTCCATGATATTTGAATTTTTAGTAATTTTGTTTGACATTCTTAAACACCAGATGGGAATGGTCAGAAGTGTATTTTTTTAGTTGTGCATTCTAGTTGGATGAATGTAAGGAAGACAGATGCAACTTTTTAGTCAAATGTTGTGATTTCTGTTTCAATTTGGAACGCTCATGGTAGAGTATAAAATACATCCAAAAATATATTAAGTAAGAATGTGCAATAGTATGTAGCTATTATAGAAGTTAGTAGAATAATGATAGTGAGAAAATAAAACGATTAAATAAAATGAGTGAATAGGCTATTTGACTTGAATTTTTAAAATGTTTTAAATTCTTTTATTTTGTATTATAAGCACATAACATTTTTATTTCTACAATATATGCCGTATTTTTCATATAAATCACTTTTAAAGTTTGAATTTTCGAACTCGCGCTAAAAACGCAACTTCTGTAACGGCGACTAATGTGACGTCACACACAATGTAAACAAACAGTCCTACCCGCTGAAAGGGATTATTATTTATTTTCATATTAAAATGGTATATGAATAGTGTGTAGTGACACAATGTACATAAAATCGACACAAAGTGTTTCTTTCAGTGCCAACAAATCTTAAAAGACGAAAAAAGTGGCTGCAAATAGCTCAAATCCACATAGCATTGTATCTAGCTAGCTCACTCAAATGTTTTTATGTGTGATGATCATTCCGATATAAGTAATATTTGTGTTATAAACATGATTATCGATATCATCGCCTATAAATGAAAAGATTAAGAAAATTAAATTTTGGTATGAATGGTACTAAAATACCAACGATATTTTGACATATGTTAGAATTCATCTAAATTTAATTTTTGGATAATATATGAAATAATATATATTAAAAACGATATGTTTAAAAAAATTCTGCAACAGACGATTATTTATTATAAAAGATTCAATTTAAAAATTTCGTACCTGATAAATTTTGTTTGCGACGGAATATGTTTCAACCATTTTTTCCAGTTAGTTCACTTTATCTTTTATCGCTAAGCACTTATTACACTATTAAAAATATAATTTCTTACAGATTGGGAAGTATTTATAACATAAATATAGTAAATTTAATTATCCAACTTGGATATTTACGTAATCTGTCAATTTTAACAATAACATCTGGTTTATCCAACAACATTCAGGAAAAGTCTATTTGTCTATGATTTATGTTGAATAAAATTATAGTGCTGATATATACATTAGCAAATGCATTGCATGGAAATTAAATAATTTTTTCAAACATTAGTTATGACCGGAAGTTATTTTAATTAAATAGATCATTTGTAGTGTATTTATTTTTATATAATATAATACGTAATGAATAACATATGTGATGAATTAATATTATAAAAAAATTATATTAAATGCAAAAGGTGATAGTTATAAATTAAAAAGAAAAAAGGACCATAATTTAAAGATTTAAAAACTTGTCTGTGACGTCATCTGACTTTTAATTAATAACAGGGCGTTTGCGACACTGATTAAATTTCAAAAAAATATATTTTTTCCTTTACTTGTTTTTTATATAATATAAACTTATTCTTCCGAAAATAAAAAGCAATACGCTTATTTACATTATAATCTAACAGGATGACCCCAAATTGTAGTATATTTTCGATGTTGTCAAATAGCTTTAGCTACCGATCCTCATCGGTAAATTTAAAATTTTGATTTGCTCTTTAAAACATATTTTCTTATTACAGGACTATTCAGTTATTTAACAATCACGTTCCTCTGTAACTTTTAATCATAAAGTTTTACCGAGCTTTCATTTCCTTATTAAATTAAATTTACAGTTAAAATTTTAGTATTAGGTTGTAATTTAAACGTACTGAAATGAAAACAGATAAAACCACAAAAAGGTGCATGATAATTACTTTTGCGTATGCAGTAACTTTATGTGCGGATATTTGTGAAATAAGAATTTTTCCAATTAGGATTTGAATAAAATATAGTTCAAGATTTTTCAAAGAACTATTGTTAACTTCTCTCCAGTTAACAAAATTGTTTATGGTGCAAAAAATTAATACTTTTCAAACATAATCGAAAAATACTTTCTTGTATAGAGGTAAGAGGAACAAAGTGTGTAAATCACAAAACTGTATTGTTTTCATTTTTAAGGTAGTCAAGGAATTGAGTGGCCAGAAATTGACGACCTAATTGTATGCTTAATACTTTCATCCAGTGTTGTGTGGAAAATACCGAACCTTTGATCATTTTGAGTAGATTTTCATGTCAACTCTGAGTTTTATGTCAAAAAGAATCATTAATTTACTCTGATAATTAATTTAAGGAAAAGAAAATTTATTCTAATTTTAGTAAAATTATATTGTGAATTACTTTTCTTTCGCTAAAAATTTTATTGCCTTTAACATTTCATTGAAACTGATTAAAATATTTAAATAACGGTAACGGTAGTAAAAAAGCAAAGGCTTGACATCTTTAAACTATACAATAATTTCCTGTTATTTTGGACAATAATTTCCTGTTATTTTGTAATTTATTTGCGATTCACTTTTGTTCAATACACAAAGCTCAGTGCGATTGAATATCTTCGTATCGGTTATGCTTAGAGGCAACCTGCATAATTTACGTCCCCGTATTGATGAAAATTTAATATCCGGGAAGCGTCATTTAATATATTTTTAATATCGGTTTCCTGTAAAAAACTTAAGTTACCTTGAGAAGAATCAGATTACAATGTGCGTAATTACGATTGAATAATATAAAATTATAGAGCGTTTTAATTTTGAATGTTTCGTCAAAACGTTTCTTCGAATTTGTCGCTTGTTAATTAATATATTGAAAATAAGGTATTAAATATTTCCCAAATTGTAAATAATACTAATACGATACGCCTAATTGTGTAATTTTACTTCTTAATTAGTACTTAACTTCATTAGTACCTGATGTCCAAGCCATTGACTGAAATGCATTTCCAGTCCTTATTTTTGGATGACAATGGAGGTAAATTTAATAACCGTAGCTTGAAAATCCAAACAAATTTTCTTTGATAAAAGGTAAATATAAGAAAGGATTATAGGCAAACATAACAAATAAAAAGAAACGACAGAAGCGTCAGGAAACGAATAAAAAAAAGTAGTACAAAGGTCCATGATTTCCTCGCAAAAAAGTGTCTTAACAAAGGAAAGATTCCGAACTTGGATTATATTTAAATATAACCATTACCGGGAAATTGAAATATTCTAATGTATCGCCCTTACTGCTTTGTAAAAAAGGGGAATGCCCACCAGTGGTATTGATTATTGCTAAATTGTACACTCATGAAATTTATTTATAAACTTGTATTTTTTGGCCTTTTCTCTTTCAAGTTACCCCACATTTTATCGATTCTGTGGGCAAATTAGAATAAAAAGTTGCTAAATGGATAACTAAAGTCATGCTCTAAATGAGTAACGGGGTAAAAAAGCTTGAAGTGTTAGGGAGATATATGTTTCGATAATTTGCGTTGTATTATTTTGTAATTGTTTTCTTAGTTCAATTTTATTTTTAAATTTTGATTAAAATCATCATCCAAAAATGTAGTGGTTATTATACGAACCCATTACGACGTACTTAACGGCATAGTCTAAATAATAGACAGTTTCAAAAATGTCATCATAAAAATCCCAAAAGCATAACGTTAACGTTGAGTTTACTGAATATGTAACACATCTTTAGAAATATGCTAAATAATTTGCTTAAAATTATGTTGTTTTTATTTCCGAAACTCCTGAGCCTAAAATTATAAAAAAAAAAGTTTTTAGAAACTAACTTAAAGGTTATAATAAAACCATAACGACTATTCTAGATATCATAGTCTTTCAGATATTTTTTTAGTTTTTCAGATATCTACGATAATATGTATGTCTTTTCTACTTAAATATATTGTTTTTTTTTAAGTATTGTGTCCACAATAGTGATGTATTTTTAGAAATAAAGTAATTTCACTTTGAATACGAGTTAGTGCGCCCAACATGCTACCTCAGTGAGTTAATCTCCCAAACATCGGTCGTATCGATGGAATAATCAGTCAATAAACAAGTCGATTTTTTAATATTTTTTCTGGTTTAAGCAGTGTTCACCGACTTTTGTTACATTTTTCTTTACTGCGCTGCTCCTGTATATCCTTTTATTAATTTTAGTAGGAGCGAGTTTTTAAAAAATTACATATTTTAGCAATCCCAGAATCAAAAATGTTTATTGAAACTTCTTCTGACCAATTCGTCTCTATGAATATTTCTAAATAGGTATTTGTGTTTTTTTTATTATATATGTATTAACTATTATTTTTAATCTCTAATTATAGTTGGTCCTGGCTATTTCTATAGAATCAACCATATATACGCTGCATTGGTCATTTATATTTTATAAAACAAATTTTCACTTAGACAATGATTAAAAAAAAGATTAGGTAACAACTAAGAGCGGTTGAAAAAAAAGTGGACACGACTCCTCGTGATGTATTAAAACAATGTAAAATAGTTGGTGATAAAAAACTCATTTAAAAGTCCTATTTATCGCCCTGTTGTTCTTATTTACTTGTCGATTACTGTTCTTTGTGACAAACAATTTTACGTCATTTTATTTTTTATTTTTTTCATTACCAAAACTATCAAATTTTATCCTAAATTAATTTGCTACGATTTTGGAAAGTAAATAAATGAATAAATAATTTACCGTTATTAAAATTTATTCGCAACAAAAACAAGCTATTAAATTATTTGGGCAGCGCACAAGATATTGCTTGCAATAAATAGAAATCAGGCTACAACCCTTGTCCTGCAAACACTGTTACGAACTGTCAACAATTTAATCAATATGAATCCGCTTGTATTATCATGTGTCTGCTTAACAAGCAATCCAGCTGCAAAATAATTACTTAGTCAGCAAGATTTCACAATTGGTCAGTAGAGAAATCAGGTCTATAAGCAGTTTATTTGAGAGGTAAATAGTGGTTATTAATATAAACCATTGGATTACGTTCGTTTGAAAAATCAGCAGAGTTCGCTATTGTGGACGGAGCGAGAGCGGTTAGCGCGACACGAGCAGTCAATCGCGTGGGTGTATTGTCATTCGGTGTTTAGTAGCAGTTAAATTGCAATTGTTAACTTGTTGACAGTGATTTTTATTCGTTTTGGTATTTTGCAACTATAGGAAGTGCAAAATGCATAATAATGGTAATGATAAAGACAATGAAAAGATACGACTAATTCTCGAATTAGTATCGGACATGGACCGTGGCAGTGACAATGTAGCACCAGTGATTAAGAAAACAAAGTTGTTTTTGGAATGGAACTTAATTCAAAATTTGGAAACTGTAAACAAGGTGAAACAGCCATTAAATCTGAAAATACTTGGTCATTATATTTTCTAAAGATAGAAAAAAAGATACTACAAGTGTAATAAGTTGAAAAGACGTGGTCCACAATGCTCTGCAAGAATGTATTTATTATATGAAAATACGTCAGATACTGTATTAATATTCAAGACTAATGCTGATTGCGATCATGAGGAAAAAAAGGAGTGTACCTCATCGTACTGCTTGAGTGACACTGTAAAGAGGGAAATTAATAAATTATTTGACTTAAAAATGAAAGCAAAAGAAATAATGGAAAGTCTTACCAAAATGGGGAATATTAAAGTTCCCAAAATGACTCAATCAAAAAATTACTTGGTGGATCGACGTCGTACTATATACGGTCAGCCAATTATAACTTTAGTAGAGCTTGAAGCATGGATATGTTCACACTCAGACGTTTTCGAGCAAAAGCTAATAAAATAAGAAAGTTTTGAAGTAAATTCTAAGAAAAAAAGCTAAGCACACTTTTTTTAAAAACTGAAGTCAATAATTTAACGTCTTTATCCGAAATAGACCAGTTAGTTAAATATATAAAAAAAATCAACTTTCTACCAAAATCATTCATGTCACAAAGAAACATTCCTAAGTTCAGGAAAAAAGACAAAAATTAGGATGTTTTGGATTCCTATCCAGAACATCCTAATATGAGATTCTCTATATCTATTCTTCCGCTTAATTCAATATTCTTTCTTTACAACTTATAAATTTTTACTTGAGATTATAATATTTGAAATATGTATCTTTATGAAAATTTATTTTTATGGAGTCTCCAAAATAATCTAATGTTTTCAGAGTACATTTCGGAAAGTAATGCGAGTTAAGTTCAGAAAAGAGGAGACGAAATTAGTATTTAAAAATTTTGTCGAGTGCAAATTCCCCTAATTGAAGCATAAGCAAACTCTTCACTATTGTTATAAGCGAACAACAGGTGCACATGGTTTTCATCCTTATATGGCCAAGGCATCTTAGTTGATAGGTTTTGATTACCTTAACTATATGTGGTTCTCTCAATTTATATTGCATTTCATTATTACTTCTTATTCTCTAAATTCCATTTTCTCTCACTGCTCCAAAATTTTTCACAAAATTTTTCGGTCAAAAATAATTAAATTATCTTTATCTGATTTATTCATTATTCAGGTTTCACTTCCGCATAGAATTCTTAGTTTTAATCCATAGTGCGTCTGTTAGCCATGCTGATACGATTTGTTATATCAGTCGTAATATCATTATTGATATTTATTATTGTACCCAAATATTTAAATTATTCCACTTTCTGAAAAGCATAATCATTTATTTTTAGTGGTAAAAGTCTACGCTCCTGTTTGTCATATGTTCGATCTTTTCTTCATTGATTTTTTAGATCAATATTTTTGATGGTTTCTCGAGTGTACGAGATTCTTCTATTATAGCTATCTCAGTTCTTCCCACAATATCAATATCATTTGCAAAGGCTGTATCTGCATTTACTGTAAAAACTGTCTCGTGTATTTGATAGAACGTAGAATATATCGCAATTAATGTGATATGAATAAAAATGTTCTGTCTTCAGGAATATTTAGTCCTTGGTATAGAGCTTGTAGATCAGCTGTGCTATCGTGCCAGTTAATTTACTATAAATATGGGGACAACGGTACAATCCCATGTGCAGTAACGGAGTTGGATAGAAAGATTTCCGTTCAATTTCTGTTAAGTATTGATTTTAACTTTTCACATATTGTGAGCTGCACAAGTAGTCGTATCGAAATAATTTAATAGGTATTTCTTTCAGAGAGCAATCTTAATCTAATATGTTAGTATTTAAAATAGACTTGTGAGCCCAGTATTACCCTTTAACGAAAGCAAGTAGGTGGTTTTAATATCTTTTGTAACAGACATTTGCTAAACGTTTGATATAAGTGGAGAGAAGTATTTGTTTCTTATTATCTTGAGAAAAGATCAATAAATTTGAATGAATTTTTTTAGAAGGAAATATCTTGAAATTATTTTTATTTACATATGAATCACTGGAGATTCATCTGTAGCATTAATAAACGTATTAGCCTTAGTAATTATTCTCATTGGTGTTTCATTATCATACGCTTTTTTCATTTCTTCTTCAGTACCTGAATTAATTCTAGGTCACGGTATAACTATTATTATTAAATAAAATATTTTTTAATGGTTTTATTTTGACACGATGCCATTTTAGTATAGAATAATTAATAAATAAATATCATATCAAAATATTTCTCACTCCTTATCTCTATTTTAGACTGTTTTTATTATGTAAAAATCAATTATCTAAATAAAAAAAAAATTCTTAATCCTATATTCACACACATGAGTATGCGTAAGCTTGCACGTGTGTGATTTAAAATATCGCAAGCTTGCAAGGGTCGAGCGGTTCGAGGAAAAGAAAGAAAATTCACGTGATAGGATTACTTTACTTCCCTTTAAGGGTAGCGGTGTAAAGCTGACGGGAATGAAATCCTAGAGATCGAACAAACGAACTTCTAACAAAGGACTTATCGGTTTGCATGTTTTATGATATATATATATATATATATATATATATATATATATATATATATATATATATATATTAATATATTAGCTGTTCGGGATATGGACTTTCTTTTTCACTAAACATTTAATTTTCTCCTTCATTTGACAGTTTGTTTTTACACTTTTATTGAATTTCTTTCTTCAAATTTCTATTATATCAATTTTTTCTTTTTATGATACATGGAAAACTCAAAATATGAGTAATGTTTTTGTTCCGCCGTGTAATCTCAGTAGCAGGAACTATCTCAAACCTCAGCGCTGTTCGTGAAGAAAGGTTAGCTTAACAAGAGGACCAAGCATGATAACAGTTACTGATGTTTCTTGAAAATCTATATATACAAGAAAGGGGCTATCTATAAAGTTGTTAGTATTTATCCCATCAAAAGAAATATTTTATAAATTACGGAAATCAGAAAATAATTTTTTTTACCGATGTGTACATTTAATATATGTTTTTTAAAGAAGTTCGGTTATTGGTTTTATTTTTTGTTTTGAAGATTTGTTTGCAAATTTTTGGAGAAAGCTGATGTAATCAATATATAATTGTTGGATCGGTGCAAAAAAAATTAGGGAAATTTTTAAAATAATAATTAGTGAGTGCGTTTATTTAAATGATTTGGGGCATTTTGCCATAATAACTTTATGCGTTTTAATTATGGGACATTATTTTTATAAGTACTTTAGGCCTTGAAGTTTTAACAAATCTTGGAGCTGAAGATACGACAGTACAATTGGCATTTTGCGCGGACTGAGGTCTTGTGGAAAATGTCAATGGTGTTGCCGTAAGTAGGGTTACATATTTATTTCTCTAACTCTAGTTATATTGTCTCTTTTAGATATTATATTAAATTGCCTACTGAATAACCAAGTACTCTTACACAGTTTTGAAGTCGGTTTTATTAATTCGAATTCAAAAGGTAGCTAGTTTTAGAAGAAATTTAAAATCTAGATATTAATAAAATCGATGATATATTTTTGAAATAATAAAGGGATTGAAATAATTTAAGAACTTATTATTTGATGATATGATGGATATACATTATATATTCATTCTGTATTTTTGAGTACGTAGTCGCCATTCGAAAATTTTCATTCCCGATTGCCGTCGGTTATATGCGCTATGAGACCTGCCTGTTGCCATTTCAGCCTGCTAGTTTTATGAGCTATGTCGGTAATCCTAGTTCTCATAGAAATCCTCTCATTTCGAACCATATTTTGTAAAAAAAACGCCGCGAATAGTCTTTTCTTAGCTTTTTAGGTGACCTAGAGTCGTGTTGTGAGACCAACATTTTGGGAGCAAATTTTCATTTTCGTGGGTTATAATTTGGCAATACACACTAGATGGATACTTCAAACACTGAAGTAATTTGAACAGTAATATAAAGATGATGAAGTGTCCCGAACGCTACGTGTTCAATTTGAATTCCTAGGTCGACCTGTTTTCTGAAGTTAGATTTACCTGATTGGACGGTTTGTTCTAAGTACACATAGTGATTATCAACTTTGAGAGTAGCATTACCAACATCTAATAAAATAAGTGGCATGGAAGTTAGGCTTGAGCTTCGTCTTTTCCTGATTTTGAAATCTATGTATTGGGAAACTATGCTTAGATCTCTGACAGTTACGCCAAAGGCATCCATCGATTCTACCAAAAGTACTACTTGGTTGCCAGTAGAAGGTGAGTTATATATTCGTGTTTGATAGTGCTAAAGCCGTTCCAATCCAACAGCTTTACATTACCTTCCAACGATGTGGAAACGAGTTTCAAGGAGATTATAGGTCCTTGTTTTACACCTTCCTGCAGCTGGATCGGTTTCAAACGTTGGTCCTGTAATTGTACTGTCACAGTGGCGTTACCGTGACAATATTTTAATATTTCAATATGCAGGTAAACAGTATGGCATCAGTCCAGAAACTGAAGCATGATGCGGATATTGATAGAATCTAAGATTTTCTTCTAGGATTTTTCTTCTAGGAAAACTTGACGTAGAATATGAATGTAGTCTATGGACTTTATATGTACTATAGCGTTATTAGCCTTGTAGTTATTATTTTTGGAAATGTTTGTATATTTTTTTAATTGACAATGTTTTGTTAGCGGCTTTTTGCATGGTAAAACTTTACTTTGTTTTTTATCACATTCATTTAAAAATTCTATTGATCTTTAGTAAAAACAATTATGCATTTTCTATAAGCAACCGAGTTAAACAAAAACAATATTTTCTTCTAAATACAACAGCATTACCCTCGAAACAAAAAACAAATTGACCATTTCTCTTTTTGAAAAGCTTGAATCCAACCAAGGTCATGCATCTATAATGTTTTCAAATATCGCTTTATACAAAATATCTCAAACACAATTATCACTTACAAACACATGAAAACACATGTGGACTATTTATCGATATTAAACAGGGTTTCAATTCACAAATGGATATACTCAAAATAAATATGTTGTAAACCGTACTTGATCCCAAAATAAATCCACAAAGGGATACATCTGATCGGCTGATATTACGAGGCGAAAAACAGAAATTCATTTTACTCTCTGGGGAGATATTAAAGCTCACTCAAAGGTAGTCAAATATTTTCGGAGGGACGCGATAGTGACTGAGCTTTTTTCTTCTAGTAAATTTAACCAATCTTCAGCAAAAACTGTTGCATTTATACATATACTGAAAGCTTCTATAAAAGAAAAATATAAGTTTATGTAATATTACAAGTAACAAATGTATGTTTTAGTGTTAATGTTTGTTAATGTTTAGTTTTAATGTTAGTGTTAATGCGGTAAATGTATTTGTGTTAATAAACGGAAATGCATTAAGGGTCTTATTATTTCCAATATATCGTCTCTAAAATAATTTATAAATCAATTTATTTCATTTTGTATTATTTTTTTAATTTTATGCAACTATGAAAAGATGCATAAAATTAAAAGTTTCACTTTTTTTAATAGTTGTATAAATCATAACATATTATTAAAAACGATATTGCTCGCGGCATACTTATTTTCTATTCTAGCTTGAGGTCTGCAATTATGATTCAATTAATAGTAAAATTTTATTTTCTGAATTATGCACTTATTTCTCAATTTTCACACATTGTCTGTTTTATAGCTTAATAATAATTTTTTTTTATGTTTTGCTGCCATATTTATTACTACGTAATTTTTGACATAGTAAATAAATGTCATATTTAAAATCAAACATTTGTATCTAGATTTTATTCAGTACTTAATTATTTGACATATATTACTACAATTATTTCTAAATATTTAGGGGGTAAATTTTCTTACCGCTTTAGGTTCCCGATAATAAATTGAAAATATTAATAACGTTTCAAAAATAGGCCCTCAAAGGAACTTCGCCCAAATTCTTTAGATACTGACCAAAAATGTATTAAATTTAATACTGAACCTTAATCACTGGTATTTATTACATCCTTTGGAAACTATGAAATTATGGGAAATATTAAATAGTTTGTAAATATTAATAGTTGGTAAATATTAGCAAAAGGAACTTTTATTATACTTTTTATCGCAAGATAACTTTAATAAAGTCATTATTTGCAATACACTAATGAGAATTATATTTGAAACTATATATAAATTATGATAAGTGTATAAAAATAATGAATCGAATGTAGTATTATCAAATAATGTATTCTGTTTGGTATAAAACAACATCGACGGCACGTAAAGAAGAGTCGTAGAAGAAAACTCCAGAAGAGCTATAAACAATTCTTTCCATATATTTAATAAATAAGATATTACAGTATTTATAAATTCTATAAATAGTATTTTAAGTTTTTAATTTCTATGGTCTATATTATGAGCTTTCAATAAAACTGCTTATATTATGAGAATATGGATATCCATATTCACAACCGTATTAGCAGCCCAAAAGCAAGAACACCTCTCAGCCATTAACATTTATCCTCCATTACACTTGCTGCTAGAACAAATTTGAGTATAAAATAATCTATCTGTTGAAGTGAACGATACAATAATTTCAAAAATTATTATTTAATGGTTCATAGCTAGTTTTACGAACTCCAAATATTACTTAATTTTTAGAGTTAAAGGCTTGAAAATTAAAAATTCGGAATGCATTTTCACAATTGAATTATTTTCAGAATTCGATATAAAAACTAATATTTATAGACTATTAATAGAGTTTTAAAACTAAAATTAAATACCAAGGACGTTAGGTATAACTATGAAATAATCAAAAATATATTCAATAAGGATGTGAGAAAAAGAGAGTAAGATTATAATATTATGAATAGAATTTTATTACGTCGTTGATTAACTTGTTTAGTTCGTAGACCGAAACATATATTTAAGCAAGCAATGACAAATTTAAGAAGCAACGATACGCACGTAGGGTGTTGGGACGATTTAAATTTTTTTTTTATTTCACAAAAATACTTAATTAAAAAATATTACATTTTTCTATATACATTTTTCCTGTTTTTCAGTATATCTCTGAATTCATAATACGTAAATTATGAAACAAATTTATTTTTGAGACATTATTGACTCGCCGCTTCAAATGACATCCACAGTATGGGATATCATATGAAACGAAAAAAGGAAATTACATATACGTAACCAATTTTAAATTGTGGCTATTGAAATATGTATTAGTCAAAAGGTTTTATTACTATGTCAAACTATAACTTCCTTTGCCAAAATTTTCTGAGAAAAACGGTGGTGATGGATGAACGGACAGGTGCGGAAGTAAACTTATAAGGGTCCCGTTTCTTCTTTTAGCGTCATAGAACCTTAAAAATTTGTAAAAATGCTTAGAAGCATATATATTTTACTAAATTATTATTATTGAGTAAAAAACACCAAATGAATTATATAATAAAAAAGTAGTCTATATAATTTACTCTGTACCGAGTTTTATGAGAACATTTTGAACCTTTATGCACGATTAATAATTTCCAAATCTTTAATATTAGTGAGGTAATATCGACCATTTTGCCGCATTCTCTTAAAATACGTACGCAGATTTAATATATTATGTGTATATACGTTGCACTAACTGTTGATATGTTGTGGTACGAAATTTTTATTTTTAATTAGAAAACAATGAGTTTTATAATAGCCAAATTATATCACTTTCAGTCAAAATTGAAATTCCTCCCCATACTAAATTACATCAGAACATGTCCGGTCCGGAGAAGTTGAAACTTTGTTATTTAATCCAAGTGTGACTGAGTAACAGATGTCAAACTTTTACGCTTATTATATTAGTGGGATTATATTAAGAGCTTAACCGTATTTTTTTTAGTTATCTGCATTGAATGCTACGTTTATTTTGAAATATTATATTATCAACCAACACGCTAAATGAATTACTTTTTTGAATATTTTAAATGTGTGGAGTACACTGTGTTACAATGTTATTATACGTAAAGAATGAGTGTTATTAAGTACACCGTTATTTCCTCGTATTTAATTAAACTCGTTTGGAAAATAATTCCTTCGTGAAATACGTCGTGGGTGGTATTAGAATAAATGCAAGTGAACCCATGTGTTATGTTTTACTCCAATACATATGTTACTTGATTGCATAGTAATTAAGCATCAATTAAACTAGGAAACACTTATGACATTAGCCAAATTTGAGGGATAATGGAAAAGCTTTATTTCAGACATTTTTCAGTTAGAATTATCTTTTCTTTTATCGAGAAAACAAAATGGTTAAAATAATAAATTATAAGCTCTATGTTATTTATGCAGGATTATTAATTTTTTACGTTTTCTAAATTATGTAGGGGAAACTTTACTTTTGTTTAATTATTTAGAATTAATTAGGACTTTCTACAAAAAATTAATTATTTGGATTATCCACAAACAATTAAAAAAGTATCTCTTATGTATCTTCTTCAAATATATTTCCAATTTTTTGAAATATTAAAAGCTATCAGTGCCTAGGACTTCGTTCGCGTGTAATTAAGAAAAAAAATGTTATCTTTTTCTCTTATACATTGTTCCCACGTTTATACTTTTACTTTTCCAAATTTTATTACAATCCATTCAGTAGATTTTCGTGATACCCGCTCAAATAACAAGAAAGTTACAACACAGTTGAAGTAAAATTTATCAACAATTTGCTATGTAGCGTCCCAATTTTCACAATTGGTTGTATTAATTCAAGCATCCGTATCTTCCCGAATATAATTACATGCACCTCACTGATAACATTCGAGGACTTTTTGCAAAGATACTGACCGAAGATTTTTTTAAAATTCTGATGATACCCTTCATCAAGTATCCCTATTTTTTAGTTTTTCAAATTTTAGTGTGAATGACAGTATCATCAGTATCATTTAAAACACACTTAGTTACTATTGCTTAACACGATCTTATTCTTATTTAGACTACTTGCATAAAATACTACTGGCTACTTGTTATTTTAAAATTTACGTTATTGAAATAATAGTCATAATTTGTAATTTTTAATTAAATAGGTATAGTATTATAAATAAAGAAGACTTAATCTACATTCTTAATTATAAACTTCGATCACTATACCAGCAAAGTAAATGTAGAGATATTCTAGCTCTAGTAGAAACAATAATTGAATAAAGTTTATATTATTTTCGTATCGATCATTAATGAATCGATCTTCAAAAAGAATCACTGAAGCATCAGTTACTTTATGTAATTGAAATATGAAATTAAAAATATCATCAACACAATTTGTAACTGATCATAAATCGTTAATATTATTAAATTTCAGTAGACAACGTTTTCGCAAATTATTTTCATTAACTTTTTATGTTATCACCAAAACAAAATGGAAAATACTATTGGGTACGAAAGAGGGAAGGAAAGAGAGAGAGAGAGACTGAGGAAAAAATTAAGCTCTATACCATAAAAACTAGATAAGATCAAGACATGATACGTTAATATAAAGATACGTTTTTTACGTGCAAAATCCAACGAATAACAAGTTCAATTATGGTAATTCAATGAATAAACCAATTAAACTAACGAAATAAAAAATCTCTTAACGAAACATATAATTTTGTGGTACAGAGTTTATCAAAAAAGAAATATATCTTTATGATACATCCAAATTATTTCACGCTTTTTACGAATTAACAAAACATGACATTTCATAAATTTAGAATAATTACTTTATGAAATAAACATTTATATGCTTTAATTCCTTTCTAGTATTTTAATATTGTAGTTTATTGCTATTTACTTTATAATAGATTAAACATTTTCAACCTATTAACAGTCTGAGTGTTTGGTTGTACACAAGGTCCTACTAGAGACAGAATAATAATAAACGAGATAAAAAATGAAATAGAAACTTTCAGGATTTCTATGATTTGGCTACTGTCAATTGGACAATCGACTTATATTTATTTATAAAAATCTTCTGAATACCTTTGGTTCAATACAAGATCGGGATTCCTGGTTCCCTATGTCGTTATGATAAAATAATCCCCGATGATTTTATATGTTGATATCGATGAAAATGGCAGAATATCAAATCTGTTTCGTAACCTTTTCTGTTATTACCACTTAAGAATTGCCAAGAAATCGAGCCACATGAAAGCCACGTCACCATAAAGGCGCAAGTGCGAACGGAACCAAGCCAGTAAAGCGAGAACGTGAAGCAGTCAGTGCGCAGGCACCGGTGACTCGCCGTAACAATAATTCATTTCTTACTCACTCACATACTAAAGCTCGAACATAACACATCGTCGGTCACGGCGCACATTATGAAAGCATAAATCTTAAAAATGCATTATATTTTATACCGATCAAAATGTGTTCAGCCATACCTTAATCTACATAACAAATAGTCGCCGAGCGTCGATCAACCGACCTGCGCACAAATTGAAAATAATTTGCGACCCCAAAGAGCGGAGCGGCGTAATTAATTGCTCACTGAGGACTTGGGTCCGATTTTATATTTATTATTGATTTATCCAATTCCTTATTTAGCTCAGTTTAACAATGAGTACGAATATAATAGATGATGTATCGTTAAATGAAGAGGGAAATTAATATTAAAAGTTTTATTTAAAAAAGGGATGCTATAAAAGGTCGTTTAACTAAACTTAAAGAATATATTTCTATTTTGTAAAACATATTATTTCAAAATTTATAAAATTCCCTGTTTACCCAACTTATGCAAAAAAAAATTACTTTAAGGGTGCAATTACATTTTTGACGGAAAACTGGATAAAATATTTAAGTTAGGCATGCGGATACCACATGTCCTAACCACCCCTCAGTCAGACAAACAGTACATTTATGAATCTTCTTTCCCTGACGCATCCTACACTGGCTTGACCGATTGGAAAGTGGAGACGAAAAGCAATTACACTTAATCTCAATACAGACTCCAAAATCTGAACTTTGTCAAAAGAAAGTTTTGTTATCTGTATAGTTGAATGAAAAACGAATTTTGTATTGGGAGCTACTACCAGAAAATACTATAGTACACCCAACAATATACTGCAAACAACTTGACTGACTACATAGAAAGAAAAAACAAACGAAAAGAACCCTCAAGAGTATTTCTTTCACGATAACGCCCGGCCGCATGTAGCTAAGAAATCAGCTACTACAAAAATCTTTAGATATTAAAGTATTCTGCAAATTTATTTATGTTCGGAAATGACATTGTATCGCAAAGTCCCAACTGTGTACTCTTATTTCATTGCTTTATATTTTTCAATATGCCTCTTATCTTCAAATGTCTGCTTTATGTTTATCTCCAGGAAATCTTTATGATATAAACACATATATACTAAGAAATGAGAAAAAAGAAATAAATATATTTCTTTTTTATATTTTTTGTTTCTATCTGTGCTTTGATCGACAAAACTAGCATAATGCCGCCACGTGTTTTGTCTGACCTTTGATATTTAAAAGTTAAATAAGGTCTTAAATAATACTTTTGCAAGGAGATGAAATAACAGCGCAGAATTGTTTTTGAAACAATGAATCCTCCTGACTTAATTTCAGTTAGATTTATTTTATTAATATTAATAGATTTTTTTGTGTCGATATTTGAAATAAGTACATAAAACTTTCATGAGTTATTATAATGAATAAGAGAGAACTAACCTTTATTTTAATAATAGACAAAAGAATCGTTTTATTTAGAAATAATTAATATTTTGCTGGAACGATAGTTTTAACTAATAAATTGTCTTTTTGGAGATAACTTGTGCATTTTTGTATGATTAATTATGAAGTAATTTTTCAGAATATGAATTCAAATTCGTGTCATTATAGACAGAGCCTGTTAAGCAATTTCGTTATTAGATACTTCAATTTAATTTTTTTTATTAAACCAAATTTCACTCTATACTTAAGTTAAATTTCTAATAATGAAATATGAAACTCGTCATGATGTAGAAAAACGTCGAGATGTAAAAATAAAAGAATTACTTAAATAATATTTCCTGTATAAATTATCTATTCGTTGCTACCTTAGAGGAATAATGTCTTGTATCTACAATGGTGACATTGGTTTTATAAGTATCGCTATACTAAATCTTTTAACCACATTTTGTTAAGCTTTAGTTTTAACACCCCTTTTATAGGAACTTTACACTTTGTTTATTTGTAAGTACTATTTTTAATGTAATCATTCACATAATTATACGTTATTGCTTATCCAAAGGGAAACACTTGAATTTGATATTGATAATGAGCATGAATACAACTACATATATTTTTCTCCCTGACAGATATTTTTACGAAAATAAAACAGGAACCAAAGCGATTGTTTTTTATGTTCTATCACGACTTTGATCTTCTCCCAGTTCAACACGGATGATCGCGTGCCTCCTTGTTTTAAGTTTGTCCTTTGATATTGAAAAGTTAAAAACGATTTATGCGAGGAGACAAAATAGCTTCATTAACTATATCTTTTGAAGACAGAATCTTAATAATTAAATTATGTTAAACTTTTTCTTTGAATGGTGGTAAATTATAATGGTAAATTTGTCACTTCAAATATAAATTAAAAAAATGTTCTTTATCCTCATTCTCATTACACGTGTCGTCATTAAAACGATAAAATTGAAAAAAAATTGCTTTTAATGAACATTTGATTTATTTAATATAATAATGTCTTGTATCTTGTATCTTAACAATTTACCAATTTATTATTTTAATGTCAAAAATATTCTCTTAATTTCTTTACATTCTTTCACATATATGATAAATTGATTAAACTTAACTCATTTTGCAATTTTATTTTCTTCGGAGGATTTCACTATTTTTTTGGTTCTGCAATTCTTATTTGAATAGGTTATAATTTCTTTATTATTTTCGAAGGTGCATTTTACCATGAATTGATTTAAGAGACGTGAAAACAGCATTTCCGTTTAAAAGAGAACATTATATATTATAAAAATAATATATTATATATGTTACGTTAATCGTCATACAGATACGATTTTAAATACGCAATTCGTTTAAAAGTTAAAACGCCTGTTTACCTGTTCAGTATCTACCTCCATTTTTATTTCACAACCCCAAATATGTGTGGTCATGGAGACTGCGAACATATTACCATCTCCATAATGAAATCTATTCTTCTATGAATTTATGAATGCTGCGAAATGAAATAAAAAAATTAATATCAATATATTGAAATAAATTAAAATAAAATAATATTAGTTCTTGTTAAAGCAATCAATTGTTTTAATTACCATAAATTTTAGAAACATGAGTGTCTTTGGTAAATTGGATACACTGAAATAAGAACTGTACATTATAACTTTTTTTATGTTTGTCGCTAATGTACTTATTAAATAAATTGAAAAATTAGTAAAGAAAATTTGTGTTTCTAAAATAACAATGTCCATATATTACAATATATCGTGAAAATTAATGCACAATTTATGTAACCATTCTGAAAAAAATTGGTAATCATTCAAAACACACGTAATATTTTCTTTTTTGGTTCGCCAGTTTCCTTGCATACTTTTAGCTTATAAACTTGAGAGTTACTCAGTATTTTCTTTCTGATCCGCAGAACTCGAATATTATGTTTCTGTACACTTGTGCATTTTTTTCACGGGCTTCTAAGTTGATCTACCAATTTACAAATAAATGTGATCGTGTTTCAAGCACTTTGTTTTTAGTTCTATGAGTTCATGATATATTTATTTGAAGAAAATATGTCGGACAAACTGTAAAATATAATCAAAGGCCATCATTGTATTCGATGAGCAGTGGATCAATTACATCACCTTGATCAGATAAATCAACTTAAATTTTTACTTTGTTGGTTTCTAATGGTTTAGGGATTTTTTCTTTGCTGCATATATCTCTGACTGGTCTATATCTTGACTACTAAACCTGACTAATGAAATACAATATCAAGGAGGAGTGTTAAAAGCGCTGCAAATATTTTGGTCTACTAGTTTTAATTCCAAACTTTATATCACAATATAATACTATTGCGTACTCGAGTGAAAGATCTAGAGTTTTGATAATCAACAAAAACTATTCTATCTAGAACAATTGTTTTTCTTCGCCTCGATTAGAAATGCGTAAGAAAATCGTCATCATAATGAAGAAACCAGCTCAGAAATAATTGAAGACCGTTTTAGTTTCCTAAGCTGGTTACTCTATTTTTCGATTTCAGATTAATCATCGTAGTCTATTTTACAATTAGTTTTACAAACCTCATCAAGCTGGCGATCTACTTGAATATTTGGTTAAATATTCCTTCAATTTCGTATTGTAATCGAAATCTCTACCAAATTGCGAATTGAATAAAAATATAAGAAAATGATTAATACCTAATTAGGGAATGTAAAATTTGTACATGCAAATATCAATATCTTTTAAAACAGAACAGATACAGTTTTGAAATCAATATTTGCTAAGTTGTGCCGAGTAAAATACCATTCATAATTAGTATTAAAGTCACAAAAAAATATTCTACAGTACAGAAAATAACTTTACGGAAGCGCTTATGTATATTATGATGATTAATTAATTTCGTTTCCGATATTATTGTTTCAGTCCCTAATATCATCAGAATGATGAAAACTTAGACGAAATTAGAAATCATAGGTATGAATTAAATTCTTGAATATTAAACAAAAATATTAGCAAATTTATAATTCAGAATCAAAACCTTATCGTCCGTCTTGGTGCATCCCACGCTACCACCTCCTATTTTATTCATAATATATGTAGCATTTGTGTAGATCCATATTGATATGCTATTGTACTTAACATGAAATAATTATTATTTTATACCCTGTGATTATTGATTTTTCAACAGGTAGAAGCCATGATGCTGCTGTATTTCTCCTTTCAGGTTACATTCATTTATTCAAATTGATGTACTTTAATCCATTTCTTTCAAATACTTTCATATATTGAAGGACATAAAAATATTATTTTGCTACATAATATTTATTTGAAAACATTTCTCCATTGTTATAGATTATCTGTAAATGCCAATATTTTACATGAAAGTTATGTCACCAATATTGAAAAGTTAAAAATGCAAAAAATATTTCATTTAGTCTTAAATATTTGTCATAAATTCAAATCTTTGGTATTGTGGCTTTTTATTAATAAACAATATAGCTGGTGAATTTGGAGCATTTAAGGTAAAAACAAAACAAAAAATTGTGGTATAAGAAATTAAGGTGTGAGCCTTATTCCCACACGCTGAATGAAATGAAAACATAATTATTAATTTATAATTAAAACTTATTATTACTAATCTACTTAAATATAATTTTCACTTGAAACTATTAAATAAATGATACTATTTTACGTATGGATATTTGCCGATATTTGCCGCTTTGTTGGGAAAAAATTATGAAAGTAATCTTCCATCACATCAATGGTGAGGGCAAATAGGATATTTTTGTTATAATTAAAAAAAAATATCCACAGCGATCGACTAACACTCATATACTAGGACATGTTAAAGATTTCTGCATTGCTAAGAGCATAACTTTTACTAATTCTTTCAAAACTATATATTAGTCATAATATTTAATTTTCTGCCAGACTGAACCAACAGGGGGTACCACCGAGACAACTTTTTTTTAATTTAAATGTTAAAACATATTCAAATGGTATTATTGATGATAAAGGTATAATCAGTCAGGCATAAATATATCATTTAATTTATATATTTCAACGAATATTAGTTCATCCAATTTTTGTTATGTAACAAATTATATTAAGCTTGAGAATAGTTTAGTGTCTCACAAAAATGATTTTTTTACTTTGAATTCCCAGATTATGACTTGAAATTTATAAAGGTGGATTTTAAAATGAGTGAAGAAAATTATATTATTACTGCAGTACATTAAAATATTCAGGATTATTCAGGTAAAGAACACCATGTAAATCTGTGCTTAGGGGACAACTCTATTAATGTATTGTGTTTGATGGAAAAATGGATAAAAAAACAGGTTAGATGTTGCAAATATATCAGCAAAAAAAGATCTTGAAATAAATTGTGCTGAATTTGATAGCTTTGACGATTTGATTGTTTATAGAGCACATGGACGTATTTAAGAAAAAACATAGAGGTTCAAACACCTCTATATTTTTTCTCATTTTGCCTCGTTTAATTAACACAAAATAATAAAAAATGGAATAATTTTATTTCAATTAAATACTGGAAAATTTATGTTAGAATCCCAACATAAATTTTCCGATTGATGGACTCCCAAAAACCCAATTTTCGACATCTTAAACAGTTTTCTCTTAAATAAAAAATTCTTTGAATATACAAATGTCCAGAATAACTATGCAATATACATTGAAAATATATATACAGATATAAAGATAGAAAATAAACGCTCATAAAAACACATAGAGTTTGATCACTATAAAAAAGTACACAAATTACGAACTAGTTCTAATAAATTAAATATACTCAGAAAGTAAATTATAGGACGGCATGTAACAAGTAATATTGAGCGTCTTAAGGCACACGAGGGAAAATTTTTTTAAAATAGAAATGAAGTAAATCACAAAAATAACACAATATTTTTTAAGAACAATATTTTAAAATATTATTCTGTCATACTAATTATACAGAAAAATAAAACATACATACGGCCATGTAAATCACTTTACCTCTTTTGGGTTTACCCTTGTCAATAACTTAAGCCTTTATATACTTATACATACTATGTGTCTACCAACTAATATCCTATTTACTTCTTTCTTTTGTACATTTCTATCCATACGTACTTACCTGCCTTCTAATATGCTAGTTTCTATGTGTCTCTATATACTTACTTACCTACCTACGTACTAATGACTAGTTAATTCATTCATTTCTCTATACGTGTATTTACTTATTTATCTACCTTCCAGCTGATACTATAGTTGCCTTTTGCCCTTATATGTACCTGTATATTCTTACCTATCGAATTCCTTTACTAGTTTCTTACTTATGTCAAGATCAGTGAAGCTAGTACAAATTAGATGAGGTTACTTCCCATCAAGAAATTCTGTCGCTACCTCCTGGCTCGTTCGCTCGTAAATTTCGTTAAAGAGGATATTTATGCTGCGTTTAGTCGTAACAGAACTTTAGGGACTTTATTATTAGAATATCGTTAGAACTATATAATTCAAACTCGACTACGGTCTCTGTGTTATTCAGTGTTGAAAAATTTTGTGGTATGTCTTCAATTTCCATGGTCAAATTTTGACTATTTGTTTACGAAATTATTCTGGAAATATTCCAAAGAAACAGGAATTATCCAAGTTGGTTGAGAAATGTCAGAGATATCAGATAAAGTACACAATATATGCGATAACATTTATAACCTTCTTCTTTTTCTAATTTGATTAAAAAATTTGCGTTTTGACGTAAATAGAACAAACTTTCGTTCGTACGATATATTAAACATCACATGTCGATAAGGTAAAGGCAATCCCATACTTAATGCATACCCCATTACTTGTTTATTTATGGGTAATTGTTTCTTGTGAGATTATTTTTATTAGCGCAAGTTGTCACGATATAGCGATGGGACATAACTAATAACGAACTAATTGTCGTGAGACAAATTGGCGTCTGTAAGGCTGATATATTAATCGCGTGTCTCTTAGATTTATTAATTTAACATGTGGATGAATTTTAAAAAAATCTGATTCGGTTTTTGTTAATTTGTTTTCTTTATTTCCTTGATTCCGAACTTTAAATAAGCGTTTTTTGGTCGCTGATGTTTTAGTTAATATTTATTATTCCATTCTTTATATGGTCAGTATAAATATGCTGCATTAAAATTACCTTACTGCAATAAATATCAATCATTAAAATTATCTATATATCATGAATATCAATCTGTAAAATACATAAAGAATTTGATTAGTATTTTGACATATTCTTTAATTATTTCATTTCTATTGCTTTATATTCCATATTAAGCTAGAAGTGAATAACTTGAACTAGTCCCCATTTATTTAAAATAAATTTAATTCCATAGAAACACAGAATATTGCGATTACCATTGTGCCGGGAGACAATGGCGGGCGAAGATTCACTTGGGATTTCTCGAGTAATTAATTACCACGATTGGGAAAGGACAGATCTATATTTATGAAAGCAAATTTCGATTTATTTCGCCATTTATTCAGTAAGAGTAGTCATTTTAATCTCATCTGTCGGTATTTAATTTTATCAATTATCGTAATATTTATAATTACTGTATAATAAAATGTGTAAAATTTTTGTATCCTATGAAGGATAATAAAATATCACATATCTCGATATGAGATTTAACTGAATAATATTTTGCAACCAAAATGATTTATCTACCCTAGAGAAAGAAATAATAACAAAGACAGTCATAAAATTTATGGCTCAAATATTATATTATCCATAAAGGTTATAAAACCTCGGCTATATATGATTAGATTTTATTTATCGTATTGAAATGTAAATAAGCAACACAACGCATGAAATATCTGCTTTAACAAACTTCCGAAATATTATTTTTGATAATATTATTTTTACTTTACAATAAAATTTATTAAAATGTTTGAAAAAAATTAGATTACAATGCTATCATGAAGCTGAAATGTTTTGTATATTTAATGAAAATAAGACGGATAAAAAGACTGGAGTAATTGTTATCCTTAATTTTCCTATAGTTTGATTCGTTCTCATTAAAAAGAAATATTATAAATTAAAGTGAACATTTTGAAGTAATTTCTGAACATGAAACTATAATAAAATGAAGGAAATAATGTTTAAGTAATTTTTCAGGTAATTTACTTGGATAATTACTATTTATTAAATTCGACAGCTTTTATGTTCTAAAAATAAAATTATAAAAATTTGGAAGTTCAGCTTCATATTTTGCCAATAATTAAAAAGAAAGAATATCGAGGTAGAAAAAATATCGAAGCACAAAATTGTCACATCTTTTTCAGGATTGTGTGAAAATAATATTTCAGCGTAACAAACAGAGAAAAATACATTTAGTTAGTTTTAAAGAATATGAATTTTGTTAGTTTTAAATCGTTTCATTCTTTAAATCTTTTAATCGTTGTGCAATTGCACAATATTTAAAGAATAATAAAGTAAATAACGATTCTCCATTCAATGATCCATTGAAAAAGTTACTGCAGTTTTATGTTTGTAAATATAATTCCACTAAGCGACGATCAAAATGCTGAAAGAAAAGAATTAACAAAATGAAAGAAAAAAAACATTCTTATTGCTCTAGATTGAAAGGGTGCTCTCTGCTTTCAATCGTCTTTCGCTTTTTCGATTTAAAGTATCCAGTAATGACTTATTTCGCGTGTCGATATTTGATAGTTTGTCATTCATACGAAATTATTGGTATCATGTTGGTTGACATTTTCATAGAACTTAATTGACATATTATTTAGTAAAAAATTATATTTTAGTGTAAATATTTACGCTATTTTGAACACATTTTAAATAATTTGTAGGATGATTTATGAAATTTTTCATTCACACATTATAATTCTATATTAAAAAAGTGTTCCGCTTTATAAAATAGCAGGAGACCTGAGTTCCAAAGAGTACGGCGAGAAATAAAGTCCTGTTTTAAGATTGAGAATATTTTTCACGCGCTGTGTTTCTTTTGGGATCGTGAGTAGCTTCACGTGTACGAAGTTGAAAGACTGTACGCTCACGTGGTAACCAAAACAGACTATTTCTACTTCTTACCCGTGACATGAAGTTGTTTTTGTATTCCAATACAAAATCATGAGGTGTAGTTCTGCTAGGTAATAAAACATTAACCTGGGGTCTGTCTCAATGAGGTTTTTATAAGTTTTTCAATTTAATCAAATAGGTTGTTCCGAATGAGGATAATGAAAAATAGAGACTTAGGTGGGTTATATTAAAGTATACCTTGGAACATCGTCATGTGTTATTTCTCCAAATGTATTCGTTAGAATTCTGTAAACAAGACATATTCTAAGCTCTCTTGGTGAATTTCTCATATTTTGTTTATTCTTACTTGCCATAACTCAATTCCTAATTGAAGAGAAGATCTAATCTACCACTTTTTAATTAAACAGCCAAGGAATTTCTTTAACATTGCAGAATTCGCTGAAGATGATGGTGAGAATATTATTTGTCTACTTGGTATTAATATAATAAATATATTTTTCTTTCGCTTTATTATAGTAAATTTCATTATGCAGTCACTCTTTTATATTCCCAGGAATTGACTAATTGTAGTCTCATGTTATCTTTAATCTGGATTGTAAAACTTGACAAAAAATAAAATGAAAGTTTACGAGTTTGATTCCACTTTTTCTACTAAATTTTGACCTATTTATATTGTTTAAAAAAATTACTATTGAAATATATTTTGTGGCAACAAAATTGAGCCAAAATCTAAAAGCGAAAGCCAATAATTTTGATTAATGTTAGGTGGTAATTTGATTGGTTTTATGTGATGTTGGATTTAAAAAATGTTTGGATTTAAAAATATCTAGACATGTGTAACAATATGCTTTACCGATGATGATGACTTTTCACCAGGTCGACCTTAATAAATCATTAATATACTACGGAGATATTGCTATATTTGTAAATTATCCTTGAGTTAGTTTTGTTTTCCCATACGCAATTCTATACAGATCCATGATATGTGAGGTGAAAATTAATCGCCCTATATAGATTGCTTACGAGGTAAACGCAGTCACCCATAACATATTATTTATGATCATGTGTTGTTCGTGAAACGTGTTTTCGTTGCGCAAGTAGTTTTCATAAAACGACGAACAATTTTCGAGAAATATATTTAAAAAATTAAAGTAATATTTTAATATTGGCTGTTTTATTTCAGCAGAAAGGTTGACATTCTTTTCTCTGGTCAGGCTGTCGATTTGTGTACAATATTATTTTATTGCATCTTATAATTATTAAAAGTCTGTCCAATTTCCCTATGTACTTTTTCAAATGATCTAATTTTCATAAATTTAATACATTTAGAAGAAATGAAAAGAATAGTTTAATATTCGTGTATGAGGATTGAATGTGACTACAATTTTCAAAAATGAATGTTAAGAAGGAAAGACTTTTAGAAAAATGTGTAACAGGAGTTTCGTTTGTCCCTGTTTTCTTATGTCTACAACGACTTTGAAGGATATTTTAAGGTTCCAGTAATATAAATTTCTTTCATTAATTTTTGTCATTTATTTCAATAATATAATATAATAAAACACAAAACCAAATGCCATTTTCGACGACTTACAAATACTGGTCCGAATTGAATATGTCTGTTTTCATCATTACTTATAAGCGGAATCTTAAATATTTATTAGTTTATGAATTATATAAATTTACAAGCATAAATACTACAAGTCTCTTTTTAATAATCTTTTTTAATCATCACAGCTCAAAATCACAAATATACAGGGTTAGGGATAGAACAATTATCAACGTTAAATTAAGAAATTATTTTTTTTATCTGTAGGTTAATCATTAAAATAAAGCTATAAATTAATTTCTTATTTATTAATATTCATGTTTCATACATATTATTATAAGTAGCGCCATAGAATGGCTTAGAACACTCTTATTTCAAAAAGTACTGGCTAAAATATCATTATGTATGAAACTTTCTGATGCCGTGTCAGACTTTTATGAAATTTATTTTTGCATTACTGCAATATTTATCTATACTAACTAAAGTTTACTACATTGAATAGAATTATTCCCTTCCCTTTAATTGCTTTATTTTAATGAAAAGTATACGTCAATAAAATTTTAATTACCATAAACCCATTTTGCGAAGCAAAATTTAACAATTTAAAAAAATTTAAAAAGGTTTCATTTTGGGACACTTGCTTAGTATATTGCAAATAACCCAATATGCACTTATCAATATATTTGAATCAATTTTTAATTTTTATTAATGTTGGTATACAATTTTATGTAATCTTCTTTACTCTTGTCTTAATTTTTCTGTTTTACAAAATACTACATCCATTTTGCTAACAGTTGTTGGCGTAAAATAAGGTCGTTTCGAATTTTTTTTATTCACATTTCAAATAAACGACATTGCTAACTTTTTGATGACTGCATCAGAAATATTATACAGCTACAATCTTTTTGATTAGGTGCTCATAGAAATTCTCGACCTCTCTCAACATATCTGTCCTCGACATAACTACGTTATACTGTCCATATGTTTATTAGATTGTATTTAATATATTTGATGGAAAATTATTTGGGACAACTTTTCTCATAAAGTTCATTATTAAAAACACCAAGTATGCAGTTCTGCACCAAGCATCTTTTGACGGTATTGTTTACAAACTGCGCAGTTCATCTTATTAGTTTTAAGTTTCTCATGATATTAAAGTGCTCTCAAGTTATAAAGTCTATATATAGAAGTAGAAGTATATAATCCAAAATGTATATTGCATTCTTCATTAAAAAATAGTCACAAGACCTAAATAATTAATGTGACACATTGGGCAAAACTAAATAATAATAAAAATAATAATAAAACTTCTAATCCCGTTTACTTAGCTTACTCACCTTAATTATTCCAAAACATGGAGAGGTATCCTTACAAAAATCCCATATTTTCTGCAGAGTAAAATACTGAATTTAACTGGGTCTTGTTACCTTGAAAATAGGTTTAATAAATGCTTGCAATTCAGTCGATTGAAAAAACTCTAACTTTTTTTATCCCCAGACCTACATTATTTTCCTTCCTATATCTTAACTCGTTCCAATATCTGTATTTTAATTTTTTATCTTTTTAGGGCTTTGTCCTAACAAAATGAAAAAACGGAATCATTTTATGATCACTTGGTCGGACGGCCATCCGTCCATCTATGCGTCAGTAAAAGCTTTTTTATAGAAATGGCATGAAATATTAAATTTAAATTAATATCGTAAATTGAGGTTTATAACCTCAAGTGGCTGTAAAAAATTCAAGTTTTTTGATTAACGCAATAAAAAGGTATAGTCCTTCTGAAACATATTTTTTATTTATTTTTACCATAGTCTTACTCATTGACTTTCGAAACCTATATGGTACTTCGGTCGACCTATAGTCTTAAAGGTCAGAGTAATGGGAGGTCTTGTATTAGAAGTGAAGTAAAAGTCCACAAATTCTAATCCTATATGAAATCACATATTTTTTAAAACACCTGCGCAAGTGAAAGATATCATAAGTAATATATTTACGTTCAAATACAAATAGATTAACAGAAATACCATCACCATTAAATATTTACAAGTGCCCCAATACGTTCGTAGTATCCTCCTTGACATTTGACTCCTACTTAGCAGACTTTATTAAGTACAATCTACTGTTATTACCATTTAATAATCTTTGATTTCTATTATAAAATCATTTTACAAAATACTATTTACCATTAAATATTAATAAGTGCCTGGATACGTAAGTAAACTTCATGGTGCGATTTCTGTTCCAACTTGTAAAACCTCTTTGAGTGTAATCTGCTGTTGTTACCATTTATTATTTTTTCCTTTCTTATATATATGTATGTATATATATATATATATATATATATATATATATATATATATATATACACATGTGTGTGTTTATGTATATACAATATATAGATCTTATATTTTACATTGTAACGTTTTTTACTGTCTTCCAAACAACCAATATTTCAAAAAAATTTTAAAGCTGATTCAAAAGATTGCTTCATCAAACTGTAGCAATAAATCCTTACAAATATTCCTTGCAATAAATCATAATGTTCATTAAAATAGTCAATTAAATAAATAAAATAAATTGTTATGTGTTAAAATAAACCGAATTATAGAAACATTTTATGAATACATTTTCCGAAACTGTAGCCATACTGTCCAAGATGAGAAAATATATATTTACGGGCATTAAAATAACTATGCAAATTCGGAAAATTCAATTTTATGTATGCGATATTTTTATCCTTTATGCACGTTGATCTCGACTTATTTGGCAACCGATCTCTATGACGCCGCGGCTTTATGTACGTATTAGATCGGTTGATATAAAAACGTAGCTTGCATAATATCCACTTCTCGTTTTAACGAAACTGGTGATGTAGGAAGAGATTGGAAGTGACGCGCGTCGAATCGAGTTATCGAAGTAAAATTGACTGTTAGGAGGCAATTTTGGAAGTGTTTTATATTTTTGGCCTTCATTGTTTTATGCTTTTCTCTGTTTTTTGTTTTTTTTAAGTTTCGTCAGTACGTAAAAATTTATTATTTCGAGATCACTTTTTTGTTCGTTTTTCCGTCTATCAAAATAGTTTTTCTCAGAAAAATCTAGTAGTATCAAGATAAATTCTCGATGAACTATAAAATGCATTGTTTTGCAAATAGTTGAGGCTCTAAACTCGATCTTATTAAAAGGTACATTGGTAGCTTTCAGTTTTTCTTTCGGGCTTTTCAATTATTCACGTACCTTAAAACTTACTCATTTTTATTCACTGTTACTCCACGCAATCCCGTTGACTTAGAATCTTGGAATTTGGTGTGGAGGAGGTCTCATAACATAAGAATAAGGAAGAATATAAAAGCATTTCTAAATATACGTGAAATTATTACGCGACAAAATAACGTTTTCGTTTTTTTTATTTTTTTTAGTTATTTATCACATATAAGTCATAGCGAGATATAAAAAGCGAGTTTTTCGAGTATTAGGTTAACTTGTATCCTAACATTGCCATATCAAAATTAATTAGTAGTGTTAATGCTTTCAAAGGAAAAAAAACTATACAACCATTAATTTGTATAGTATCCATTTAATCAACTGCTTGTATTGAAGTAATGAGCTAACGAATATGTCCAGAGAATGGAATATTCTGTCGCGATCATCACAAAATCTGCGTAGTGATACGCGAGCGCCAGCATTATTGCGACTGGTGAGTAGATAAAAAAGTGCGGAGCTACTAGTCGTTCCCACTGGCACACGAGGCTGTAACTGATTCAATATATTGGCGCAACCGTAACTACTATAGCAGATATTTTATAAAATACCACTGCTGCGAGTTCGATGCGCCATTCGCGGAGAGTATGGTATTTGAATGCGTGTTATTTTTTTCTCTAATTTAATCTAAATTTATAAAGAACATATCGCCGTATATATATATATATATATATATATATAAAATCCGTAATTATTTCACGAGTCTAAGTACGAATCTATGTACCGCAAATTCCAACAAATTGATGTATCAGTCTTGACAGTATTGAAGTATTAAAGTTTATATAAAATATTTATATCCCATAATATTCTCATTTTAGGAGTAAATATATTCTTTTGTATTAATATAAATCTGTCGTAACGCCATGTTTAAAATATTCTCAACAAACTTACAACCGAATAAAAATGTATTTATTGAACACACATCATACGAAAAGGGTGAACAGTGATTAATAAAGAACTTCAAATCCGCGATATGGCCGTGATTGATCACCATATCTTCGCGGTGGTAACCCTTGGTCTGTTATCAGCCATAGT
The DNA here is from genome assembly GCA_039881145.1 of Druceiella hillmani. NCBI lineage: Eukaryota > Metazoa > Arthropoda > Insecta > Lepidoptera > Hepialidae > Druceiella > Druceiella hillmani. The sequence continues at coordinate 31,590,774 of JAYKKI010000018.1, read as the reverse complement.
TTCAAGAAAGTTATAATTTTGTCATGTAGAAAAAAGAAAATACAAACTTTATATTAAGAGAATTACAGGCTTAATACAAATTAATTACTAGTGAATTACAAATTAATGAAACCTTTCCAGAGCATAAGGGTTGAAATATAGCAAAAATGCAAAATAGAGAAGCTCACATTTTAGGGGATAAAAACGTAACATCGGAAATTTTACGGAAATATGGGATAAAATTATTTTATTCATAACAATGATATGTTATGTCGTAAATTATACAATACTACTTAATATTTGTTATGTTTCTATGCACATTTTTTAGTTTAATTGACAAATTAATGCTATTAAAACAATGATGAAAACTCTAAAAAACGATTATTTGATGCTAAAAAATCATATGCGTATGACGTGGTATAGACTAGAAATCTCTTAGATTATTTCTTAGATATTACATAAAATAAAGCTGAACTCAGACCCCGTTGCCACGCACCCTTATAAAATCCTATATGTTTAAACCGAACTTTTATTTACGGTCATATACATATCTGACAATATGAGAAAGATTAAGTGTGTTTTATCGTCCCATTTTAATAAAAGTACGTTTTTGAAAGTTATTTTTAATTCACCCTACAAAAGGTGCCATTGTTCTTAAAATTAATGGTCGCTTTTAATTAGCAAAGTTAAATTCCAAGTAACATATCTCGAAATTTTCAAACGTAACGACTTGACAACAAACAAAAGGGCAGATAAGGAAACAATTAAGGTCTCCTAAATTATTTATTTGAGGTATAGAACATTAAAGAAAAATTTCATTCCAGAAATTAGTAACGGGTGGTGAAATTTGTTTAATTTTTTCATGCTATTGTATTAATGATTTTAACGATTTTCACTACATTGTGCTTTCGAGAAAAGAACGACAGTATGGAGGAAAATAGTGTTTACTAGATATAATTAATAGTTTTTTTTTTAATTTTAATTGATTTTTAGAAACCTATATAAATATTTTATGTTTGAGATTCAGAAATACGTACGAAGACGATTCGTTTTCTAATGATTTTGTTGATAAAAATGTAGTTTTAAGAAATAACTTAGTTTCATTATTACCTTCTTGCTTTGAAAGACACTTAAAAACATTGAAGGAAACTTCTTTTGTGAAGCAACGTAAGGTTAAAAATTAGAACATTAGTTCAACTTTTGTAATGTAATAATTGGATACCGATCCTACTATCGCTTAAACAACTGGTAGTTAGCGCGATTAATTGGTGGTAAACGTGACTACCGATCCCATCTCAACTGCTGCTCGGCTTCGACACAGCAGCTTACGCATATATACAGACGCGTGGGCGATCAATCGCTTCACATTTAACTAAAGAAGGCAGTGTTGTACAACCCATAATTATTTAATTATGTAATGGAGATAAATTAATTAATATAACGTTTGAGAATAATTCCCCACTGATCTCAAATGCGTTTGTGAGATGAGATAGTAAATTAAGAGAATTTTTTCCTTCAATATTTAAAATTCGTTAAGTACTCACGAGTTTCTGTCCCCGGTAATAAAAAAACAGCTGGTCAAAATATTCGTATTTCGTTTTACAGCTGGCTTTTTACAGCCTGGCTTCCTGATTTATTCTCACATTTTTGTTTACTTGATTGTCTTTTAAAATTTTAAAGCGTTCCGACGTTTCCAATTTATCCACTATGAACATTGCCTCGGAAGAAGCACCGTAAGAAAAAATTTTAAACATATATGTCAAGTAAAAAATTGCAGTATCCGACATGAATGAATAAGAAAAGTATAGTGGTCAGACAATATTTTATTGATTATATTGTAAAACCTAGTAGGAGCAGTACCGTGGTAATATGATACAATTTAAATTAATAACATTACTTGAAATAAAATTACATACCAATTTCACGATTCTTCCTATTTCCAAATCCAGTCGTTTGCTATATATTTGGAGACAATTCCATTCCACAGCTTAGCCTTGTTACTACAGTTACTGTATGCTGGTAGAGATAGAATATAAAGAGCAGGTCTTTCCTCAATATCACTTATTAAATATTCGATATTTACTATGATTGACAAAGTATTTCCACTGTCTTCATTACATATTTTATTATTTTTCACTTCCTCTTGGCAATCGGAATTTTCTTGATTTTCCTCTACTATGCGAATCAATAACAATAAATTATTATACTTCCACGCCAGCAATCACATTAAAAACAAACCTTTGGAACTTGTACAAGCAAGCGCCGCTCGTCACTCGGGCAACGGGACAGTCGCTTATGCTACCGGCTAGTCACTCAGACGACAGAATGGACATCTGTAAGATAGCAGAGCAAGACAGCGATAGATTAAGTAACCGAAGGGTAGCTTAAGCAATAATCGCCCATGCGATAGTAGCTCATGCTCGGTCAGCTTTGGGATTCTGTGGATAATGTGGAATTTATGTTTTACAATTTTTAGTGGTGTGTTGACTTATTTTTATCTATTAGTAAACGTGACAAAGTGTCATTATTTCAATAAATCAAGACAAAAAGGTAGGATTATAAAAAAATATAACGGAAAAAATACAGGGAAAAGAATTCAAAGAATATTTCGAGGGAGAATTCTCAGCAGTTGGTACATAGACGTTTACAAATGAAAGCTTCTACAAATAGAATCTTCAATTATAAGAACATTGAGGATAATTTTCACTGTAGGTTGACACGCAAATGTTTGACTAATCTATCCGTTGCAGAATTCCTTTTTCCTAAAGACATACACAATCTTCGGACTGTGGTTCTATTGGTATTGGTTTGTGTGTTCTTGGTTTGTGACCAATAAGACTAGCGTAACTAAAGTATTCATCCTAATTAATCTATTGTCATCAGTTGAGAAGTTTCATTATGCGTCTCCAAAGTGTATCACCAGATTTTGAACAAGTTACCATGCTGAATTGAGAACATCCATCTTTATTCCAAGTCCATTAAAAATGTCTATAAAATTTATTTCATCTGATTTTTTTGAATAAATAGCAACATTTGATTTCAATTATACCCGTTTTTTATGAGCAACTTATATGTAACATTATAAATTATACAATGAATATAAATAAGTCGATAGATATATGAAATATGTCCACTGACCTGCAAAGTGAGCTTGTTGTTGATTTTTATATTTGTAAGACAAAGGCAGCGATTTCGAAAAGTGAGGAAAGTCATTTTGTCACTGATATGCTCAAATTCAATTGTCAGTCACTTTTCATTGTCAGAAAATTGTAGTTTACAAATTCCACGCAGTGGAGCCCCGAAAAATTTACAAATAATTACATGTTGTGCAGTATTTATGACATCTACCGCCAAGGAGCTGTAGATGTCATAAATACTGCACATATTACTGTTACTGATATGTTCAAATTCAATTGTCAGTCACTTTTCATTGTCAGAAAATTGTAAAGTTTACAAATTCCACGCAGTGGAGCCCCGAAAAATTGACAAATAATTACTGTTTGTGCAGTATTTATGACATCTACCGCCAAGGAGCTGTAGATGTCATAAATACTGCACATATTTCCTGAAAACTGTAAATCTTTATACGAGTATTGAGCTCTATAATATCAGATGTTTTTAGAAAGAAACCCCTTGAGGGTATCAGTTTTGTAAGTCAGTCAAATATAATTCTGCATGTTTACCTTTTAAGCATTCTCGTCTCGGAATACTTTCGTGTATTTAAATATACCTTGTAATTTTAATGTTAGTCGTCGATTGTAACTATATATTTATAAACTATCGTCTCTTCCTAATTTTCCGCAATTTACCTTCTTTATTTCCATATGATTCCACAGACGAATCATCGTATAATTAATTCCTATCTTTAAGTTTCCAATACAGTATCTCCTTCTTGATGTATTTCCAATTTTGAGGATATAATATTTGAAATAATTTTACACTTTTTAAAAACCGTATTGACAAAATTTTTAGGAGAATGAATTCAAGTATCCCAAAGTTTACAAAAAAGATACCAATTTTTTTTTGCTCAATCAATGGTTTCGGTAATTTTGTTTTTATTCTGCGAACCAACAGATAGAAGGAAAAATTGTTTCTCTAATTACTGTTAGCTAGTAATTTCATCTACTCCCATTTCTGAATTTTTTAATAAATGAAATTCTTTTTAATTGATATTATTCAGCTATCTTCAATTTCGCTTCCATCTTTCTTTCTATTATAACTTTTATTGACAGTTTATTGCAGCCTACTTTTACCGTTTATCATTCCTACCTTTATTATATTCATGAAATTCTGAAACTCAGTTAACTGAAGAGAAAGTTAAACGCTGGGCTCTTTATGTATCTACTAGAGATGCTTGCTGACTAGATTTTGCATACCGATGCTAAACAGATTTTAGTGAATATCGCTTAATGAAATTAAAACGCTTTTAAAATTTCTACGTTAGTTGTATTTTGACTCATAAAGCATATTTGTTTGGATAAATAAAAAAAGTTGAAAATGTTATGATGTAGTATTTCTATTACCCTTTAAAGTTATATAAATATGAATATTAATTCTCCTGTACATTGCCTAATATATATTACTAGCGGACGCAAAAACGATGGGGTCTGCAAAGTTTTCTTGTAAATTATTTGCCGTTATGACTTATGTAAAGTAAAATACACAACTCGAAAAATTGAGAAATTTTAACGCACGAAGCTAGATAAGTTCTAACTAGGTATGAAAGGAGATTGTAATATAATGTTCAATGAGTCATTAATTCATGACAAATCTCGAAGAAATAGATATACTGATTGTAATAAAAGGTAGTTTAGCGAGAAATAAATTACTTTTTTTATGGAGTTCTTTTTTAAAATTTCTTTACGAAGACTTTAATACGGTGAAGTTATAGCAGCTGTAAAAAACTAACTAACCTAGAAAACTAACCTAGAAATTTTAAAGGCACTTTAATTTCCTTAAGCGATATTCACTAAAATCTATTTAACGTCGGTATGCCTCTATAACAATACTAAAGGAAAACAAATTTATTATTTGCAAGTAATATTCGCGCTACGCAGGTGGCGTATTTGTTTAGATAAATACAAAAGTTTAAAAGAGTATTTCTATTACTCTTTAGAATTTATGTAAATATTAATATTACTTCTCATATATATATACATATATATATATATACATATATATATATATATATATATATATATATATATATATATATATATATATATATATATATATATATATATATATATATATATTATTAGCGGGAGTAAAACTTATGGTAACTTTCTCAAAAACGATGAGGTCTGCAATCGACGATAAAGTTTTCTTGTAAATTATTTACCATTATGACTTATGTAAAATAAAATATATAACTCGAAAAAATAACTCGCTTAATTTTTAATAATCATTAAAACTTCAACTATTCTACTTTGCATATTTATTTAAGAGGCTGGTAAACTATTTGTACACGTGAAATTTAGCATTATTCTGTATTTAGATTTTGTCGTTGTAAATTTCCTTTACGACTATGTTTAATATTTTAAGCCTTTATCGGAAAGACCTTATTGAACAAATCCGTTATTAATAAGGAGCTTTCATAAGGCTTCCATCTCAAATATAGCTACGTTGTTCGCAAATAGGTGCGACAACCGTTTTAGTCAAGGAATTATAGGCCTAACTTAGCGGTGCTTTATGTTTAAATATATGTTCATGATAAACAAGTTTGTATGTTATAAATATAGATTGTGTCAAAATATGAGTTTGTAATAGAAAATAACTTTCCTTAAACCATTAAATATACGGTGATCGACGATTTATAAATATGTGTAATAAAACTACAGTAAAAGGGAATATTGACTACCTAACTATGTTTTCACAAATTTGACTCACTGCTGCCCCTATAGAATAAGAAAAGTCGTTGGATAAGATATTACTAACAATTATTTTATAAACATCGATGGAAACTTACTTGTTTAATGTAATGGGGTCATCTATAAATCTTCTCTCGCTGGTAAAAAATATTTTTCAAATTTGTAGGCCTAATTAAAAGAATACTGTTTACGAATGAGAGTAGACTGATTAGCTAGTACTTACGGCATAGGACTTATAAGCAAAATGCAGATTTTTAACCAGTTTCAGATAATGAAATTTGGTACTATGTCTTTATAATATGAATGTGTTTATTATAATTGTGAACACAAATTACCACTTTATAAATATATCGGTCCGTGACAGAAATATATTTACATCAAAAAATCTAGGAACACAAATGAATCTAAAAGGAGATTGATAAAGAAAATGGCGATTAGTGGCAATATCATTGTGACGATTAGTGAATAAACAATATTTAATTATTATAATTATTAGAAATAGAGGATAATTCTTTACGGCCTCACAAATTAGGTATTTGTTTTGAAATAACCTATTTTATACAAAGAAATTTTATATTTCTCTCTTGAATTACCACCTATGCTGCATATCTCAGGATAGTAAAAGATTTCAATTTTTTCATTCAAAACTTCTTGCCTTACGTTTTGCATTTAAACGGAGAAACGGAGAAACTTAAAATTTGGCACAATATTAAAAAAATATCAACCCGTATATATTTCTAAAATTAAAACAGTTTAAATTTGAAAGTACATGTTTAAAAATGCATATTAAAAAATAAAAGTCTTAAGGGCCTCAAAAATTGCCATGTTTACTTTTTTTACTGTTTTATTGCTATTAAATATGACTTACATGTTTCCACAGATGCATTAAAAGTCACGACTAAAAACTATACAGAAACATTTCTTGTGCCATACGCAAAAAATGAACAGCCTCACAAACGAACGAACAATCATTCTAAAAACAGTATTTTTGTTTTCCCTTTTACTATATTCCCCTTAATCACATTTTGCATAAATGTTTTCTATTAAAATACCGACATGCCAATTCTACAAGTTTATTATACAGCCATATGCGCAAATAGTACATAAATATCGTATAGTCTAAAATTCAAAGAACAGAAGTAAATAAATTATAAAAAGTTACAACATCGAAAAATATTATATGTTGGAGACCATCAAAAATGATTGTGTTAAGGATGCTTACTCTTTCCGCACCATTATATATACATATATATATATATATATATATATATATATATATATATATATATATATATATGGGGGTAAAACATTTTATTGCATTATTTAAAATGTACGTATCGCTATCTATTGATGCATACAGTTATTATTATTATTGTAATTACAACACGTCAATTATACTAATACAATGTAATTGAATTTTCCAAAATATAAAATTTGCTTCCGTAAGTAAACCGATCATGAAGAAATAAAAATTAAATATTACATTTATTTGATCCTTAAATTTTTCCTAAATATCATTCAAATTGGTTAAGTAATATTTACTATTACGTGCATAAATTTATTATTTTATATTTACTATTACGACGAAAATTTCAAAATGATCTGTGTTCTGTTACTTTTGTTTTGTTCCCTAAATATTTTTTTGTGAATGTTTTTATTAATCAGACAGATTTATTTTACAGTTTTTTTATATGCTTATACCATAATGTACGTAACACAAACTAGAAAAACGAATTAAGTTTATATATATAAAACAATTTAAAAAAACAGCGGCATCTGCCCGCATTGGGATCGCTTACTTAAGCACCTATCCTCCCGCATTGTTCCACATTTCACCTCTGACGATGTTCGGATGCATATTGTTTATTATCTTATTTTAAAAGCACTTACTCAAAAAGACTTATTCCATCTATTGATACAATATGCAATTGTATCATTACTACGTACCGAGTAGCTTGGCACAAAATGTTAATAATAAGTTGTATAAAGGAGCTCCACAAAAGATTAGCACCTTGGGAGTACTCGTACTGTAATTAAAAAATATTTTGAAATAAATATATTTTGAAATTATTTTGAAATATTTTGAAATTATTTTGAAATAAAATAGTCTATATATATATATATATATATATATATATTATTTGTCCTAAATTATCTGTTGAGAATAATTTATCACATACACGATATTTCATGAATTTAACTGTTTGTGTTAAACTCCTTCTATTTAAAAGGACAAAAATTCAATAAAAAATAAAAAAATAAGCATGGTTATCATCCAAAAATTCATAGTAGTCATAAATAGATAGTTAATAAAGATTTAAACTAATTAAAATGTCGCAAAAGTACAGTACAAAAGGAAGTCCTATTTTAAACCGAAATGTCTTATTTACTCTATTATTTTAATAATAAATGCACGAAACCTAAAAAGCTTCTTCATTCATTGAATTGTGAATAATGAATTTTTACAAAACTACCGCCAAATATATTCAATATTCAAGCCTCTTCATTTACAATGTCTATTGTATACAAGAGTCAAGTTGCCTATTTAAACCAATGTTCTTACACATAAATTAAAACGTAAAAGTGACGCATTTTTTTGGATAAGAGTAGCAAATTTATTCATGTACGTTGTAATAATTATGTATATATTATATGAGAAAACTTATTATTTGATTTAACATGTACGACTAAATTCTATTACAGTGTAATAATTTAGCCATCGAATTCAATTTGCACAATTTAGTGAAAAAGATTATGAAGATTAGATTATAAACATGAAATTTGCCTTTTTAATTAAAGCCTTTTTTGTATTCAGTGGCATGTAAATATAATATTTCTAAATTACTTATATTTACATTATTAAGTACAAATTTATCATGCAGTGACATCTCCTTTCGAATTTCCTATAATTGAATAAGGTATTTATTGATAAATCATTTTTCGTACAGTGTTGTGGAATCGAATTTTCAGACCTGAGAGAATTTTTTACGATTTTGTTATTTTTTGTAATTTCATTTAATATCACGTTATAATAATGAATACTGTAAAATGTCAATAACGATTTTTTCTTGTATTTGCCTACCATTGTTCTCAAGTGGATTAATATTTCTAGATTCATCCACTCATTCTATGTGAGCCTCATTTTCTACTTCTTTTGAGAATTTTCCAATTGTGTTTCATTTGTAATGTAGCTGCCCTATTAATGTGTTCAAATGTTGGGTATTATTTTTTTATGGGAATACAAATAATGACAGTTATAATTGTTACATTTTTCTTAGTTTGATGATATTTTAACTGATGGATACTAGAATACAGCGCTTACTGATATAAAAATAGTGCAAAAACTGAGAGATAGCGCCATTCTGTCGAATTATTTTTTAATATTTCAATTTGACAATAATTAAAAAACAATAAAACGGAGGTGATTAATTTAACACAAACTTAATTAAATATAGTGGCGTAAGTTAATAAATCACAAATATACGTTCTTAAATTAATATAATTTTTTCATACCATGGAACTATTCCATATATTTTTTATATTAACCAAAATTTAAAATCAATTTCAATTTTTTTTTCTAAGAGAACGAAATGTTTAACGTTTCTTTATTTAATCTATTACTACCATCAACCAAATATAATGTCTTAAAAATATTTAGTTTATTTATTTAATACTTTCTGGAACCACATTCGTTCCACTTTATATATATAGAGTTATAGAAACTTACGGGTATTTAGGATACTTGATAGATACGATAATGTATACTGTATCTTTTTTTCCAATCGAATATTACCAAGTTTCAGAGTTTTTCTTCATAAATTTCTTAAATAATATACGCCTAAAATTTTTTGAAGTTCTACTTTTTTGGGAAGGACTTATAGGTTTTGATGTCAGCGAGTGAACGAGTAAGTGTATATCTTACGAAATTGACGATTTTGCTTCAAATATCTTGAAAAGTAAAATAGATAACAATTTCAAATTTTTAACGCGTTAATCTGTTTGTACATGTATTATAAACGAAATTTTCTACATCATTCAAAGTTGAATTATGGAGGTACCAAAAAAGCTGTAAAGGTCTTTGGATAAAGGATGCAGTGTCCGGTAGCACGGTCCGAAACTTGGTGGTATGGAATAACAGTAATAAGTTTCTTAACAGTGCACTTGATGATTTTATATTCCTTCTTTATCACAAAGTACGAATTGCGCTTTCGTCATAAAGAAAAAAAAAATTGACTTTCAGGCCAAAATTGTTTCGATGTTTGTTTCACATACATTTCATTACAGTCGTAAAACATTTGCATTCATAATGCATTACTGTGTTATTAAGAAATCATAATTTATATTATGCAGCAAAATAAACATAAATTTGCATAAAGTAATATAATTAAGTCGCATCTCATTTTTATTTATCATCTCATTTTTAATAAATTTTTCTGCTTATTATTTTTCACGAATGATTTAGTCTAAATTTATATGCCTTATATATGTATTTATAGTTTTAAGTAATGTGTGCATATATGCATTATATATGTAACTATTTATAGTTTTAAGTAATATATGCATATAGTTTTTATGATAGTTTAATAATATATGTAGTTTTAATATATTTAGTATAATTATTTCATATTGTTACACAGTCAATTATAATAGAAAAGTACATATAAAATACGCCTACGATGCCTACGAGCCATTTCTGAAAGCGAATCAACTGAAATATTTAAAGCATTTTTTTACAAATTTCTCTGAAATAGATATAAAATAACACAAGCCAATGATGCAAGGTAAACTGGAGCACATGAATTAATGCCATGATTTTTGTATTTTTCAGAAATATGTGTTTTGTAAACATATCGTAATAGAGTTGTTAATTTTCTTTTTTGTAACAAAGGAACGTGGATGTTAGAACTCCTCGTAACTAAGGAACGTGGATGTGGTTACATTAAATTAGTTAAAGTATAGATGTGAGACAGACAAAATAAAATCTTTAAAAACAAGGTCTAGAATAATTTTGCTAGATATGACAAAAAGGACAGTAAATTAATTTGAGGGAAATAAGTACCACGTAAAATGATATTGGAATAACTAAATTAAATATTATACTACCTATTTTACAAAGAAGAAAAATTTATTTGTTCTGACGTCCAACAATTTCACATTTCAACCATCATGCGATTTTATAACGGGCAATCGGTGCATATATTTTGGATATACCACGTTATTACCCCCACGTATTTACATCTTTTTGTAGGTGTCTGCATTTTCAAATATTCATTCTGGTAGAAGATTGATTTAGTTTTCAAACAGTTGCACGGTATCGATGCGACCGCCCTTATCAAATATTTCTTATCAAAATCATTCTTGTGCACCGTAGCTATTCCCCATCTCTAAAAGATAGGTTTATTGTGTACACAAATACATATTACCACATCTATTCCACCTATCCTCTGGCATAAAATTAGCTTTTGATTCAGTTGCAAACCAGACGCGCGACTCACATCGGGTAAATTTTTTTACTGTTTCATATACCAAAATTCGTGCGATTGTGTGTATTTTTAAATAACGCTTTATAGTAATAAAGTCAGAGTGCAAATATTCCTTGAAGAAAGTCCTTAGTATGAATCAACACTAAGTGAAAAAAACATTGAAGGAATTCAATCTCTAGATGGTATGAGTAGCTCGAAAGAGGAAGATGTATTCTTTTCATTAAGAGTTGTTTTTATTACGATAAGATGAGACGCCGACCACAAAATATTGTTACAGAACAGTCAATGGCTCGTATAAACGGTGTGCGGGTGAATGCTTTTATGCAAACGTAGAACATATCCCTGTATAATGAATTTATTGAAATACTATTTAAACATAAAAGGCTGCATAGTACGACAGAGTTTGTGATTGCAAAACAGCTTATATATCTAGATTGGAGCATCGTTCAGACCCTCTACATCGCTTGTGATTTAAGAACTTGCATAGTTTTTATTTGGTTTTTAAATAAGATTCTTATTACTAAAATATTTTCGACTTCAAAGATAACATATCAAAGCAAAAAGAATAAATTTTCACGTTATTCATTTTTGTTTTCTATTACTGAAATTATTTATGATATTTATATATTTTGAATATATTAGTTTTTGTGAATAGAATATCATAACAGACAATGATGCACACCAATACCTCAGGACAGGCTACGCGAATAAGTTAAAATATAGGTATAAGTAAATCGCAAATATGTGTGTAGTATAAGATGAAGGCATAATATAAGATGAAACTGTAGTCAGCACTAATTAGTTTACTTTTAATCATTATACTTCTTAAGCTTTTCTGTAACGATGAGACATTACCCTTCGTTGAAGTGCACAATTAAACTTAAGTTGCATTCATTACTTGTTAATAGGAATGTAAGAAGGATGAACATCACCGCAAGGGAGTTTTATTTACTCCCTGGTACGATACCTATTTTTTAAATTATATAAAAAATTGTATTGCCCATGTCAAATGAATGTAATCATTATGAGACCGAATATGTTCGCTGCTGAATAAAAAACAAATTGATCCCATGCTATGTGCATCAACTTACTTCCCGTGAACTTTACCAAGTCATCTGTCGATCTACTGGCGGCATTCTTAATTCTACGCAATAGTCTACAATCTAACGAACTACGTCAGTTAACTTAATTCTCATATGCATTTTCTCATTACGGATCATATTTTGTAGATTAACCCCGAGCTTCATAGCTCACTGGGCACCTGGAAATTTTTACAAGGCCAAATCTTCCTTCTATACGTCAACAGTAGCAACATACACTGGTTGCCAATCATAATATGCGGAATACCTTCATTCTATTTGATAAACAGAATGGACGTCAACGAAAAATTAAATTTTAAATGTGTATTATAAACGGTGTCCATTCTGTTTTGTTTCCTGATAATACCTGAAACTGTTTTAAGATTTTTGTGACTAAACAGCTAATTTCACTTTTGTATTGAATAGTTTATAATCATATAATTGTATGAAATAGTAAAGAGAAAGACGAATAATAAAATTATTTTTAGAATGTTGCTATTTTAGTCCAACTTTAGCTTTTAGTAATTTTTCTAACTTTGAAAAATAGTAATAGTCGAAGTGCCTCGAAATACAAGTTGACGTGTATAATATTTTCTTTTAGCTACGTCGCTTATCATTCTCTCGCCGTCCTTCACAATCCATTAGCCGACATCAAAAACGAAACAGACACGAAAAGACACTCGTTTTCAGCCTTGTTTTCTCGGTGTTGGCATCTTCAGCTCACCACTAAGTGTACGCTGCGGTTGAGACATCTAATTTGACGAAATTAAAGTGCGATTTTGGAATAATGAGCTTTTAAGAATGTACAAAATGTGTCAAGGACAGCTTTTAACGCTTCGAAGCATTAAAGGATATTCGTGAGAGCGGACTTATACGATTCCATTTTTCACATAAACGGCAAAATATAAACGAGAGAGTTGGCTAAAGTGCATTAACCTAAAACAAAATTATTGTTGTTAACATCAATGTAAAACTGTGTCTCAATTGTGAATTTGGCGTATTTATGGCTACGATCTACTACGAAATATCATAGAACAGTAAAAGCAAATATTGCTCTTAGATATACTTGACAAATAATTGAATTAACTTGTTTTATTAATTTCTCTTATTTGTTTATTTATAAAATTAATGAAAAAAACAAGAAAACAAAATTTGATATCGAATTGTAACGTATCACAAATTTTGAATATTGAATATATTTGGCGTTAATTTTGTAGAAATTCATGATTCATCTTTGCTAATAGCCCACCTGAAGATGTTGTCATACAACGAAACCTAGGTCGTGGTAAAGAACATAAAGAAAGTAGAAATAATACTACCTCACGTAGTTTCATTTAATTGTATATTACAAAAGTATAATAATTTCAGCTACTATTTACGCACTCTGTCCTGCGGTATTCATGTGCGTCATCGTCTGTTGTGATATTCTATTGCCCAAAAACTATTTAGAAGATGCTATTTTCGGTAATAGAAAACAAAAGTGAATAACGCAAAAATTTATTTTTATGCTTTGATACATTATCTTTGAGGTCAAAAATATTTTAGTAACAAGAACCTTTTTAAAAACCAAATAAAAACCATGCAAGTTCTTAACCTCAAGCAATCTAGAGTGGTCTGAACGATGCTCTAATCTAGATAATATAAGCTGTTTTGCAGTCACGAACTATGCCGAACTATGCAGCCTTTTATGTTTAAACACTATTTCAATAATTTTGTTATTTAGGGAAAAGTTCTACGTTTGTATGAAATCATTCACCCGCATACCGTTTGTACGAGCCATTGACTGTTCTGTAAAAATATTTTGTGGTCGGTGTCTCATCTTATCGTAATAAAATCAACTCTTAATAAAAAGAATACATCTTCCTCTTTCGAGCTACTCGATCCATCTAGAGATTTAATTGCTCAATGTTTTTTTCATGAATGAGCTGAAGCTTCTGAACCTGGGCCGCTTAGCGTTGATTCATGCTCTGGACTTTCTTCAAGGCGTGTTTACACTATGACGTTATCATTATAAAACATTGTTTAAAAAACACACACACACACAATAACACGAATTTTGTTATATGAAACAGCAAAAAATTTACACGATGTGAGTCGCGCGTCAACTTTTCGAAACCATGCTTTTCATACTTATACGGTTAAGATTTCTCACTGGAGTTCCTTGCCCAAGAAGATCAAGTTCCGAAATTATGGAAAATGAGACTTGTTTCAACTATAAACGCTAACTTCTCCTTTCTTATTTGTTCACAAAAATAATATTCGTTTTGAATATTCAAGAATTTTAGGGCCTAAGTTAATATATGAAATAAAATATTAAATTCTAAAAATGAACCAAACTTTGCTGAGTTCACACGGCCTTAATTCGATTTTCAAAGTCATCAAAAACATGACAATAAACGAAAAATAAGGAAAGTTTATTTTCTTTCTCAAGAGGCGTGAATTGCATACATATTCTTAGTTAAGAAAGAGAGAGAGAAAACATCTAAATAAAGTGATTCGTCGCGGTACTCATCCAGTATGTGGCGACTGGTAGAGGAAAAGTGCAGACAATATTAGGCCGATATCGGTTGTTTGGGACTTAAAACAGATATCACTGAAAAGGAAGAAAGCTAAAGACTTATTGATATTTACTGATTGTTGATTTGTAATAAATATATCAAGTCAACCGTAACGAAGCGCACATTGCATTGCAGAAAGTTAAGAACTCGCAAATTATTGTGAATAGACAAGCATTCAAATTTCTATACACTTAATACAGACTCCTTTCAAAAACTAAATTTCAAGTATGTAATTTAAATAATGTTTCCAGTTGTATTATTGCGGGTTCTTGGTTGATACGAAATAAATAAAGTTATATATATATATATATATATATATATATATAGTTTATTTTGGTTAATTCTTTATATTTAAACTAAAGATTTTTGAATTATTGTGTGTTATGAGCAATTCCTTTCGGACTAAATAAATGAATTTGAAAAATTTATAAAATTATATTATTCATAAAAATATGACCAGAATTTGAGAGTGAGAAAACCTAAATTTAACAGTTTTCCTTTCAATTCTTCTTATCTCCAATATTGGTTCCCAAAATTGTCAGCCCGTTGCTTTGATCGAGCTTTAAATGATACTGTCCTGATTTTTCAGCATGTAAATCAATTCTATAACATGCACATCGGAATGCTCATTTAAACATAAACAAAAACAAAAGACAATTTTTCGAAAAGTAAAAAATAAATTAGTGGTTGAATGTGATAGGAACTTCCGGAAAACAATTTTGTTCTAGAGATTTTAAGCAGCGGGTAACTCTACCTTCATATTAAAAGGTACCATAAGCAAATCATAACAGTTATCACAGAATATATAGATATAAGCTCAACCTTCACGAGTAAACACTCAAGATTTACGTATTGCAGATTACTTTGTTTGTCATATAATCCCATTACATGACAAACAAAGTAATATTTGACACTACCACGATGTTTTCCAATTTAATCAGATCTATAATGTTTTAACATTCATCATAAATCTGGATGACTTTGGTTACACTACGATGTATTAAACGTACATTACATTCTTTCCAATATAAATACTAGCGTGACCCGTGCAAAGTCTTCGCATTATTTATTCCATTATGAAGCTCAGATGACAGATCAAACAAATATTTTACTAAAATTGACATATAGAGGCGCAAGTATCAAAAGCATTGAGCTAAAGCGCCACTTTATTTATACGTGAGTGGATTTGAAATTAAACAAAAATTTTACCGACCGTCAATCATATTGACGTTGAGCCGTTAGATGGCAGCATTGCTGTTTTGTGTATATAATTTTAATAATTAATTTGCAAAAACAATAGCAATAATAAATTTGTTAGTTGTGGATGCCGGTAGAGCAAGCAATTATCTATAAAATGATATATAATTTATGTGGATTAGTTGTGAGTTGTTTTCTAAAAAGGAAGTGTAACATCTTAACCTTAGCGTATTAATATATATGATGATGATGATGATGATGATGATAATGTAAACAAAGGTCAAGTCAATGTCCGAACAAAATTTCCCATAATAATCTAAATATAAATTAATATAAAATGACCTTTTTTCTCTATAAATTGTAAATAAAACAATCGTTACTTTATTCAAACAGAAGACATAATATATGTTGGAATGGAATTTACGACAGCGATTTAAAATAAATGTATAAATACAAGAATCCACATACAATTTGGAAGTACAGGGTAGGAATCGTAAGGTAATTTCATAGAAATAAGAAAGGTCTTGCGTCTCTTATTTCAGAATTCTTATTTTGTTAGTATTATTGATCATACCTGTTTTAATAATTATCATATTTATTTAAATTATGTTCTTTCCTAAGCTGCATTCAATATTCGACTCATCTCCCAGAAAATTCATTTTCCATCGTTTGTTTGCATTGCTATCAAATTTTTTAGTTCGAGTATTTATGATATAAATTGGTAATTGTATCGAAAAAAAGTGTTCTTATAAAAAAATAAAAGGATATTTTATTTCTCTTTTTAAATAAATTGTGCAGTTTTTAATGCATTTAATTTGTATATTTCACTTCCCGATTCATTTCTATAATGTTTAGACACAAGGTAACTTTTAGATTGTATCGACGTTCTGATGGCGGAGATAATTTTTATAGATAATGATTAGTATCTGACGTTGCAGAGTCCATGACAAACTTTGACGTTGAAGAAACCAGGACTTATTAAGAGAGTACTAACCGCAGGGATTGATCACAGCTGGATCGAGAGTCTAACAGACTATTAATTATTCTATTAAATATTCTATTAATTATATCAAGCTTTTTAATTTAAAATATACCTAGCATATATACTTAAAATTGACTCTTACTACTCTAAGATGATAGTAATAAAGAAATAAGGAGGCGTCTTCATAGCGCAGTTAAGAATGTTTCTTAAGAAAATTTTGGCAATAAAAGCAAAATAAAACCACGTTACTGAAAGGGATTCTTGCTATTTTTGTCCGGATAAGTTCTATATGAAACAAAAGAGACTTCTTGAAGCTAGTTGCGTGGCACCTTCTTCTCCAATACACTTACACCTACATTACATAACTGATACATTACATACTGTTGTTTGTTGGAAGTGTACAATGGTTCGCGCTTATTGTTGCTGTCACTGAAGCTGATGCGGGGTCGTGATTTCCCTGTATCTTTATTTTATTTCATTATGTTTACATGAGAAAATATTTACTTTGGTATTGTTGGATATTTTATCTGAGAAACTTTTCTTAACTGAATTTGGGGGTAAACTGCGGATATAAAAATTATTTGCGTATATATATATATATATATACATATATATATATATATATATATATATATATATACATATATATATATATATATAAATATATATATATATATATATATATATATATATAAATATATATACATACATATATATATATATATATATATATATATATATATATACATATATCGACTAATATGACTCAAACTCCTTCTCTTTTTATTATATCATTCCCGAGTTAAGCTTTGTAGTTCTGTCAATTAAAAAGAAAATCCCAGTGCTACTAGAGGTACACAGTCATAAATATTTAGACATTTCTTGATTGGTGCGAACTAGTGATAAAATTAAACTGAAGTGTTAAACTGAAATGCCACTATCATATTTGCATACACACGTTAAGAGCACGCGTATTACTCTCATACTATTTCCACAATTCCTAGCATCTCGTTAATAGATTTTCGTGCAATAATGGCTCCATCTGATATTTATGACAGAATATTACAGAAATATGTTGGCTTAAATTTTTTAAATATTAAGTTTTAAGTATTTTATATTGGGAAATTTTACAGCATCTTTTTTCAATATTTTATGTTCAATTAAAATAATTTTATAAATTCTTCAATGTTTATACATTATATTTATCGGGCAAATAGTTATGTCTTATCAAATATCTAAATAATAAAAAAATTTTTGTTCCATCAAATATATAAACAAGTACACTTCATTTCATAATACTAACCGGAAACATGCTATTTTTTTCAATAAGAACTAAAAGACTGAAGGCTATATGTATTTATGTTTTTATTTGTTTAACTTAACTTTTAAATTGGAAATAAATAAGATTTTAAAATGAAATTAAGTAAAGTGGAAACAAAATACATTATTGTGAATTTCATTTAACATTACTCTCCACCAGGTTAAATTTTAACTCCTTGCGTACATAAGCGTTCATCTTGATGTTTAAAACCTATCTTGAGTTAGAGGAGTCTTAAAAGCTGACCTAAATATATCACGTAAATAATCACATGGTATGTGTACAGTTTTTGAGAAATTGCCCTCACACTGCCGCGCGCTTAGATTTAGATATAATTTCCTAGGCATGGAATATATTCACGCTCTACAACGTATTCTCTTTAAGTATACCGCAAGATAATCTCATTTCTATTTTAAATCTAGAACTTTTAGAGAATCGTGATGTCTTTCTCTCTCCTCAGCAGAAAAAGTCAGCTAACGCTTCAAAAGAAATGATATCAGATAATACACTGCCTAATATTATTTGAATTGGAATTTATTTGTTCCAGGTACCTATTTTAGTATAACTCTAATCCTACAAAAATATTCCCGGCAAGGGAGGAGGTAATTATATTGCCAGCGGTGTAGTTCTCAAAGTTATCATAGAATACCATTGGAAGAATGCTTCAGGATGATCAATTTATAATTTATAAAATAGATAGTAAAACATATAATTAGGAGTGGGCATACCAAATTCTGGAAATTATTTTTGGTTTAAGGAAGTTTTACCAAATTTAAATATATAAAGACACTTATCTAATAAATTTCAAATAAATATACTCATCTAATCACTGTAGGAAGAAATCCTTATCTTCTTTTTGAAAAAAATCAAAATAAGTTAAAAGAAACCAAATGAAAAACAAGAAGAATTTTACTTATTTTCTTTTAAGTTGTCGTTCAGGTAAAACTCCAACATACACGTCCCCGTTTAAACAACTTCTCACAATCTGAAAAGGCTAATTAATCAAATGTCCGTCTTAAAGAAGACTGCATGCTTTTATTTGGAAATAAGTTGAAATTTAAAATAATTACTTCATTCTGAGTTGGGGTCGACATTAAACTAGAAACCAAATCTCTATCTTGTCATCCGCAGTTAAATAGTTAAATATGTAATGCTTTAATTCCATTAGTTTGCATAAAGTCATACACATTAATAGTTTATAACGAATATCAAGGGTATTATATAAGATATATGCACAACTTACCATAAGGCGATCTTGAATAACCTCAATTTGTGATGTTACGTTAAGCCGTTAATTCACGAGTTTATGTTCAATGTACCGCCATTATAATTTAGTGAATACTAATTGGATGGCGTATGTTTGGTTGATTAGGCGGGAGGACTTCGTGGGAGGATTCGCAATTTGTCTAGCGGTATACGGTGTATTTGTATATAGCTTCATAATTTACTAAATACACTTCAATTTCACATCAAAGGTGAGGAGTCGAACATTTAAAAAAAGTAAATAGGTTTCATTTAGAAATACGAATTACTACGGTAAAAACACATAGTCGATCCACAAATACTCCTTACTAGAATCATCGGCAAACAAATTGCTTATCTACTAAAGTGAAAAAGAGATAAAGGTAGAAACATATTTAAGCTATATATTAATTCAGAAATATAGTCGCTTAACAATGGTTATTGCTCGCACTAATAGCGTGCGAAATAAAATTATACATATATATGTAAATATATATATATATATATATATATATATATATATATATATATATATATATCTAATTATGCAATCAATGCTCTAAGTGCGATGCACAGTATAAGTTGCTGCTGGTTTCAATGAGTAAATATTTATTTGACAAAATAATGCTTTTAGTTTTCACAAATAGATAACGTTATCGAATAAACAGCGAATCAATCAAAGTCAATTTTATGATTTTTTTCAGTTTTAATACGAGTAATTTGTCATTAATAGCTTAATTTAATAAGAAATTCGGAGTTATTATGTTTGCGTATGTTAGTTTATTTTAACATGAATGTAACAAGTGTGAGAGTTTAATAAAACAAATGGGAAATACATATAATTGATTAAAGTTCATTATTTGCATAAAAACACATTTCACATTACAAAACCGAAATTACGTTTGTTGTCTAGCCAGCGATATTTGATATTTATTTAAAATATAAATATTACCAAAATACATATACCAAAGGTTGATACTGATATAAATAGATGAATACATTATGTTAAAGAGAATGAGAATGAACATTAAATAGATATTGTCGAAAGCTTACATATATGTACATATATATATATATATATATATATATATATATATATATATATATATATATGTATATATATAACGTGTGTGTGTGTGTCTTTGTGTGTGTGCGTGTGTGTGTATGTTGACAAATCCATACATATATAAATTGAAATTGATTAAATCATTACAGGCCAGTAGTATTATGTGGCAGTAATATTTAAAAAGATAAGTAATTACATCACTTCATTTTGAAATTTCTTCATGTAAAATGTTTAGCTTCATCTACACAGGTAATGATTAAATAGATGAAGGTGCGGGAAATGCCTACGTGCGTGCGTGTACCTATGTGTTCATGTGGATGTATGTGTATGAGTCTCTATATAGGAGAGCGTCCGCACGAGTGAGTGTGCGTGGAGGCATATGTACGTACCTTGGTGCATGCGTTCGTGCATCAGAGGGTGATTACGTGCAAGCTTGGACTTATACGCGCTAGCGTATCTGGAGATTTACATGTAAAAATAGCCCATGGACTTCCTTATATCGAGTGCCTACTTGTGTGCGTGCAAGCGTACATGAATCATTTCGGGAATAAAAAAAAGGCTTCAAATTGCTGCTTCAAGGTCATTTCACAAGTTAATATACTGTAGGTTCTTATTGCACTTCAAGTTATTGTCTCCTAAATTTAGAGAAAAGCTTGTGAAAAATTCTTAGAACTGAGTAATCCCAACGCAAATGTTACTCAATCATTCCAAGCGTATTTAAAAGTGTTTATGTCTAGTCTCTACGTTGGATGCCTTGACACTATTATGTGGTTTGCATGTAAAACTTGATCTGTAAAGGCAACAGTGTAAGTTCTAGCGTTATTTCACACTGAAGTAACTTGGTTTCGTGTGCGATTTTGAACGCCATGAATATGAAACTCCGGTACTTCGGTAATATGTGTTCTTATAGTCAGAGATGTGACACTATCAAAATTGTGCGAAAATGACACACGACTCTACTCCAAAGCGTGATCAAAGCTTTTGTAAATGCTGGCCTGGTAAAATTGTTCTGGTCTGGAAATAATAAATTTTTCGAACTTCTTATAATAGATGCAGAGCGACATGTTTAAACTCCTATACGCTATAACTATATATATATATATATATATATATATATATATATATATATATATATATATATATATATATTTATAAATATATATAAATGTGATTTTAAAGTTATTTGGTAGTTCACGTTTAATAATTTATTTTATGTTTAATTTGAAATAGTGTGTGTTTTTTCTGTTTCATTATTTATGTTCTTATATTTATTGCAAATAGTCGCTTCGGAAATCGCTTCAGAAAAACCTGTAGGTTCGGCATAATGTTTTTATTACAAGTAAATCAAGAAAGAAATCGTACGTGTAACACAAAATGCAATCTTTTAACCGTTTAGTTACGTGTTAGAGGAAAGAACATTTTTATATTCGTTCAGCTTCAAGAAAAAATTACAATAAATTTATTAAGTTTGAGTGAAACTCATATTACAGGATTCATACACTCGTATAAAACCAAAATTAAACTATATACTTTATATATTATTTCCATTAAACTAAAGATAGAGTAATTTTTTCAAAGATATTTTGGATTAGTCACCCATAACAGTTAGGAATATGTAATTTCCTACCTGTCAACCCCGGACACTCTACTGTCAATGGCCAGTTAAAAATACAGCTATAATAGTTTTTTATGTTTTTCTATTTATATCCCTTTAGTGTTTTGTTGTCAAAATACAAATTAGAAAAAATATTAGCCCCGAATTATAGTTGTCTGCACAATGGAGTTTTTGAGAAAGGCAACACCTTCGGTCTAAATATCTATCAAGTACGAGTGGATCTCGAAGTACGAGAGTTCTTTACTTATAAAGATTCTGAAATCCACGTTATTTCCATTAAAATATTTACAAATATTAATTTTTCAAAACGCAAATGCATTTTCTATGTTTCATGTTTTATCTATATATAATAGTACAATACCATATCTTTGACAGGCGTAAAAGCCTGATGCATATTTCAACAATAAAAACATATAGAATGATTGCTATCATTTTCCTACAACCTTCGAGCCTTATTCCCTAGCTTGAAAAAACTTATTTTTTCATAGGTTTAAGTTGAATATATTTGGCAATAAGGGAGGGAGATGTATTTCTTGTACATTTTTTAAAATATTTACTAATAAATACTTCCTAGAATGATAAAAAAATGTTGAGACTCGTTCAATTGATACTTCATACCCTATGAGAAATTGAAAAAAAATTGCCTTTATGTAATTTGCCCCCAGTAATATTTCTTTACAAAAATTGTTAAGTATTTGGTATTGGGATTAATGCGATTAAAATATTGTAATGTCTTGACTAATTTAAATTTCAAGTTTATACATCAAGTGCTTACTTTGAAAATAAGCTGTGACAAACAGACAGGTGAATGATCTTATAAGATTTCCGTTTTTCCTTTTGAAATTCAAAACTGCAAAAAGAGCATCTCATTCTTCTCAGAATCCCGCCTTTCATTATCACACTTGTGCATTATTCATCTCCCTTTGCATCATAGAAATATAATTTCAACACACTTTACATATCAGTTTTGTGTCAAAGTATTACGTACTAAATAGGAATTACAAATTCCTGTTTAATCCCATTGACAAGTCCGAAGCTTCTGGAGGATAGATCGACAAACAGAGAGACCGTACCATCACAACAGTATTATACCTTTGTGTACGGAACCCTAAAAAGAGATAGAATTTTACCTATTATCTCTACGGTTCTGCGCGATAAATTAAGCCATATAGACACTCTTCTCCATATCGTAAATAAAGATATTATATACTTATATATCTCTAAATAACCGCTATATCATTTTGTCGTGAAGTTTAAAATATTTCTGTGAATTTTAAAATATTTTTTGATTACTATGTTAAAGTAGAGTCCGAAATACTTTAAGCTATTTCTTTAGTAGGTTCTAAAATATACTATACTATTCAGAAGTGTGAAATTATTAGTCTAATTAATTTCCAACTTTTAGATTGTTGATCTTCTAAGCTGAACTTTAATTATCCTGAACGAAATTTTAATATATATATATATGCATATATATATATATATATATATATATATATATATATATATATATGTATATATATATATATATATATATATGTATATACATATATATACATATATATGTGTATATATATATATATGCATATATATATATATATATATAGATATATATATATATATATATATATATACATATATATATATATATATAATAGTAATTACACCTCTAAGTTCCTGTTTATCCATTTATCGAAAAAATTAATACTTGGAAAACTCAAACGACACTCAATAATGAATATTTTTTAATTAGACTTCATGTCAATTTATTCAAGACGTCTAAACCTATTAATAATCTTTAGTCAGCATCGGCTATTCTATTTATATGAATTTATCAAATACTCCTCATATATATTTACTTACATAGAACTTATTTGAGCACATACAACTTCTATACATCATATACTAAAGTCGAAGAATGGAGTTTATTTTTTATAATAACATTGAGGTATGTAATATGAATTCTTCGTGAAATATAAGCTGAGAAACCTATATATTTTTAATAACGAAGGAACGGAGGAGGTATATGCGTTTAGGGTGAGAGTTTGTGTGTGCAATCAAATGTTCCCGTTTATCTCCAAAACGGTTTGACCAATTTAGATACGCTTTTCTGTGAAATGTTTGTGATGGTTATTAGGTAGCTGTTACGGTGATTACTCACCAGAGTTCCCATTTATCTCCAAAATGGTTTGACTGATTTAGACACGATTTTCTGCAAAATATTTGGGACTAATCTTCAATGGTTCCTAAATAGATGTTATGGCGTTAGCTCATCAAAAGACGCTGCAGAATTGTGTTGTAAACAAATGTTAAATTAAATAATAAAAAATGCCATTTATCTCCGAACATTTTTTGAAAAAACCCACGACAAATGTGGTCGTTACAATTAAAAAACGGTTACATAATTTTATGAAAATCCTAAGCAAAAACCTAATAATATAATCCCAAACCCAAGAAAATCCATCGGAATTGCCATGCCTGGAATTTTGCAATTTTATCAGTTCGTGTCTAATTGAAGTTCTGTTAGGTGCACAAAAATAAATTTTGTATTCTGCTGCAATATAATTAATATTGGGAACGGAAATGGGAATGGCAGCCCCGATGAATTTTCTTGGGTTTGTAATTATAATTATATTAATAGGTGTTGTAATTATATTAATAGGTTTGTAGCCGACGGGTAACTGGGCTTAGGACCGCGGTATGGACCTTACCGAGGGCACGAGCCTCCTATCGCTCTCAGGTCGCGCAGGCTGTAGCGTACCGGATTGTCTTGCGTCAACACGCCTCGCGGAACGGTAAGACAGGGCATGCGCGCTCGGAGATCACTCACGAACGACGCGCACGGACGATCAGGGTGTTTTACGGCTCGGAGCTTCGGCGAAAATGAAAATCAAAATTTCCGTTTCCGAAACGGCGTCCCGGTGTACGTTCTAACACTCAGTTTTTAATTTCCGGAGAGAGTCGATCCCGCGATTTCACCAAAGCGTAGACGACTTCCAGTTCGGTTCTACTTGGTTGCTTAAGATACACTGAACGTTCTGGTTGCCTCGTTCCGGTTGCCCTGTTCCAGCTCCTTGCTTTTGACGATCGTGGCTGCCTAGTTCCTGAAGCTTGCTACCGACGATTGTGGCTGCCAAGTTCCTGAAGATTGCTGTTTCTTGTTGTGGATTCTTCTTCTGGTTGTTCCGATGACTACTGAAGACTCCCTGATGACACACTGATCGGATGCACTGGATACGGGCTTCTTTTATTTGTTCTATCCCGACGCGACGTGGCTTCCGGTTTCCTCCTCTCTGCACCCTAGTTTATTTTGTCTCACTTTCTTTTTACCCCTCTCTCTCTAACCAGGCTCCTAGATAGGTTTGTACGCCGCATGCGTTGCGTTTAATTTTTTTGAAAGGTACATAATATGAATCTCAAAATATAAACGTTAAGATAGAAACAAAAATATGAAACATAAAGATAATCACAATATAAAAAAGCAATTAGTGTAAATCAGTTTTGCGTCCGGCTTCGAGCAACGGACCTCGGTCTCTCACAGTGTCGTCCAGCTTTCAGCAACGGACCTTGGTTCCATTGTGCTCTCTGTGTCGTCCGCCTTCGTGCAACGGTCCTCGGTCGGATTCGAAGCGACGTGCCATCACGGTTGTGTCGTGTTGCCAACAAAATTCTTAATTTCTTTTAGGCACGAGATTTCAAAGAGATATTTAAATGTTTTTCATTTACAACGACTACATTCGTCGTGGGTTTTTTCAACATTTCTTAATTTTGCTTCTTATTAATTCGATATTCTCGGATCAGGGACCAATTCTTTCATTCTCATTTTTTAGTCGTATTTCAAATATGTCCGTACGCCGTATTTTCAAATTTAATTATTTATATCCATAGCATCGGAAGCAATTGGATAGAATACGATGTCGAATTTATGCTAGTAATACGATGTTGAATTTATGCTAGTAATTTTTTTTTGCAAACGATGTTTGAATGAAAATGAGATGTAAGTTAATATAGAAAAACTGTTTTATGAACTTATTGACATTAAAGGTAATTTTTACAAATTTTCTCTTTGACCATTATGTTTTTGATATCAAATATATCACTATTAAAATTGATATGGACACTGCTGTCTTTGCATTGATAGCCATAGATTTTATAATAAACAATCTACACGATAACTGAAAGCGCATGAAAATTTATTCCACATTCAATTTAAGTTATAAGGGAAAAGATAGAAAGACTAAAATTTACATAGAAGAGGCTACATTGAGCGACAATATTTTATTGAAATCACACCCCACTAAAGCAGTCTGAAATTTTAAGTCATATATTGTCGAATATTGAATATATTTGGCGTTAATTTTGTAGAAATTCATTATTCAAAATTAAATGAAACTACGTGATGTAGTATTATTTCTACTATCTTTAATTTCTTTACCACGACCTAGGTTTCGTTGTATTATAACATCTTCAGGTGGGATATTAGCAAAGATTCATCTTTGAATAATCCAATATCTCCCTTAATGAGAATCAATCTTTGTAAGATGTTCCGGTGTCACAGTTACAAGAGAAGATTGCAGGTAGATGAAATAATGGATCAATAAATAGATGGATGAAATGGTTTTAAATTGGTTATTTTTCAGTATTTTGAACAAAACTGATGTACACACAGTTTTATAGGTGTTACGTGCAACGAGCATCTTTCTATACTTTATTTATAATTTCTTCATTTAGAACAATTTTATCGTTCTATATGAATAGATTCTTCCAAAACTGCCAAATATTCTCGCCTTCAAAAATCTTCTTCCGTACATATTTGGTAACAAGGATATTCGACGTTCCCTATTTTTGTTTTAAATTTATTTTATCCTCATTTCTCACTTAAAAGAATTCTTGGCTAGTAAGTACTCTATGAAATGTAGTATTTTAGTTTATTTCGTAATTTGTAATACAAGCTTTAGTGCCTTATATTAATCACTGATATTCAATTTTATTGGTTGTCATCACTTTAACACTTGAAGACTTAAGTCTTCAATCGTTATTTAACAATCTTTGTTTATATCTCAGTATATGTTTATATTAAACAGAAGAAAATAAAAATAAATGGGATATGAGACGAAATAAAATATTCATAATGACAGCTAAATCAATCATACAAATTGTAAAATATATTTTGTGAAAAATAACTGTATTCACTTTTCTTTAAACATTACGCTATAATGATTACAATCGGACAGCCGCCGGCAAAGAGTGGCCGACGAAGGTGAAATGATCCAACGCCATTAAAAGTTTATCGATGTGTAAAACTTGGTCACTGTGTGTTAGGTAAAAGGTGAACCAAGAGGGATAAAACGTGAAAATGAGCGTTAAGGAAAACTTTAATAACATGACGAGTTTAATTATTAAGTTGACAGGATTTTAAGTTTTCAAAGATGTTTGACATGGCTTGTTTTTATAACTTCCACGTATTTCAGCTCGAGGTTTTCTCATCCTTGTCCCTGGTAAAATTGTTGTATGTTGATTACGTTTAACGTCGTAAAATGACTTCAAGAAAATGTTAATATTTTTGATCACAGAATATTAAACACCTTTATGGTTCAAGATGGTACTTGTACCATACTTTACTTTCGAAATTAATTAATTTTTGTCAAGCTATAGTAGACAAACTTAATAAATTGATTAACGTGTTTGATGATGGCTTTTAATTCTATTCAATAAATTATGGTGAAGTAAAATGAGCTGACTATATGCTAAGTCGTTACAAGTAGGCGATCAAATATTTAAGAAAATTACATTTTTTTTGATCGCATACCAGCCTGCTCTTTCAAACTGAAAACTTGAAAGGAAGATACAGAAGGCTGAGAAGAGATACTGCTTTTTTAAGATTCGGTCAATGAATAACTAATAATTCTATGGCTTTATCTAATCAAACGGGAGGATTGGACAGTGGTGCATCTATTTCATTTCCATCGCTAGATCGGAATTTTTTTCATGTAAAAGTGAAATGTATGGCATAAAATTAATGTTGATTTTTAAATAATACAAAATAGAATTATTATAAAACGATAATTTAAAATCTGTGTCGGGCGTAACAAAACAAAGAATGTGTTTGTTTTCATGCAAGTAATTTTGCGTACATTTGAGCGTCTTTTTGTACCAAAATATAAGTCCTTTATTTCTTCGGGATCGAAATTTTGTCAGTAACTTATTTCTAAACGGTATAAATTATGATATAGTTATTTTAAGTTTACAGATGAAGTTGGTGCACACAATCACCTTTATGGAGATATTATACGGATAATTTTTGAATATAACTAGCTGTTAGCTTAGAATTTTATAAGTATGTACGTAAAGCGTAACATAATCGTTAAACGAATGTTTCTTTAAATTTTTCCGCTAAGTTTTGAAACAAAAATATTTACGGTGTAATTACAATTGAAAGTTATATAAAATTTTCTTTATTAAACTAAATGTAAATTTCAGACAGAGATATAACAATATTTAAAACGGTATTTTGGATATTATAGGTTATTCTATAGATAAAACCCAAATATCTTATATCAGGACATGTCAGTCTTAACCAGATAATTATTAAGAATGATCAACTAGGATCATCAACGAGGCCTATTTATTCGATTGAATACTTTCTTTTCAATTCGAAAATACTTTTTTAAGTTTCGGGATTCTACAGAAGCTCAAGCTAAAAGTAATATCATAATATTTAAACTAACAGATAGAAAAATGCGAAATGGAGAAAAAAAATTGTGTATGTAATTTGAGAAAGATCATTAATAAATTTAATTTATTAAGGAATCAAACAATTTTGCACAGCAAGCACCAGAAAATTTATTTTGAAATTCGTGTGTGACTTTCATGTATTGCCTTATACTGTTACGGACTTTACTGTAGATCTTGTTGAGAAGAACAATGACGTTCATGTATTTATGGTATCAATTTAATACAATTTTGTTTTCATGTAGCTCTGACGATTTATATAGTGCACACTAAGATAGCTCTCTCGCGAAGGCTTCTTTCGCTTTCATTGACATCCACTAATCATCTTTTTTCATTTCTATTATGATCGAAATATTGACGAAATAAAAATACATATAATACTTTCTTTGTCTTGAAGATCGAATCTCATACCAAAATTTATCAAACTCGTCATTGTCTTCTTGAGTTCTTTATTTAATGACCGGTGGTCACATTGGATGTTGTGGCGAGATTTATATTTTATATAATACATTACAAAACTTCATACAATATTTGTTGCATTTTTATACAATTCACTCTTTACTATTATCAAACATCTTAAATTAGTAAAAAGAAAAAATACCTTACCGACACCAAAATCTGAAACATATCAACTTTATTCGATAACACAAATTGCAAAGTACAGTGAAGGGCAACGAGCTGATCTTGACCAATATTATCTTATGTAAAAAATAGTACGTAGTATAGTATAAGTAGATAAAAAATAGTAGTAGTAGTAAATAAAAACATATAATTTAATATTTATTAAGACGTTGTTATATATAGAATAAACAAAAGTCTGAGTTGTGCTGACATGAGATTATAAGGTTCTCCTTATATCCGCAATTAACATTAATGAAACGAGAGTCGACGTTTTTAATATGAAAGAAAAAGAGTAAGTTTAATTTCACCGAACTTATGCACAAATATTGGTAGTAAAAAAAAACTTTTCTTATTTTCTATAAAGATATTTTTCTTTTTTGTCATTAGTAATATTGTTATCATCAGTATATAAATTATATTTATCATAAGTTTACATAGAACCCCCCCCCCCCTTCCATTAAACTTAAGCTTACGCATCGTTTTATTTTTTGTGTGCAGCTTACACATCGTTTTGTAGATAATATATAATACGTCTAAGTTTCTATTTAAATCGGTGCTAAAGATTTTAAGTGACGTAATTGCAAAGAAGCAAATGAAAAAAGAAGATAAATTAGAACGTATGATGAGTTTCATATGCAATATATTTCACAAAGATTTAAAATAAAGTTACTTATTGCTATAGCAAAGACATGTTATAATTAATAAAATACAATAAAAGTGCGTTGTATTAAGTTGATACCATAAAAAAATTCTGAATAGCCTTTAATACCGTTTGCTGTTAATTAAACTTTTAGTCTAAGCAAAGTTTACATTGCGCGGATATAGGCGTGTACACATTCACGCATTTAAGGCATAAATATTTATTAGTACAAAACAAATTACATTGTTCTTAATATATTTCTCAATACGTGTTTTACTTTTATAGTACTTTTATAGAAATATCATGAATTTCTCAAAAACTACGAGATTTAGAATAGTCGCTTTTATCGTTCGAAAAATTAGATTTAAATTAAGCTATGAGTTTTCATATTTCAAATTAAGCTGTTTGAGAATAGGGTGGATGGCATGGTTTTGTAAGCATTTTTAGAAATATATCCAGTTTTATTTTACATTAAATGTGAAAAAATAATTTTGGAATATTCATAATTCCACTTTCAATTGTTGTCCCACTCTGTACATGAAATCATAAAAAAAACCCAAATAATACATTTACCCCTTTTAAAATTTCGTGCAAATATTTTTAAAAATTAACCATTGAGATAAATGTATATCAAAAAGGTATATTACTATATCCAATTTTAAAGGATTACGTCAAACCATTTCGGAGAAAATCGATTGTAACCGACACACAGGGATGAAGATGCAAATGATCTTATTAGGTTTCCGTTTATCCTTAAAAACATTGTTTTAAGAAGAAAATGAAGGTTTCCGTATAAAGTAGACTTTCATTCCTGTACATGTAATTAGGGGTAACTTTACCGCGATAAACTTTTCCTTTAAGAGCTAAGCTTCTTCACCTTTAAGCTCGGCTTATAACTTATCCAAGTATGAACAGCCCAAGTCCCTTGCGGCAAAGCGGTTTCACTTAGCGTTTGTCTTCATTGTATCCTTCAATAAAGTACGTTGCTTGTTATCATTTAACAGGATCCTAAACTTCATTGTCTCATTGTTTTTTCTTGATCCCGCCATCCAGCACTGAAAGTTTAATTTGATTTTATCAGTAAAATATTTGCCTGTCGTAATACATCATTAATATGTGGACACTACTCGTGTGAATGTTCGTATTTTAATTCTATTCTTTCTAACATAAACATGCTGATAGCGTGAGTTATTCTTTCTCCATCGTGTGTTAATTTGCGATACTATTGTTGAAACGACACGCTACTGATTCATTTGATGCTTAATTTATTTTTTGCCTTTAATTGACCTAATTTTTTAACATTTTTGCAAATTTGGGAAAAAAACATTATGAATCTTTATGCAAAGTGATGGGCACATATCTAAGAAGTTTCTTTTGAAGTTTCTTTTGACTTTTCAAAACGTGCTCGTCTGTAAGACTTTATCGCTTTCATTTACAACAAATTAACTAAATTTTTATCTGATCAATTGAAACTAACCGTTGGTACATTGGTTGCGATATTTAAAATAAAAAGAAGAAAATTGGCTGCATGACAGTGAGTAAAACATTATTGCGGTTAGAAAAAAAAATTATGAAAACACCATTTAAAACTCTTATTGTTATAAGGGAACCTTAAAAGGAAATTTCAGAACGAGAAGATATTTGAAAATTGAGTCTTTAATAAAGAGCAGACTGTGCAGGTTTACGTAGCATGATCCTAGATGATGAACAGCAAATAAATGAATATGCTTCTAAAGTGTACTTGATAATTTGGATTGTTTAACATTTTTGTAGGCACACGTAAATAGCATCAACTAAAGTATACTATAAATTGAAATGTATGGTCATATTTACTGTGATGAAAAATGTAAGTATGCATAATTTTGAATGTCTTGTAATTTTTGATTTTCGGAAAAATCTTATTAGCAAAGTCAGATATTTTATAGTTAATTGATGATTATCACTTATGTGTTTAAAAAAAGAAATGTTATGTTAGTTACATTATGTATAAATAAAAAATATTGTTGCCAATCGTGTATATATGTAAATATAAAATATTGTTTTTTCTATAACTATAAAAGATATGTTAATTGTACACAATGGTTTCGCTCAAACGAAACAAATTTTATATCTTTTGAAAATAAAATTCTTCGAAAATATCCTAAACCGAATATTGTATGTGAATTCACTTATATAACGGTATTATATTAATTACAAGCATTAAATCTATTTGAGTAAAATATATACTCTTGATAACAGCGCGTAACACAGATTAACCACTTCTGTACGTAGTGATCCGACGGCTGAAAACTGCCGTTTTTTTTTCACAAAAGATCGATTGCCTATCGACTCAATACATACAACAAGAGGCACGCGCCACCGACCAAATATTTTCCGTCTCCATCTGTGCATGCTCAGCCGTATATCCTATTTTTTCCCATTAGCGCATTTTAGTATATTGCTTTGTATTGTCGAGAATCGATCCGAGTCATTCCGATTTTTTATGACATAATATTTTATTTGACGTGAGCACTAAAGTATAAAAAAACTTTTGTTCTATTTTCTTCAATTAAGTAATGTCGGTCGTCTGCATTGTGCGTTACTTTGACAATAGTGTAAGTGGATTCTTGTTAATGAGTACATAGACTGATTTATAATTAAGTGAAGAAACTAATTATCTATGTGGATTATTGTAAAACTTGGACATCCACTAGTGATCGTGTAATGACATAAAAAAATCCTACAAACCTAAGAATAATGTTTATTTCTCGGGCAACATTTAGTTTCTTCATAAAGATAGTTGTGTGGAAATTCATCAAAGATTTAAATGGAAAAAAAATAACTTATTATAAAATATTAGACACATTAGTTGCCAAAATACGTTAATATGTCAGATTAAGAGTTATTAAAATTAACTTAATTAAGGTATCGAATCAATTCCAAAACTATTGCTGTGAGATAATAAAAAATATATTCTAATTCAAGTGTCAAAAAATGTACGTAAATATGTAACGTTGATGTCTTTTGACGAAACAATTTACACGTCTATGAAAATTTCCAAGAGATGTTTATGTATTGAAACTTACGATTGTAAAATAAAATGTGCAAAATTCAGGAAATTATATTTTGCCACTTTATTCCATAAATATTTTGTTACCATGATGGTCAAAAAAATCTCTACAAGAATCTTTATCTGTGATTATTCGACAAGGTCTCTAGTTTACGAAAACTTAATAGGAATTAAAAAAACTACTAGTCCAACTTATTGATGAAGACTTATGAATGAAATTAAAGAATAATTCCTAATTGACTTTTTATGGTTCAGTGGCCGAACTGTGAATGCTTATAGTTTCACAATATTCATCCACCTGTCTATCTGCACATCATATCCGATTTATTCGTTGACTAAATTTATGTAGTAAAATATTTAAAAAACAATTTTATGGTACCTACCCTACACGTAAATGGAGGAGAATTGTTTTCACATATATAGGGTATCGTAGAATAGGTCTTTCAAAAATACTGGGTATGTATTATGAACCCCTTTCCCGTTTTTTGATCCGTTTACGAAATAATAAGCTTTCCATTGGTCACTTTAGTTAGAGTTATGTGTCTGTAAAGTCTGTTAACTAAACTGCTATTTTTGAATAACAGAAAAGTATTCAAAATACAAATTTCCTTCAAACACATCCTTATTGAAAGGAAAATTATCACAGCTGAGTAGGCTCTAAGAATTTACGAGTAGTAGCTGACCGACATGTGACACGTAATAGAAAATGGACTTCTAATGATTAATTTTTAAATGACAGTATTTGGTTTCATTACCTCAACCAGAAGATGCTTCTACCATGCATAGAAAATAATATAATATCTCATATTTTTTCTTCTGCTGTCTTATCAACATATGAACTAAAGAGGCCATCGACAACAGTATACCGCAGAACTCAGACGGGAGGTGAAGTTAACGGAGAACAGAAAAAATTAATCATTGCTCTCTATATTTTATTCGTAAATAACTGAATAAAAGAAAAACTGAAACAAATATTATTTTTATTTCGAAATATTTTATAACGATGTGATAATTAGTATAATTTTTATTGCCCACTTTGAAAGTCTCTTTGGTTTCCACGACACTCTTTCATTTTATTTGATACAAGGCGGTTCGTAGCTTCATTAAAATCTAAATTTAAAACACAAAAACTTTGTAATCTTAACTTTTGTATCCAAATTCGTGTTGACTTGATTTGAAATTCGATAGGAATTATATCATATTTACTAGTAGATCTCACTTATTTCCCTTTGACATTACGTTGAATTAATAAGATTATAAATTTTTGTGTAATGGTAATAAAATGGCTGCTATAAATTTATTAAAAATTGACCAGTAGCATATAGCGGTAAAAAAAATTTAAAATAAGATAGCAATGTTTCCGTTAGAAATTTAATATTTGTAGAAAAGTTAAATTTGCCTAAAAGTCTCAACGTGATGAGGTTTTTTATATTCAAGTGCTTTTTTAGAGTTCCGTAGTCAAATGGCAAAAATTGGACCCTTATAATTTCGTTTTGTTCGTCTGTCTGTCTGTCCGTAAGATATCTTGTTTAGTTTTTGAGATATGGGATATTTCCTGTACCGGCTGCAGCAAACACTGTGTTTTTCAGTGTCTTTTAGAAATACTTTTTGTGTGGGAGTCCGAATCCCACTAGGCCCGTTTTGAATACTTCTTCAAGTAAAATTTTTACAGAGAAGAGAAAAATTTGGTTTTAAAAATATATGCCACCCCCAAAAATATATATATATATATATATATACATATATATATATATATGTACATATATATATATATATATATATATATATATATATATATATACATATATATATATATGTACATATATATATATATATATATATATATATATATATATATATATATATATATATACATATATGTGTACATATGTGTGTCCGTATACTATTATTTTTTATTACAAATTGTGTTTAACATTTTTTTCACTTTCTTATTCCACAGTAAAGAGCTACAATTATTTGCTGAAAGACGATATAATTTAAGGTACTCCTAAAAAGTAATAAACATAAAAATGTAAAGACTAATTAAATTTGAAAAACTGTTTCGTTTCAAATATCGAGTTATCAATACTATGGGAAAATAATTAATTTCCCTGCAAATGTCATTCTAATGAAAAAGTAAGGTTAATGTTTTGATTTCATGAATAGCTAGAGCAACCATGTATCGCGTCCCAATTCAGTTTTTAGTATAATTCATATTTTCAGGATGGTCACCTAACTAGATGATGAACAAGATCTCAATTATCGTGTGTTCGTGTGGAAAACTCATTTGAGATTCTCTCACTTTGATTGCTTACCTTCCAGTTACCGCGTTGCTTGAAATAATGTTTCAATTGGCGGCAGAATAAATAAATATATATACATATATATATATATATATATATATATATATATATATATATATATATACACATATATTTATATATATATATATACATATATACATATATTTATATATATATATATATATATATATATATATATATATATATATAAATGTTACCTATACCAATAAAATATTGAAAAGTATCTTGATTTATTAGTTTGACAACACTCATCTATGGAACCTCATGTTTGAAAGATGACATATTATCAAGCTACAATTCATAGGGCAGATTAGTAATAAAAAAATATAACACAAGTTGGAAATCACTACTTAGACTGTATAAGGTAGAAATAGGCTGACTTATTTATCGACTGCTCGTCTTGAATATTTCACAGATGTACCATCAATCCCAAAAACCAATGTCGTTCGGTGAATTGGGCGGAAGCGTTTGGTAATAATCACATAAATTTTCCAAGATTACTGCTGGATTAGTGACATCGTCTGGAATAATATAACAGAGCTAACCATTCTTCCATTCCTATTGATTCATTTAAAAATAACCTTAAAGTACTTGAATATAAACGCTTGTGGATATTGATCCAATCATTATTTTTCATCAAGAGTGCTTAGTATTATATGAAGTAAACTCAGCATAGATTGGCTATAACATACCCACAAAATAAATAAATTACATGCAAACAGCAAGGAACTCAATAGCACCATGTTTACGAAGATAATAAAAGGAGTTTCGAAAAGGTAAAGATTGCAAAGAAAGTATGAGTTAGACTTGTATTTTGTAAATATAATTTTTCTTTGGTATCTAAGAACAATAAAGTAATGTATGTGTGTGTGTGTGTGTACATATATATATATATATATATATATATATATATATATATATATATATGTATATATATATTTATATATTTATATATACTACGTACTCTTATTAGAAACTTTAATAAAGACTAATCAGAATGATTTCTATTTTACGCGCGCCGTTACCAATAACATGATAAATCTTAGCAAATTTTGTTAAAGCAGCGTAATGACCATATATACAATATTGGCAGGTGTACAGTCCTATTAACTTTCGATATTGCCAACTTATTCAATTGGTTTAAAATAACTTATCGAGGAATTGATGGCCACTTTCGTTTTGCTTTGTTGGTTTTTCTGTCGTTAAAATATATTAGCTTTATTGTAGTTTTATGGATTAAAACAGATGGCGGAATAAATATTCTAATCGAAATATTCTAGACGAAAATAGTTTTCATTTTATTAAATTTATCTCAACAAGCTATCATTTAGACCTACAAACTTGTTTTTTATGAGTATATATTTATTACGATGAGAAGTCATACACGTTTTTAAACGAATATTGAAGTAATGGAACATTATAGGTTCCATAAATCGAATACTTATGCTTTAATCTTGGTACGAGAGTTTTTAAATGCATGTAGCATTTAAAAAAATCCATTTAAAAGTTTCTTAGTTTATAATTGGCCATTGTAATACTTGTCCTGTACTACAATGTAACCGAAAACCGATCGTGACGTATTTTTTAAATTCTTTAATTATTTGCAGATATTCATTCGTCTCCTACTTTTTAGGATGATCGCCGTATGAAAGTCGACGGCCTTGGTAACTTTACTTTGTATTTTTTTGTCATTATATTTCTCTCCAGTTACTACTCGTACTTTTTATTTAAAAGAATTTATATAACAATGTATTAATTTTTATATTCACAATTGGCTGAAAATTGTATAATGAGCGTCCATTGTCCTAAAAAAGTAAGTAAAAATAAGATGATTTTTAGCGTCCTGGACTGCATCCACACCGAAAGTCATGCGACTTTACCAAATAGTAGATGAACATCTTATTCGGCTTTAAATATTGAGGGTTACGAGTATTGTTTCGCAGAACGGAAAAATTATTTTTAATGATGATTCTATTTTCTTAAATTTGTTTTCGTGGACGTTTGGTTTACGATAATAAAACGCTTAAATGGCACTATCGTTGAGAAAATATTTGAAAATAAAGAATATTTTTATAAATAAATTATTTTTCCGTAATAAATGTTTAAATTAAATAGAAAAGTTGCTCTGTTATTGAAATAAAACTGACAAAATGACGCCACCATGGTTAATGATTCGTTCAGAGTTTATTTTTGGGTCAAGTTCATTTTCATACTAATGCTGTGAGGCTAATATTCATATGCACATTATTCATATGCACAGCATAAGCTCATATTCATGTGCACATACACGCATATAGAGGTGTGTGTGTGTTTGTATTTGTATACATGAATATTTAAATGTGTATAGGTGACAGAACGCGGCTTTTAAGATTAATATGATCGATAATGTAAGCTCATTCACAAGGTAATATTTAAATAAAAATTTATCTTACAGTTGCTGTGTCTAAAATTTCATTAATTTACTAAAAATGTACCAATATTATAGTTTCACAAATATTCAAACCTTCATCAATAATTTAATTTCTTTGCAAGGATAGAAAACGTTGAAACAGAGCCCGAAGCACATTATTTGGTATGGAATTATTCCATTATTTTGCGAAAATAATTTACTAAAAATCTTACAATATTATTTACCTAACATAATAATTTTGGATAAAAGAGCAATATGCCAAATAGCCTAAAGGAAATCGGACCGGGAATAAAATACGATGCTTCGGGAAAATGTTGTCTTATTACATATTTATATATTTTGTGAAAAACATTATATATTCCCCAATTTTACAACAAAAGATCGATGAAAGAATGAAACGCTTATCAAATTTGCACGTGTGTACGCTTTTTTAAATAAGATTTTACTGATAAATCTTATTCAATTTAAAAAAAAAAGTACCAACATTTTTTTTTACCTAATAATTTATTTCAATTCTAGTAATTCATGAATCAACAAGGAAATTGAAGGGAAATCAAAATAAATTTTACAAACTTTTCGGCCACAGTTCCATGTTTTGATATGAAAGCGTGTTGGGTATTTAAATAATTGAAAAGCGAGACTATCCAATATACAACTGTAATGTAGTACTGGTTATATGGTAAATAATGTGTTTTTATTGAATATTATTGTCCAACTTTAATACTGTAGTAAAGTACTGCAAGAGTACTATAATCGTGCGAATATGGAAACACTTTAAATATATATATATATATATATATATATATATATATTTATATATACACACACACACACACACACACACACATATATATATATATATATATATATATATATATTTACACACACACACACACACATATATATATATATATATATATATACACATATAAGGTGTTTCCATATTCGCTCGATTATGACACCCTTGCAGTACTTTATAGAACGACAGAAATGGACAATTATCAAATTAAGATTGCAAAATGTCCTTACTGAAAATTTTCTTGTGATGCAAATTGTAAAATGATTTGGAACTCATTTTATTCCTCTGCCTTTTAAATTTATTTTGCAATTGAATTTGCTTTAGGATAGCCATTACCAAAGTATCACTTGTAAATTGCTAACAACTCACAATACCTTCAAGAAAGTAAAGAATCGTACAGATTTCAATAAAAAAGTAACGAGAAATGCTTTATTTAGTTTTTCAACCTAAGCAGCATAATTCTAGTGGTTTTATTGATTGGCTGTTGCACTTAGCTCAACATTATTTGGTAAACGTCACTTACATATATTTTATTGTAGAATCCGTCGGTACTCATTCTTTAAACCGAACAGATGTTTATTCGCATTGATTAATTAGTTTAAAAGATGTGCATTTAAGTTTTCAAGAAAATATTAAAATGCATGAATAATTATTTTATATTATCCTATTATAGATCATATTTTCTTTTCATATAATACGAGAAAGCTTACCAAAATACAATCGACAATATTAACCGAATATCTGGGTAAGAAACTTTTAACGTCAGGAAGAAATTATGAAAACGAAATTATTTCTTTCCGGTTTACAATGATGTTCTTAAATGAAGTAATCATATGTAGTGGTTGGTTTTATTTTGAATACAAGCACTTAAAGAGACCTTATCTTACTTTCACATTTAAATTAACTACAAATATAATAAAATTCACAGCATAAGCCAGTTTGACATTATCAATTTACTTAAAATATCCTAAAATTTATAAAAAAAAA
This sequence comes from Druceiella hillmani, assembly GCA_039881145.1. Taxonomy (NCBI): domain Eukaryota; kingdom Metazoa; phylum Arthropoda; class Insecta; order Lepidoptera; family Hepialidae; genus Druceiella; species Druceiella hillmani. The sequence goes on along the minus strand of JAYKKI010000018.1, from coordinate 31,550,823 downwards.
TCTTCCATTTATGTACGGTGATAAATTTTATTCTTGTACCCACAATACTGATGTGGGGAAAGAGACATTGGCTTAATTCCCAATTATAAACACGAGCGGAGTCTGCCGTCTCGATCCAGGTAGAGCTTAAGAAGGCGTGTATAAAATTTCTCAATATTTACCATCTAGAATATGATTGAGCACTGTGCATCTGCGCTATTGAGGTTCTGATTTAAAATTTAGTTTACTTTTAAAGTGCAAATTTCTTTAAGTGTTTCATGCGCAGTTTTTCGTAGCAGTTAACAAATTAAACCGTCACATTCAGGTCGGTGACGCCGAATCGGTTAAACTCGGCTCTTTTCGGCATCGGCCATTGAATTACTTCTGTACACGTTTCGTTTCTTTACATGTTAAAGTATATTTAGAAAAAAAGAAAATGTAAACCTAATATTCAATGAAAATTATAATAATTAATTTGAGAATTGGAGTAATTCAATTATTTGTGTAGCAGTATGGTCACTAATTTAATAAAGGTAACAGTATACACTTTATAATGTTCAAATATAGAGTCAATATAATTTGGGGCCAGTCCGTGATATACTTGATTTATAAAATAACTCCCTCTTTGTTCCGTTGCGTTTTCGGATTTATTAACTAATTTTGATGTTTAACTTTTTTTAACGAAATATTTGTTGTATTACTATTTTATTTAGTAGTAAATTAAAACACAATGACATTATCTTTCGTAAAAAAAGTAAATAAAAATAATTAAAATTCATAGTTAAACACGATTTTTTAATTAAAAGATTTAGTGAGATCAAGCTTCATGGCTTTACTGTTATCCATTGAAAAGTTTCTATTATTTCCTCCCTCATTAATAATTTAATGAGGGAGGACGATTTTACATAAGCATGATACATAAGAATACATACATAAGAAAAACATACATACATAAGGAAAACTGAATTTTAATAATTTTCTTACAGCTTAAACCGAAATAAAGTTCCAATAAGTTTAATAATCTAGGAGGGTGGTAAACATCTCAAAAGAATAATTTGATATTAGGGAAGTGAAATTACAAGAATTCTTCCCTCTTGTCTGGCTCTGTTGCTATTGGCAGAACGAAAGGTGCCCACCAGAAATTTAATAAATACCTAATTCTGTTGGTAAGAGACCTAAGATTATTTCTAGTATATCATATTTTCTCCGTTTACATTTCTCCTTTTGCAATCTAATATTCATACTCTTCTCAAGTAAATATATTCTGCGCTCCATAAATAAATATTACTAACATGTACAGATGAAACATGTATAGGGATTCTTTACTGTCAGTGTTAATGCTTGGAACATTAGATTGTTTTAATGGCGATCAATAGAATATATATTATTTTGATAAACTTTAAAAATCCAAAAACTAAAAAGAAGTCGTTATGCAGGAGATACGATATAATATTTGATACAAATTTTATAAATTTATTCCCTCAACATTATTATTACGGTAATTGTGATTACTTAGTTGTTAGAATCATATTTCGTAAAAATAAATTATTTAATGATATCAATTTTATGGTTCATGATAGTTTGTAAACTTCTTATTTATATGGATAAAACTACCAAGGCGAGTGATAATTTCTAAAAAAAAACATATATATATATATATATATATATATATATATGGATATTGTAACTTTTTATTTCGTAAAATGAAAACGCCCCATGTTATCATTTTAATTTGAATATAGCATTAAACCTTCCACCACAAAATAGTCTTATATATGTAATAGACTTAAAATGTTACTTACGTCTCATTATAGACGTAAAGTTTACGATTTTAAAATGAAAAAAGGTACATACCACCACTTTCATCCTAGTATAGTGACAAATAAGTAAAATAAACATCCCGCAAAGAAACGACTCATGCTAATATTATAAGTAAAACCCGTAAAAGTTTTTAAAATGAAAAGAAAGAGGAACACCCATATAAGACGGAAAATCTCATCATAAAAAATATAATTTCCCATATTCTTAAGCCTGAATATATATTTTCAGTAAGTTTTCACAAGTAAATCATAAAGGTCTGCATTGCCTTGAAACAACCCAAATACAAGTACAACGCTACTCATAACAATGACACTGAGTTTTTCCTAAACACGAGATGGAAAATGACGCGGCGAGATTCTGGCAAGTGAAGTGTGGGAGAAAAGACGGGACCGAGAAAAGAGATAAAATGGCGTGTAACAAATCGCTTCACATATCCTACGATGAACAATGGCAAAGTCGAATGTTGGGAAATTCTTAACAAAGCAAAAGTGTCATCACTAATAATATATTGTTACGTCATTGAGCCGTTGATGTAATTGCTAAATGTACAAGCTTTGCGTTCTCATGTATACAAATATGTGTATAAGTATATGTATACATATAAATCTTAATATATATAAATTACGTGTCACAGTGTTTGTTCGCGATGGACTCCTAAACTACTTAACCGATTTTAACCAAATTTTGCACACCGTGTGCAGATTGATCCAACTTGAAAGATAGGATAGCTTACATCTCAATTTATAGTCACAATATTATTATTTTATTGCAAATTATTTGTTTACTATCCGATAGCCACGATTATTTATTAGCTCCAAACGATTCCAACAGATGTCGATATCTATTGTCTGGATTGAGTATGTATTCAATAGATGGCGCTGTGTTAAAAGTACAGACGTTTGCTACATATTAGCTACAATTTAATAACATAACCGCCACGTGTTGCTGAGGTTAAAGTATACGACAAATTTATATTGTAGTAAACGTAATACAGTGAAATTTAATATTTTTACTTTTTTAACTTTTATAAGATAGGATAGCTTACATCTCAATTTATAGTCGCAATATTATTTTATTGCAAATTATTTGTTTACTATCCGATAGCTACGATTATTTATTAGCTCCAAACGATTCCAACAGATGTCGATACCTATTGTCTGGATTGAGTATGTATTCAATAGATGGCGCTGTGTTAAAAGAACAGACGTTTGCTACATATTAGCTACAATTTAATAACATAACCGCCACATGTTGCTGACGTTAAAGTATACGACAAATTTATATTGTAGTAAACGTAATACAATGAAATTTAATATTTTTACTTTTTTAACTTTTGGTGTTTGCATACCTGACCATGTTTTACTCAGACTGAAGTGTAAATTAATTCATATTATCCTGAGGACAATACAGTGAAATAATTTTTGCTTTTCAATTATTAGTGCTTCATTGTTCTAAATTCGTTAATTGAAACATAAACATGTAAGTATTATTACATAGTTATTTTATTAAAATTGCAATGCATCAAATTACGAAGGCTCCAGGATCTAAATGAATCTGGTTATCTCTAATAGCATGTTTTCGATTTTTTTCAATATTTCAATGTTTGAATTATTATTTTCAGTCAAATGCCACCGAAAGAATCTAACCTGAACAACGCACGGAGCAGAGAGGCACGACGCAAACGTGTTGAAAGAGCTCTTCAGTCGGCAGAACAAATCGCAACAAGAAATGCAGACCAAAGCATCAGAACAGCAGAGGGCCGAGCACAAGAATCTCAAGAACAGCGTGACGAACGTCAGCGGCTGAATATTATGAGAACAAGAGTGGCACGACAACAAAACGTAGCTGCAGTGCGAGTACAAGAACGACAAAGGCAGCGAACCAGCCGCTCATTAACACGTGCATCATTTGTTCGTCTTGCTTTTGAATATGCACCAGATATTGACTACTCTACGCATTCAAAAATTGCTATCGGTGCAATGGATAAAGTATGTCAATATTGCCTTTCAGGCATTGAAATTTCAGAATGAAACACCCGGCATGTGCTGCGCATCAGGTAAAGTTGTCCTGTCACCTCTACCTACTCCGCCAGAACCTTTATTATCCCTTCTTGCTGGCGATTCAGATGATTCAAAATTATTTTTGCGTAAGATACGCAAATTTAATTCTTGCTTCCAAATGACGTCATTTGGGGCAACTAAAATTTGCGATCTCGCATCCGATGGACGTAATTTTGAAACTACATTCAAAATACAAGGTCAAGTGTACCATAAAATTGGTTCATTGATGCCAATGCCTGATCAGGATCCGAAATTTCTTCAAATTTATTTTATGGGCAATTATGAAGAGCGCGTAACAACTCGGTGCCAGTGTAATTTTATTGAACAAGCAGATGAAAGAGCAATTGTGATATTGCTGGAAAATTTTTTAGAAAATCAGAATCAACTGATTCAATTGATTAAAAGAGTTTCACCACGATTGCAAAATGACAACTATCAAATCGTCATAAAAGCCGACAAAGTCCCATTAGGTGAACATGCTGGCAGATTCAACGCTCCAACTCTTGATGAGGTTGCTGTTATTATGGTTGGTGATCCTGTTGACAAAAGAGCTATAAAAATTACACGGCGAGACAACACTGTTAGTACGATTTCGGATCTTCACCGTTCATATGACGCACTTCAATATCCATTAATATTTTGGCAGGGGCAAGATGAATATCACCTTAACATCAAACAGTACGATCCAAATACCGGTAAATTTCACTATTAACGATTTACTTTCCTTACTGAATGTACGTTTTTTAATTTCTTTTTTTTTTTTCAGGTGCTCAAAAAGATAAGAAAGTTAGTGCAATGAACTATTATGCACACCGATTGATGATTAGACATAATCAAGTCAACTACATCCATTGATATCGTCAGCTATTCCACCAATACATTGTTGATATGTATGCTAAGATTGAAAGCGAACGCTTACGATTCATTCGATACAACCAGCCTAAATTACGCTCGGAAGAATACATTCATTTACGAGATGCTGTTGTTGGGAACATCGATGGAAATTTAAACCCCAATGAAATCGGTAATGCATTCATTTTACCTTCAAGCTACATCGGCAGTCCACGGAACATGCAGAAATACATACAAGATGCGATGACTTACGTACGTCATTACGGCCGACCAGATTTGTTTATAACATTCACATGTAATCCGAATTGGAAAGAGATACAAACTTTACTATTACCAGGGCAAAAAGCAATTCATCGTCATGACATAACCGCACGAGTGTTCAAGCAAAAATTGAAATCTTTAATTGATTTTATTGTTAAATATTCTGTTTTTGGTATCACACGTTGTTGGCTGTATTCGATTGAGTGGCAAAAACGAGGTTTGCCTCATGCCCACATTTTAATTTGGCTTCAAGATAAAATCCGTCCAGAAGAAATTGATCAAATAATTTCAGCTGAAATTCCAGACCGATCAACTGACCCAGTATTATTTGATATTGTTACCAAACACATGATCCACGGGCCGTGCGGTGCTTTCAACATGACATCACCGTGCATGGAAAATGGAAAATGTAAGAAAAATTTCCCAAAGCCGCATACGAATGATACTATCACGGATATTGACGGTTATCCAATGTATCGGCGCAGAAACACTGAGAATGGTGGCCACACATTTACGATGCGACTGCCGAATTCTATAAATCAAGTAGAATTTGATAATCGGTGGGTCGTACCATACTCACCATTACTTTCAAAAACTTATGATGCTCATATTAATGTCGAGCTTTGCAGTTCTGTAAAATCAATTAAGTACATTTGTAAATATGTAAACAAAGGCAGTGATTTGGCCATATTTGGGTTACAAAATGTAAATGAAAAGGACGAAATTACACGATACCAAATGGGAAGATACATCAGCAGCAACGAAGCTATTTGGCATATTCTTAGCTTTTCCATACACGAAAGAGACCCTGCTGTCCAGCATTTAGCAATACATCTTGAAAACGGTCAACGTGTATACTTCACTGAAGAAAATGTTCTCCAAAGAGCGCTTGAGGCTCCAAAAACAACACTGACTGAGTTTTTTACATTGTGTCAAAGATCTGATATTTTTGGCCAATTCGCAAAGACATTGATATATACTGATGTTCCACGCTATTTCACATGGAACAAATCTGGTAAAAAATGGGAGCCACGAAAACAAGGAAACCCACATCCTTCCGTTACAGGAATATTCAAAGCTAAGACATTGGGGCGACTTTACACGGTGCATCCAAAGCAACGTGAGTGCTTCTATTTACGTTTGTTACTGGTGAATGTTCCTGGACCTACGTCTTTTGAATTTCTGCGAACAGTCAACGGCCGAGTATTCAATACATATCAAGATGCATGTCGTGAACTGCAATTGCTAGAAGACGATAACCATTGGGACTTAACGCTCGCTGATGCTGCGTTGACATCAACGGCCAATAACATTCGTCAGCTATTTGCCATTATTTTGACGACATGTTATCCATCACAAGCACACACTTTGTGGGAAAAATATAAAAATTGTATGACAGAAGACATATTGCATCGAATTACACGAACAGATCAATGCCAAAATACAGATTATACGCCAGAAATGTATAATGAAGCGTTATTGTTGATCGAAGATTTATGTGTTTTGATTTCCAATTTTCCACTATCTCATTATGGTATGCCATCACCTGATCGCCCAGCCACCGACTTAGTCAATACCGATTTACAACGTGAAAAACAATATGATCATCGTAATTTAGCAACAATTATCGTGAACAGTGAGCCATTACTGACAGCAGAACAAAAAATTATTTATGATCGGATTATGGTGACTGTTGCTGCTGAACAAGGTGGTTTTTTTTTCTTGGACGCACCAGGTGGAACCGGTAAGACTTTTCTAATATCGTTGATTCTTGCTAAAATACGATTACAACATAAAATCGCATTGGCAGTCGCATCGTCTGGCATTGCGGCTACTTTGCTAGATGGTGGGCGAACGGCTCATTCAACATTTAAGCTGCTATTGGACATTCGTAATAAGCCAAACGCATTATGTAATATAAAAAAGAATAGTGGAATAGCTACAGTGTTGCGAAAGAGTTCAATCATAGTTTGGGATGAGTGCACAATGGCACACAAATATTCACTCGAAGCATTGCATAGAACTATGCAAGATTTAAAAGGCAACGATAAACTTTTCGGTGGTGCTATCTTGCTATTGTCTGGTGATTTCCGACAGACCTTACCGGTTATACCTCGCTCTACGTTCGCGGATGAGATCAATGCATGTTTGAAGCAATCATTCTTATGGCGAAGTGTTGAAACGCTTCGATTGACCATAAACATGCACGTACAATTGCAAAACGATCCATCAGCACAAATATTTTCCGAACAATTACTAGATATTGGGAACGGTAAAATAGAACTGCAACCAAATACACAATGCATTAAACTGCCTGACAATTTCTGCACTGTTCTTCAAGGAAAAAATGAATTGATTCAGAGTATTTTCCCAGATATACAGAGTAATTATTTAAATCATAACTGGCTCAGTGATCGGGCTATTTTGGCAGCCAAAAATGTTGGTGTTGACGAAATTAACTTCAAGATACAACAGTTGTTACCAGGCGATCTTATGTCTTTTAAATCAATCGATACCGTTGTTGAAGAAAATGACAGTGTAAATTTTCCAAGTGAATTTTTGAATTCACTGGATATACCTGGAATGCCACCACATAATCTTCGATTAAAGATTGGTTCACCTATCATTCTCCTGCGTAATCTGAATCCACCTCGATTATGCAACGGTACGCGTTTGGTTATCAAAAATATCACCGGAAATATTCTTGAAGCAACCATTTTAACTGGAAAGTTTAAAGGAGAAGTGGTCCTGTTGCCACGTATTCCAATGATACCCTCAGATTCTACGATACCCTTCAGAAGGCTACAGTTTCCAGTTCGTTTAGCTTTTGCCATTACCATAAATAAGTCTCAAGGCCAAACAATGTCCATTTGTGGTTTAGATTTGGAACATCCATGTTTTTCTCATGGGCAACTATATGTTGCATGTTCACGTGTAGGAAAACCGTCGAATCTATTTGTGTTAGCAAAAGACAGGTTAACCAAAAATATTGTCCATCGATTAGTGCTAAATTGAATTAAAATTAAAAGTACTTATAATTCGAAATAATATATTTTATTGTCGAAATTTGAAACTATCTGCTATACCTACCTCATTTATAAGTTCAAGTGTCAAATGTTATTTACGAACAACTTTGTAATATACTCATTTGTTAAAAAATTGAATATCAAAAAAAAAAATAAAATTTAGAATTAATTCTTTTGTATTGATTTCTACTTAATATTAACTGTACGAACATTTTGATCAATCGTGTTCAAAGTCCTTCCCCTTCAAATCCCAATTCAGTCGATTTTCATATAAGCTTTAAGGTTTCCGTCTTCGTTCGTAATCAATAATTTCATTATATTAAGGAGTAACGGTAGTAGAAAACCAGACATGGAGATTATCATGTTTTATTACAAATGGCATCTATGTAAAAAGCTTGATGGTGTCCATATGACTAATGTTCTTCCAACTTTCTCCGTTAATAGTTTACTACCATGTAATATAACAAAAACTTCAACCACAGCAACGCGTGGTCGGGTCTGCTAGTACATTATATATATATATATATATATATATATATATACATTTCTCGGTTATTGCTTAGACGATATTGATATATTTACCGACTTTTATCAGACAAGATCCGTGGCTGACTTTCAACCGATTCAATGGATACATCAAAAGGCAAGTGCCGTCAATTAAATCCTCGTACACCGTGAACACCTATTAAATCATTTAATATATCCTTTTCTCAGTTAGTGACTTTTCGATACTAACATTCAATTCAGAGGGAATAGACTGTTGGTCAGAATGTTTGCGTTAAAATACTAAATAACATGTGTTGTAATTTTTACATTGCAGGTAAAGTTAACAATTGTAAACGTATGGAAACCTTAGTTCCATGTTGTCTTTATCATCCTTCTGTTAATAATGTTATATTAATCGGCATGAACATAATGATATTTCCCATAGTAATTTTTAATCTAACCCAATAATCCATGTAGCTTTGTTTGATGGTTTCAATAAATGAATTTTCACTTAAGCATTGCGCTCAATTTACTCTTTTAAGCAAAACATTAGATACCTTTTAATTTAGAAAATATAAGATAATTTTTTTCGGGATGAAGGTAGTAAACTTTATCATTAAATTATAAAATGGTAATAAATTAAAATCAATTCATATCTGAGAATGTTAATAAAACTAAAAATGTCGAAACCTTGTTAAGTTCAATTAAATTTAAAAAATATGCAATGTACCCGTATGACCAGAAACCCAGTGCACGTTCAGTAAAATTCATTGAGGAAAACAATTGCATAATAAAGATATTGATAGAATGAAGTCAAAATGAAAAACCAGAATCATAATAGGATAATGTTATTGAACAATGTTTGTCAACCATATAATTGTATGTATATATATATATATATATATATATATATATACATATATATATATATACATATATATATATATATATATATATATATATATATATATACATTAAACAGCTGTTTGTGTATTAAGCGAGACAATTATGACAGTTTCATATATATTCGTACATATGAAATCGCTATTGCGGATTTATAAACACATTAAATGTAAACATTGTTAAATAAGTTACAGGGAAAGTTTTATTACCTTTTAAATTAAATATGGTCTCTACATAATTTGTGTTTAGGAAATGACAGTAGAAAATAAGTAAATTAAAAGCGAAAATAAGTTTAGAAATCCAGATGAGGAAGGTGATGACACGAATTTTAAACCAGAAACCAAATATTTAGAAGCCGACCGAATTTCGGGTTTATTACAAAAATAAATATGGGTTTACTTGGAACTTTCAAGAATAGTCAACAGAATCACGAACTCCAATCCATCACATAGTAATATTACCCAGATGTCCAAATACTTCTAGTTTTTAAGGTAATTTTGAGTTTTAGTCCAAGCTTTTTGACTATTCAATGTTGGAAAGTTTGGTGGGTTTTATTGAGTACTTTTCGAGCTAAGTTCAAACCAAGGTGAAGTTTATTAAAACAAATTACACTGAAGTAAAGGCATATGTATGCCTTATATTTCTCAGATCTCAACATGATTTTTGCAAATGATGTTACTGGTCTTAAAATTTTCCGCAGCGTGTTGCCCAAATACCGATTTCCTAATTTGATCAATTGTCTGATGTTTGAAGTTTCAACCTTCAGACAGGAACGTCTTAAAAACGATTCACTTACTCCTATATGAGATATTTCAACAAGTTTATCTCAAACTGTCCGTCTCAATTTACCCCTGGACCATGGCCCTGCATCGATGATACGTTTCTAACGTTTAAAGGTCGTTACAAGTTTATTAATTATATGACCCAAAAACCGGAAAAACATAGTATCAAAATAATAATATTGGGCGATATAAACATCTACCATGGCAAAAAATCTGGTGGCATAGCCTCACTGAACAATAGAGAAAAATGGCAGTACCAACTCAATCTGTTTTGAGACTTACAAAAGTCGTCTAAACCTCAAACTGTAACATTACGGCTGACATCTTTAGTTCGAAGTATCCTTGAAACTAATGCTCTGTATAATAATGAGTCATCTGGTCTCTATGTCGGAGAAAGTACGAAAGAAGTTTAATAGAGAGTGTCATGTTTAATTTGAATTATTTTGGTGTTTTAATTGATTCAGTTCCATTCCACTTATGTAGATATGTTTAAAACCAGAACTCAAATACTTAGGCAACTTTAAGAAGAACAAAACCAATATACCAGCATGTTTCTTGTAGGACAAACATAGTGAAATAAAGAGTTCCCTATACAGTTTTACGAAAGACTAGACATTACTGTCCTATGTCTCGGAAAAACCAAGCCGATTTCCGCTTCTCAAGGAACACAATAATGATTGTGCACTAAAATCGTACGAAAGAAGGAGTTGAAATCGGAAAGAAAAGCTCGATATATTCTTGCTGCGGTAAAATTTGTCATTGATTTCTGGTCATAAATAAACACTCCGCATTTTTTTTCAATTTCTCTGCTAAAATCATTGCTATATTGTTTCATTAAATGTAATGTTTTCTCTCAATTCACCGGAAATCACATTATCCCATTTTGCACATGCAGATTTCTTTTTCCTTCTCTTTTTTTATGTCAACCTGTAAAACGAGTCTCCTGTAAGTAAAACTACCTACTAATTAAATAAAAGTTTCTTGATTGGGATTTTTTCATCAATTCTAGTTATGTCGTTTTGTTTGCGATAAACGTTGTTCTCTGTAACATTATTGAATATTATATGTTTGGCGGCAACTTTTATACACGTTAACAAAATCTGCTTCATTCCGTACATTCAAAAACGTATAAATCTTTTTTAACGATATATTAGTTAATATATTAAAAATTAAAATTTTAATATATGTCAGTAATTTTTGTTCTACTGTCAATAATAAAACACATATTTTATTTCAAAATATGTTTTATAAGAGGTACTTTAATGAAAAAAAGAAAAATATTTTTTTCATCTTACACTTTAATTTTGAACATATATGTACAAATAAATTTTCATAAAGTATCTTAAAATTTTCACTGCATACTACAATTATTTTTTAATGCTTTTCATAGTTTAGAAATTACATTATTTCAAAATGTAAGTGCAAATATATTATAATATTTTATTTTATTTCATCAAGGATCTACACTAGGTAGTTAAAAATCACTAACTGATTGTATTCACGCTGCCGAGCTGATTAAAGGGAATTGTTTTTTGAACAGATTTCGCATCAATAATATTATTTCAATCAAAAATAACAATTCAAGTATAAAAGTTATATAATTAAATTTAATTCGAGTGGCTTTGCCTGGTTCTGAGATACAAATTTATTTCCATATAGAGAGCATTAGCTACTTATCACCTTGCAGTACGTTCGCCATTTCTCTTCACTCTGTTCGTATCCAAAAGTAGAATCGACTTCGATGAAAACTCATTTAATTTTCAAACCAAACACATTGTCAATTTGTTTTTTGAAAACGATAATTAGTTAATTACCCTCATTTGCCAATATACTATCTGTGCACACAACTTCACCACCGTAAACATTTGGGGAAAATATAAAGGTAGATAAAGTATGAATATATATATATATATATATATATATATATATATATATATATATTTATACACACACACATACATATATATATATATATATATATATATATATATATACATATATATATATATACATACACATATTTGAATAATTAAGGGTTCAGCTACAGCACTGTGACCCAATAGAATTGGTTTTGCTACTGGCGTATTATAGAAAAAGTAGGTATATATTAGATACTGTCTGAAAATATATTAGATACTGATAAAAGTGTATAGTATTCATATGGTTCCGTACAGAAAGGTTTCTAAGTTCCACTGTATTTGAATGGGTATTTAACTTATATTAAATACACATTATGAGCTATGCAGCTCATACATGTAATTATCACAGTCCCAAAAAGAAAGTGTGTTTTGGCATACTTCATATTATCTTATATTAATATCATTATGACTTCGAAACACTTTGAGATGTCAAGATGAAACAAAAACTAAATTGTTTCCAGGATTATTATAATTTGTATTTACATGAAGTGAAATTTTTTCAATAGTTTATTAGTTTTTGTTTTAAATGCATTCTTGCAGCCCGACTGCATATAGACAAATTTCTGATACGTTTAGTAATCGAATAGGCGAACGGAAAAGTATTTAAAAGCATATTTTTTATAAATTACAGAGATTCACTTCAAATTTGTATATATTCATTGATAATATTTAATTCCGTCTCATACTCCTTTTTCATGGTTTGCTTTTATTACATTTATTTAATTATGGAAATTTAATTACCCTTATAAATTATAATGCTTCATCTTTATTATTTTCGCAGTCCATTACAAACTTCAGCGAAATTTAGTTCTCAATATATATTTCACGTTTGACTGAAAAAGACTACTTATAGGCCTAAACTGGGAAGCCTAAATAAAACATCCTCATTATTGGAAGGCGTTCGGAATGTTGTATTCTGAGCTATTCTTCTGCATGAATATTCTAATTTACATTTTTTCTTATTTAATGTATTTTTCCCACTAACTTACTGTCAGTTCACTTTGAATAATGAATCAAACATTTATATACACGAAAATCGAAAATAATTTTTATTTAAAATAGTCTCTCTGCTTTATATAGTTAAATGTGTATTTTCAAACGTTTTCTGTTACATGTTTTATTACCACTTTGCCCACATAAATTATAGTATTGTAATATATAACCTGTAATCTTGCTCACAGTATGGGCTTCACAATACCGGATTTTTCTTTAAATTGAAATTTATAATAAATTTGGAATTAATTTATAATAAGTCTTTTCTTTTTGACTTACAAATTCATCAAACATACAATGCATAACCTGACTTAGTCACTCTATTAGTCACTAATGGAAAAAATGTTACAAAATTTTAATATGACTGAAAGACTACACGTTGCTAAAGAACATAAATTTAAAAATATAAATTAACAAAATAGAGCTGTGCATCACGATCGCATTTCTGAAACAATAAATATTGTAACATATTAAACTGTAAATCTGCGCGCAGCTTGAAAACAATATTAATACGTAAAAACGTCTACGTAAAAAAAACATTTTCTGCTTATGGCTTCGCGGTAAACTTAACTTAAAATCATGTAACAATTAACTTCCAGCCTAATATATATCCAGCCTAATATATAACCAGGGTCCAGGTAAATTTCATTTATATCATGTAATGTGTATGTGGCAATGCAACATCGTTATCGAATAAAAATCTTGCAAGCACCACCTATATCTTTTATCTGGCATTTAAAACATGAAGTAATATAATTGTATTTTTAGTAGACTTTCTCAAAGATTTAAGTTTTAGAATTATAATTAATAAAATACAATTAATGATAACAATATTACACTTTATCATATTCTAAGATATTTTGTTTTTTATTCCAATACTTCAGAAAAGTTATGTACGAGCGTAGTAGCTGGTAAAAGCTGGTGTATGTATAGAGGTTATGTTAGAACTTCGATTAAATACAAATTATATAGAAGTCCATTCAAATGTGAATTTTTCTGGAAATGTTATTCACTTGAGGTAGAATATCAGACGCCACCTGCGTCTGATGTTTCGAAAGAGGTGTATAGCGGCGGGTAATATAATTAATGAACCTTTAATTAAAGTAACGGAGAATAACGGGACTAATAATCATACGGGTGCTTTCGCGCTTATTAATTCCCCAATTCTGATCTTACACATAACAATTATCCGTTGTTTATAAGTGAAATGGAATAGAATAACGGCTAAAATGGGGAAAACAATACAAAATTATTTGCCGAACGTTATTTCAACAAATGAATATGAGGTGGATGGAATTAAGGGAATTAATTTTGATTGATTTATGACTGAAGTTCGTGTAAAGTGCATCTTTATCGTCAAGTGACAGTCGAAGTTATATTTTCAAGTATGTTTTAATAAACGAATTATTGTTAATTTTTCCATTAAGAAAAGAAAATTAACTGCGTTGGAAAAATAAATTTTTAACTGTTTTCCAAATAGAGACAAAATAAGTGTAAGCGAGACAAAAATAAGTGCAGAATACTTTGAATGCTAAGGCGGGTAGATTAGGGCGTCATGGAATTAAATGAAGACAACGCTGAAGGATTCCCGGAAATCTTATTTTTTAAAATTTGTATTGAATTTAGAAATACATGATGAATAATTTTAGAAACATACTTTTTAATTCGAAATAAAACTGTATTTTTATGGAACATGATTGTGCACTTGGATAAATAGGTTCAGTGCATTATACTACAAAATTAGCAAAAGTATGTATTGAACCTACATCTGAGTTTTTACGCTTTGACGTTTATGCCTTTTTCACGTTTTGTGTTTTGAATTTTTTCACGCACGCTCGCACACTCGCACATCTGTATACATTAACAACGAAGTGATCCAATTGTGGTGCGAATACCTGATTTAAGTATGAACAGTACTTAAAATAAACTTAAAACATCACTTTGTACGGGTACTACAAGTCGATTAAATAGACATCGATTCTTTGAAAGTAGTTTTCAACATTTTTGAGAAATTAAAGTTTAGTTTTGTAAGTTTTTTTCTAATTTTAAAAGTAAATGGGAATATGTTGGTGGAAAGTAAAATTAATTCGACGGATGACAGAGTTTACAGCTGTGATTTCTTTAATTTTTAAACATTCACCTTGGGTGATGGCGGGCCTTCATTGACAATGATTTGATCTATGCCATCATTGACAATACATTATATGATTATGTCGTAATGCCATATCGGGTCGTATGAATCCATAGTGGATCATTTGTTTTGAACAATCTTTTACACAGATGTTCAAGTGTAATCATTACAATAAACATTTGTAGATGTAGAATTCTATTTAAAAATCTCTAATTTTTTATCAATTTAACAGAGGGATAAATATTTCATAGCATAGTATTTTGACTCATAAAATGCAAACCGGCTTCTTTATTCCGTCGATTGCTGCAAAGAGACCCCACTACTGCTTTAATGCTGCCATTAAGCCGTACTTCGAACTTCGTCATGGGAATGGGTGAGAATGGACTACAAGGCCGATGCCCTGGTATGTTTTTAAAAATAATTTAGGTCAGGAAGAAATCCAACTCTATTAGTTACTAGCCAGATTAAATCTAGTCAATTGAGCGACTGGTTTTATATATACTATAAGCCTAAACGTAATTAAGCAATAACCATGCATAATATATTCTCAATAGTGTCAAAACGGTGATCTGAACATGGGGAGCTAGAGGTAATATTTTGAAAACATCGGTGATGGTGAGGAGTAGTGGTTGGTTATTCATGATAGTGAGTCAATAATGAGAGTAATTACGAGTATATATGCCAAGTTCAGCTTACTTATATCATTAATCTTTGAGTAATCATCGATCAGGTGACTCATTCCGGAAGACATCATCAACTATAGAGAAAATGGAATTTCAATCTATAGTCAAGTTCCTGATAAAGCAAGAAAAGACACCACAAGTCATATTGAATGAGATGTCATCGGTTGACGGCGACCTTCGTTCTAGTGAAACTATGATTTTTAAGTGACATTATCTCTTCAAACAAGACAGAGATTTGATCGAAAACGACTCACACTCAGGACGAGCGACCGAGGTCGCCTCCTCAGATATTGTTGAAAAAATTTAAAAGCTTGCATTAGAAGATGCTCAATCAAAACAATGAGTAGTTGGGAGAAGTGGGTGGATTATCATTCACGATCATTATAAGTATTTTCCACAAGTATCCTGGCATGTCAAAAGTCACACGAAAATGGGTACCTTGTTATTAACTTGCATTTTGTTATTAACTTCTCCTGTGCAATTCGTTGGTACATAAATTTCCTACAATTAATTATATGACTAAAAGATATTTCTTACTGAAGGTACATGCAAAGCATTATTTTGAGACGTGGTATGTATTTTATATTACTTTTTTGTCCTAATAGCAGTCAAAAACTGATAATTATTCATGACAGACATAACCAAAATTTAGAACATAGTTAAATATGTGTTTAATATATTGTCAACGACTATTGTATTTTAATAGAAACGGATTAAAAATGGACGTTAATATCATAAAATGGAATGGAATCAAAATAAAAACACGGTCAGGTGCAAGTTATACTTGCACAATTAGTGTTCTTTACCATCAGCCTAGCATTTAAATTATTAATAGTAATGCAAACCGCCCATTTGCCGCGCTACTCGCCTCCTACAGCACCAATGCAGTATCAGATCGCGCATGTTCACGCTTCTCGAGCTCAGTGACGAGCGTTTTGATTTAGCAAAATGAAACATTTTAAAAAACTGGCGAAATATAAATCTTTTCGCTAAAACAAATTCGGGCTATTTTTTTTAAACCTAATAATTTTGGCTAAATTTATATCTAATTTTCAATGTTCTCGATTAAGTTTAGATTTCTTGGAGAGATAATTTTTATAAAGGGTGGGAATAACAAGTTATGGGCATTTTTCTCGAAAAAAATTTAAACATATTCATAAAAAATACATTATATGCGTGCTTAGTAAGTTTTCATTTGGATTTTTTTTTATTTCCTAATCTATCACTCGAAATTAACACCATAATCAAAATGTAACTTTTTATAATTCACATCTATATTTGAACCAATATAGATTTCTTTGAGCGATAATTCTGTGCTAAATTTTAAAGTTTTATGTTGAATAGTTTTCAAGAAAACTGCTTGTAATAAATATACAGATGGACATCGAGCTGATTTTCTAAGTGTTCCGTTTTGTTAATTTTACTACGCAACACTAAAAATCATTCAAAAAATATGCACTAATTATTACTTAGTTATTGATAAGTAGAATAAAGGCGATAATGGATAATAAACCTTATCGTGAAACGCATGTAATTGTGAGTAGTATTTTTTAAGATCACTTAGATTATATTTTTTTTGACAAATTTTTATAAAAATAAATTTGCTCTTTACTAAAATTAAATTAAAATGATGGGTCTGGAAGGTGGTGAGTAAGCACTTTGTAATATTGAGTGGTAAACTCGTAGAGTTTGGAGACGATTTACTTGTCTTGATGTAAGCAACGAAGTAACAAAGTAAATATATATGTAGGTAAGTAATGAACCATGAACCAACGTTTTTATATATGTCATTTCAAATGATCGGATTTAGCAACCAATTTATAAAATGTTTATTTTATTTTAAAAGTTATATAAACAGTGTAGTATGACAATTTAGTTAGTTAAACAATTGTTCATGGAAATTAACCTTACCATAGAATTCTTGAACAAACTTGAAAAACAATGTGTAGCATTATCGACTTTTCCTTATATGCATTATCTAACAGTAAAGTACTTAAAGTTTAGACAATACAAAGGGTTTCATAAATGTGCCTTTTAGACAAATCATAGTACAATTATGGGGTCAGAAGGTAGTGACCGAAACTCTTCACTAATACCAAATAAACTTGTTGAGTTTGATGTCCCTATACTCCTATTAACATAAACACGAAAGTAACAACGTAAATAGATGGATAAGTATATACAGGTATATATAATGACAAGAAGTAACAAAAATAATAGTAGGTAATTATATAAGAAAGTAAGCATATGGATGTAAATGCCTGTAATAATTAACTTTAGTGAGTAAATAGGCAGATAAGTAAGTAAATACAGGTAAATACATATACACGTAAAAACTAGAATATTAGAAAATAGGTAGGTAAATCTGTACAGGAATACACAAAGGCATGAAGTAATTAGGATATTAGTAAGCAGATAAGTAATATGTGTATACATGTACATAGAGGTAGGTATATACAGATTTTAAGCACTGACTACAGCAAAGAAAGGAAACATGATCCACATGTCTTTATGTTTATATGTGTAGCTTAATTAAAATACTAGTACTAATAACGTTTGCGCTAAAATATTGTATTCGAATACAAATAAATTTGCAAGAAAATACTTCTTCTAGAGATTTTTGGGATCGGTGGTAAGTGAAATGTAAAACTCATCTAGTTGTACAGGTGTTCATGTACGTGAGACAAAACGTTGATTTGGTACCATTTTGTTATTCTACAAAAATTTAGTTAGTCACGAAAATTGTACCTTTATCAATTAAACCACAATTTAATATTTTGCACAAATCTTATGCCAAAATAATGGTAAAACTATACCATTGTAGAAAATTAAACGCTAAGTATCGCCATTCCAAAATATGCCATTTAATATAATATTTGTGATAAATGTCAAACTTTCTTACTTAAAAAATTTAGGATATTTCAAGAATCAGGAAATTATACTTAATTTTTTACAATTACAACATTCTATTTGAAAGCTCATGTCACAAAATGAAACCTATAATATAAAATTGGGTTTTCTAATATAATATTATACTTAACCTATTGAACTTCGTATCAATAATTTCTGAAATTCGTTCATCATGAAATTTAAATGTTAAATCGCAAGTTAATACTAGCAACGGTTTTTTAATTATTGCAATACTAGCGACTCCTCCCCACCCCCTCGAGGGTTCGCAAGGGTAGGCGAGATTTATAAATTAACACAGTCCTTATACACCACGTTACAGAATTATTAAGTTCTGGCTTGGCATGGTTGTTCTTTTGGGACACGCTTGGGCCTATAATGTTACTATAAGAGCAAGCGCGTGCCACCGCGCTCTTATATATGTAAATCCATCGCTGTATAGGTCGGTTATCCAAAATTCGTGCATACAATGCACTTGTGACATAAAGTTCCATTGTATAAGCATTATGAAAACACTATCAGACCGGGACTGATATTGCATTGTTTATTCACAGTGTTGTAATTTTACAACACTGTGAATAAACATTGCAATCTATTTAGATTACAAAAAATGTAAAACATAGTTTGCGTTTGTTTATATGCATTTTTTGAACTATATGCACATACAATTATAGTTATTGCATAAATAAAAATAATCTATGAAAGTATCCTTCAAAAACACATTGAAAATGTTTAAAACAAGGAGTAACATATACCACAAGTGTCAATAAAAATTTACCTTTTTTTTGACAGTCGTTATATTAAAAATGTATTTGCGTTAATACTGGAAATACGCCAGATTTCAATAACATAGACCAAGAGCGACCCGTCCAGGTGTAATTCCAAGGGTATAATTTTGCTTTCTCGAAAACTCTCCATAACAACTTGTAAACTACTTGCAAGAAAGCTACGGTATGCAAGGGAAATATGATCTAAATAAGTCGGGGAGGAATATTATAAAATTAATTTTGGTAAAGATTAAAGCACATTTACATAATAAGCTCTTAAAAATTAAGGTGCTTTTTTAAAAGTAAAATGTTCGTTATGGATTTTATATAATATATACATAAACCATTACGGATTTAATTGTGGAACTTTTTGGGAAGAACAAATTTGTCATATAATGTTAGAACAAATCTATTCGGTGAGTGCATTTTTCTCACTTAATCGATGTTCATCGTCACGGGTCCGGTATTTTCAATGAAATATTCAAACACATTTCAACATTTCCATTAAATTTATTCGTTAATGGAAACCGGGACAAAATCCGTTAATTAGTTGCTGAGAGAATCGCGTACATGCAGACAAACACTGCGGGCTTTGTTTTATAATATGTATCGATTCAAGTGAGTTAATGAAACATGCAGAAAATGTGAGTAATACTCGGACAGCAAACCCCTTAACTAAAACTGGAACTCCATTAATTTGATAGAAAAGTAATTTAAACAGTTTGTTAATAGTTTTTTCTTGGCCTAATACGGGTGTATTAGAAATACGGAAATATGCAGAAAAATGTAAAAAAAATGTTTGACCATAGATTATAACTAACCATACCTAACCAAACATGCAACATTTGGGTGCATGTATATGTCCGCACGTGGGTCGTATTTAGTGTTACCAACTGCGCCAATGTAATCGGAATCTCCCGATTTCTTGCTGTTGGGTCCCACGTCTCGCCACAGAGCCGATGGGATCCACTTTATTCCGATTCTTGTATCTATAATATTTCTAAATATTTTTTATTGCGGGTGACTTCAGTGACATCTGGAGCGCGTCACGGAGTCAATAATTACGACCTGTAAGAATGGGGAACTTTCCTGCACTCCACCCGTTCCCTCACATTTATAGACTGATTCGTATCGAGTTAGTTTTTTGTTTACTTAACTAATTATATAGCATTAAGCTATTTACCGAAAATAATTACATCGATTCCAGTCTAAAAACACTTCCTTAAAGACCATTTTTCATATGCAGTAATGCATCAAACATACTGACGCTTTACGCTTGAATGATAACAGAAATACACTGATGCGTAAACACGTTAAATATAAATTTTAAATAAAAAATCACTTCACTAATAATTACTTCATAATGTATTTTTTACTATGCACTAAAGGACAAACCATTGTAAAAACTACTAAATTTGACGAAAAATATTCATTTAAACAAATTTATTTGTTGTTAAAAATATGTGATAATTAATTATGCATGACTTTATATATAAACTGCTGAAATAGCAATAATCGTCCAGAATTATTTCTGCCACGTTTTTAATGTTGCATCAAAATACTATCCAAAAAATTAATAATTTCCTCTCAAGAGTTTTTAATAATTGACAGTTTCTAAAATTCCTAATCGAAATAGAGAGTGTAAGAGAATAGGCTTTTAATTATAAGTGTGACAAGTACCTAATTGTTATTTTGTACAGTTTTTATAGTTTTGAAATTAAAAGAATTTTGAAAACCAAATTATAAATATTAATTACTTAGGATTTATTCAGCATAATTAATTATTGCATCTATAAAGCTAATTGCTGATAAAAAATAATAACTATTATTTTGAAGTTTCAAAGGTTTATTTATTTGTAGAAAGTTTGATATTTCTTTTATTTCAATGATGATTATAAGAGTAGCTTCGTTTCTTTTAGTTAGTTTTATGTAAGGAAGACTTAGAGCAAGTCTAAGATTTGAAGAGGTACAGAAAAAACTAATTGTTTGTTAAGACCAATTTTGTTATCGTATTTTATTAAAAAAATAGTTTATGTAAATAAAAAATTGTATAATATAATTTTAAATAGACGTCTAATTTTTTTTATATCGTGTAGAGTTTTTCATTAATTGCGATTTTCAATTTTGGCAAACATAGTCTTGCTTGTCTCTCTCTATCTCTGTATCTAAGACGTAAATAAGAAACATAAATCTCTATAACTAAAATTCTGTACCTAAGACTTATGTCTTAGATACAGAATTCAGTGGCAAAAGAAGAACCTTTATAAAATTTCTTTATTGTCTGTCCGTCTGCCTGTATATGTATAAATCCCTTTTTCTAAGGTGCAGCTAGATACATTAAATTTAAATTAATATTTATCACTACTCCTAACTCCATACTTTTTTAAAAAATTGAGCCTCTAACTCATGCAATAAAATATGCCGTCTTTCGGAAATTATATATTTGAATACCGAGTCACGTATTAAACCCTATATGGTATTTCTTATGGCACAAATAAAGTGAAAAAAATCCTAATATAATTATTTTCTAATTCTATGAGAAATTGTTTATATGACCGACTTAATTAGGTCTTAGTTACAAAAGCCAAATGCTTTTGATTTTTTTAAATGTGTAAAGTATCTACTTATTATGCTTTATGCTAATGTAAAATAATGGTAAGGAGCGCTCTGGGCGCGAGTCGCATTCATATTCGTATTTGATCGTATCTTTTTCCATACAAACATATTTTTTTATATTAATAATGGATATCAGATAAGCTGCTATAATTAGAGAAAACATATTTTTAAAACATAACGGAATTTCGTTTAATTCATAATAATATTTGAAGGTTAGGCAGATCTTTTATTTTTTTTAAAACTTAAAACAAAAACACAGGCTATGTAGTAACGGAAGTAAATATGCATTTTAATATATAATTTATATTCAACTAAAAACGAGGATATAGGTTTATCCGGCGTTTATAGTAACTTAATGACATTATTTACTAACGTTTGAATTTTATTTTGCATAAAATAACACAGTGACATTTTCTGTTGGAGTAAACATTTAATTGGTGATTTATTTTATCTTATCACTTATTACGTATTTGAATTCAGATAATGTGAAGCGGGAAAAATTAAGGAAGTAGCGAGTACGAATATTTGTTAATGAATAAATGAAAGAAAATGTACCATTTCCCAAGAAAATATATCAAAGTAAAACTACCTTGCGTGGTTTGACGTAAGTTCAATGAGCTTAGAGGTGGAAAATGTTCAGGACGTTATTCTTTTTTGTGGAAAAAACTTTATAAACAAAACTTCCCGAAAGTTAAACGGTATTCTTGACTCTTTAGCTCTTTATTGAAAAAGTTCTATTTATCACTTGCGTACTTTTATCAAAATTTTATGGCCACTTTTACCTTGAAGCATCGTCATTTTTAAAATATCAGATATTTTTTATCCTAATTGAATGCGAAATATATTTTCCAGATCTTATAAAAAATTAATTATATGTATATATGGATTATACACACATACACACACACACACACATATCTTACCTGACTTCGCCGTTCAATTAGCCTTCATACTAAATTTGTTCATTAATTTATTTTAAAAATATTTTAAACTCTAATCAAGGATCCGAAGAAACATACATGGGTAGACCATTTGTCGACCTTTAACAAGTTTCGGAACCTCCTAAATGAATATACTCAAAATAAATCTGTTATAAATCGCGCTTCATCCCACAATAAATTCTCAAAAGGGATACGTCTAATCAGGCGATATTACGTTGCGAAAAACAGGGATACATCTTGCTCTCCGGAGATATATTAAAAAGCACTCAAAGGTAATCAAATATTTCGGTGTAACACGGAAGTAGGCCGCTCCGTTGTGACTGAGCTTTTTTTCCTTTGTACATTTTGAACCGAGCTTTGGCAAAAACTGTTATATTGAAACTTGTACTGAAACCATGTGGAAAACATTGAGTTTTTTTAAACTTGTACATGAATGTTTGTATTTTAACTGAATTGAAAATAAACCATCTGTATTATATTATGGAAAATATTATTGCTTTTTGTTTTATATTTTGTACAATGTTGCACTTTTATAATTGCAATTGTGAGTTAATTATTGATACGATTTATTTGATACGTTTACACAAAATAAATAAACATATGTCAGACCTGAACATTTGATGTTGAAAAAACTTTTTGTTTCGAAGCAAAAAATTATAAATTCTTCTACATTAATTAGTGACATGTTTCTGTCTAACATTATTTGAACCCAAATAGTTTTTACTCCAACAGAAAATGGCACCATGTTATTTTGTAGAAAATAAAATGCAAACGTTATTAAATATGATAATTAAGTTTCAACAAAGATAAAATAAACCGCCATTTTTGTGCAAATCAATAATTGAAAAAATGATTTGTAATGGTTTATATTGTCATATTTTCAAATATTTTAACCTTTCCGGCACCAGTAAATTATTTAAATATTTAAGCCACCAGTACCGACTTTTCTCGGTTTACAATTTGTATGATGCCTGTTCAGAAAGTATTCACTTTTGTATAATTCACTAATTATTTCATAATCTCAGTATTTTTTATTTGACCACAGAATATTTCCAATTGTAAGGAAAAGTTAAAAATAAAAAAGCTAAAAACAACAACAGGAGTCGACTGAAGGGGTAAGAAGATCCGTAAAAAACGGAACTCGAGCTTTTTGTGTAAAAATAATAATTTGATGATTAACTTTAACACTACACACAATTACAAGACTCTTTAAAAGTTTTTCTATATTTCCTTTCTTTTCGCTATGGGTTTGGTATTAATGTTAAAAATTTTATTTTAATAATTTATTAGGAAGCGGAGTGATTTTTATCTTTCGAAGAATTTTTTTTATTTATACATTTTAAACTTTCATTTTTACAAGAGTTTATATAATTTCAAAATGGTATCTCATTCAAATAATGATACTTGTACCTAACTCCAAAAAGAATAGCAAAAACTTTCCTTTTTAAAATTTCAGAGATTTTTTCATTTATTTAATTACCTACTTTAATGTATACAGTTGATATATATGGTTCAGTTATTGCTACTAGATCAATCACTTACAGCCAACGAGAAAATCAGTTTAGTCCGTCGCACCGTCAAAAGCCTTACACTTTGTGTTCAAACTACTAGTTTTTTTTTGTTAAGGATCGTTATTTACTAAATGGACTTAAACGTTTATGTTGATATTAATTTCTGAATGGAAATAATTCTGTCCACTTTTAATTCGTAACGATATTTAAGTAGAAATGGTTGAAATGCAGTCTTCAGTGGGCATTCTTATTGAACATACAAAGGAGTATGGTTATTTCCCTTTCTATTTCCTACTGATTTCTTCTTCAGCATGCTAGGTTTCCATTTATTGCAACTCAAAAAAGATCTTACATATATCCTCCAGCTATTAAACAAAATTCTATGCCCTGTCTTATTTAGCAAACTTTCAATTTTTGCACCTGACAATCTCCTGCGCTCACACAATCTTCACCTGTTTGCTATACCGCCCTCTAGAACCGAATTATATCAGAACTCTCTAACTTCCCGCGGTGTTCAACTTCTGATCGTGGTCGCACTGGAGTGTGATTTGTTTATGAAAAGTGAAAATAAATTTGTGGAAATGTGTCGTCGTTATGTTTTATAGTCCTTGTGTATTTTGTAATTAAGTTTTATTTATACCTCCCTCTGTTTTAATTATTAAACTATTATTTCTTATCACCCTGAATAGGGTACTTGTAATCTATCGATAAATGGTGGTAAATAAATAAAGGAATTTAAAACCATAGACACTTTTGAAGGGTATGTATCATTTGATTTAAAAAAAATGTTCAAAAACATACCTGTAGTGTATTTACATTCATTGTGTACACAGACCCAAGAACCCACTTCAATCAATTAGGGTGGCGGCGCGCCAGGTATTCGGCAAGTTCAAATAATAATTCAAGGATTCAAGTGTTAAATTTTACAACAGGAAAATATTGAGCAAGACTTTTTAGTGTGAAATTTGAGAGACAAGGGTCTCGATGCTTTGCAAATATATTTAGCCAATTCTGCTTTATTCTGATTTAGGAGTCTCATTTTAAGTACAATATTTATAAGTAATATAGCTCAACTATTGAAGATTTATTGAAACAAGACAAACTCTTTTATCTGATATATAAATATTTGTATCACGTATTTGACATATAATTAGTATATTTACATAATGCCGAAACAAGTGAAATATGCAATATAAATCAACTTTTCCTGTAGGTAAATTTTTGGGTACTTTTGTTATATTTTGGGTACCCGAGGGAAGTTTTGAATGACCGTTCATAGAAAATACAGATATTTAGCTACAAAAAAAATTATTATTTATTTTTTACTTACGGTGAAGTGAAGAGAAGGGTGAAGTTTTTAGCATGTCTTTATGTGACTACATACAATAATTTTTTTTTAAATCCATCACAAAAGGTCTCCAAGAAATAATTTCGAAAAACACGTATATGTATTTCCACAAGGAAGTTTGGGAAATACGTTATTTCAATCGGAACTGTAATTAAGGTAAGAATTTGAAAAGTCGAATTCGAAAATATTTTCATAGGATTTGTAGGAAGAAAATATAGAAATAAGACACAATTTTCATTCGAAACTTCTGCATTGTCGTAGTCGAATTTTCTTTTTGCTTGACTATAACTTCAACGAAATATAAAATAATGCGACTCGAATATTAGTATTTTATTTTTTTAATTGTTTTGTTTGACAGTATTCACCGTTTTGGAGAAATTCAATATATTTTTCACCTGTGAAAAATATGCAGAATAATAAATTATTGCATTGAAAAATAAAATTAACATTCGTAATAAATATAAAAGTATAATTGCAACACTATGCCCTGTTATTATGTAAACTGTTACACATATGCATGGTATCATCGTGAAAAGCAGAGTACCTACCTGTCGTACTTAACAGGTTAGAAAAAAAACAAGTTTCTCACCAACCATACCTTTCATTAAAACCTTAAGATATTGTTCTTCTACTCCGATGAGCGAGATGATTATAAATCAGTTCAATACGGTGTAACCCAAGTATTCAAAATACGCCTTAGCTTCACTTTCCACCTTCCATTTCCCTCTCTCATAATATTTTTTCTTTCTTTTCCTATATTTCAGTCTTACTCCTAAGCACCTCACTATATATTATAATTAGTTAGCAAATTATTTGTCTCATATATTATCTCCTTTTTAAAAATTAATATATCATATTTTATTATCGTCATATTATGTCTCATCGCCTGTTGTAAATAAAATGAGTACATGTTCATCGATGTGAATGAATTAATAGACAAAGTATTAAAATGAGTTATAGTAGAAAAAACCTATTCATAAATATTCACCTTAATTTTAAAAGATAGGTCACTTTTAGATCTTCTACTACGTCATTATAAGCTTTTAACTCTGCGCCTAAATGAAGCACATTACTCCCAGGTATTTGATATAACTAACTGAAAAGTTTGCAGCAAACGTTACTTCAATCGCTTTGCCTAAATGAATTGTATTATTTACTTCATATAATAATCTTACAATTATATAATTCGAATCCCATAAGTACACACCGCGTCTTAAACTAAATGTGGAGTGTGTTTGCAAAATGAGAGCAAATAGTAAGAGCATAAGCGAACTGCTACCAATATTTATGGAGTTATAAATGTAAATGTATTTATAATTGAAAATGAAATTTTCCTTTTGTGTGATTTTCATTATTACGATGACCGTTTTTTAGCTCTACACTCCTATGGTATTTAAACAAAGCAGTACACTTCTTAAAAATCGACAACGAAGAAGCTGATTTGCCTTGTTACCCATATCCGTTTTTTTTTTAATTCTGGGTTAAACTGTTACTAACAAGACGCTATTTACATTTCAGGATTGACTAAAAATCTAGTAATTGTTGCGCTAATGACTTTGCGCACATAGCATTTTCGTATGTCTTGAAAAAACAATCAAATATTAATAAAAATAATTTTGATTTTCTACTATCAGTATTGGTGCTCTAGGCTGAGAATTAATAATTTTTTTTCGAGTGTTCGTAAATTTATCCTACAAACTTGTTTTCTGGTTTACCTATCAAAATTCAGCAAAATTAATACATATGGAGGAACAATGAATTTTTTGTTGTTTTTTTGACCTTGAATAAAATTACATTCTATCCGATGTAGTTATTTAACTTCATGAGAACTTTGACATATATTAAAACTTATACCCATTTAGCACTTTTGTAAAACGCATGAGCGGCCTCCGCTGTGCAAACTGATACGGGCCTTTGCTTGTATTCAAAAATGTTATTTCTTTTAAATAATCTACCCACGTAACCACCCATGTAATAACTTATACGTCGTTCTTATAACCACTTTAAAATAACTTATAGAGAAACATTGGTTATATATTTCTTTAAATTACTATTAAAAAACACCCAGCTTAAATCAATTGTTTAGGCTAATTTGTTAAGCAAGTGCATTTGTGAAATTGATGTACAAAAAATGCAATAATTCCAATCAACCCAAAAAGAAAAACCTATGACGTCTGTGTTTATAACACTATTGCTCAATAACCATATTAATGCTCAAAAGCCACTAAAGTTGACGTCCAAAAACCATGACTTGGTTTCATTTTACGAATAATGTCAAAAGATTAGCGGGAGCATTCTGGATACGGTTCTTTTAAGATGACTCAAACTGGGGAGTGGAAATAGGCTGAAGGATAAAATGACACGTAACTTATCAAATACTTTCGAGAACACCAAAATTAAATAAATACGAACAATTATTTGTACCGATAAACTAACGCGCAAAACGCTTTATTTGGTCTGCTTTACCATAGTCGCCTAATAATCAGCCCCACTTAACGAAATTGATTCTTTAGTAAATTGAAAACGGGGCGGTACATCGCTTCATTGAAAGTTTACGACTGAATTCAAAACATGCCAATAAATTGACAAAAATACACGCGTATGTGCTATAAGCCATTAACGGATAAATAAATTGTTTTCTTGCCACGTTCACTGCTGACTAATGCTCTCATGAATAAGACATACTCCGAGGGTTGTGCGTACGGCGCCGGGTAACAAATACCGTGATCTTTATTCCCTATCACTTGCTGATCTATACAACTTGCTTACTTACTAGACAATGCCTTCTTTAATGATGTAAGTGTGTATGAGAATGACCTAAATTAATTAGTTTTAATGGTCGTTGTTATTAACAACCCATGCTAAAACTTATGATGTTTTTGTAATTTCAATAGCAAAATTTCTAATTGTGTGTAACTTTAGTACCTACAAATTCTATCTCGTACTATTACTCATAAGATATATACATATATAAGATAAATTTATCTATGAAAATGTTTACTTTGTTAGTTAAGGCTGATTTTTATTGTGATTCGTGACCTGTATGCATGTTATTACGTATATGTTATTGTCGACATATATACACATTTCATTTCGTAATTGAAAAGGAATTTTGCCAAATACCACAGATTTTAGCAGTGCAGCGTTTGCTTTTATCTATATTATTTTTAGGGTTCTGTACCTTAAAAGGGAAAACACAACTATTATAAGATCACTCACGTGGCTGTTTATCCGTCAGAAAGCCACTTTTCTTAAAAACTGCTTGACGTAGAAAGAGAAAATTTGCCATGGTAATAAAAAAATTAACTGGCACACACCTCAAGATCTAGAATTAAAAAAAATATTTGGAAATTGTAGGGGTAAAATGGGGTTTCTATAAATTCGGAACTGTTAATAGAATTTCTTTTAACTCCATTTATATTACAGGGTATCTCTTGAATTATTATAACGGCCTTAAAAAATTTTTGTTCATAATTTTAAGTGGAATAATTGAGACATATTGAAAAAAAAATGTTCCTACTTATTTCAGGAATTGAAAATTATGAAAAAATATAATTTTTCAAAGTCTAAGCATATGTTGTGTGAAAACTATATCGATAACTCTAGACACCACAATTTTTTAAATATGTACCTCTGGAAGATAAAGTAGGCATTAAATAGTATGAATTAAACTATTTGCATATATTAATATTTAAGTAATTAAAAACTAATGTTGGCATATAATTTAATACAAATATTATTTATTTTTACATGGCTGTATGCCTATGGGACCCTCGTAGAGCGGGCTCCACCGCTACTCGTCTTATTTTTTAAACCGTTGTGTGTCACATACATTTAATGTACGTTGTTTCATGTATTGTTTATAAAACATATTTCATTCCTATGGTACGTAACTACTACGATAAGTAAATACCTAGAAACATTACTACATCAGAATGTTTATAAACGCATGCGAGTTCCTGCTTAATCAGTTGAATACTTGGTATTTACTGGCTCATAGTGTTCTCTTACAACTCGGATTTGAACTGTAATATGCAGTAGTATTAAAATAGGGTGAATTTATAAAGTATAATTGTACTTGAGGTTAATTTTTGTCGACCCTTGTTACTTTTTAACAAATACAGTGGGTAAAGTGTAATATATCAAAAACTATCACATCAACAAATACTGTTATAGTTTTTCTGCAGCCTTTGTGTAGACTTTTGAAAGCTCAGTTTTTTTTTTAATTTTAGGGTGAATAGTTTCTGAAATATAGTACGAAATATAAAATGTGTTATAAAGGATAAACTGCTTATAATCGTGAAAAGTTAATAAATGTCCTTGAAACACTTATAACTAATTATTTCAAACTATATCCTTTAGTCTATATGGAATTTTAATATCTTTTTCGAATATTTGATTGGGTTTATATTGAAAGACGTGCAGATTAATATGCTTTGCTGCCATGCCAAAATATAAAGTTTATACATCAATATTTATTAGTTAAAATACATAGCCACAAAAATTGCAAAAAAATAGAATCTTGAAGATACTCTTTAAGCACTATTAAATTTTAAATTATTTTATTTTGGACTCTATAAAATTGTAAAGTTAAACTGCCAGTAAATTTGAAGGGTTGTATTGAGTATGGCCAAAATTTCCCGAATGTGTATTTTTAAAGTACACCAAAACATGTTTTAGGGAGGATGTCATTTTTATACCATCGTTGTTAAATATTATCAAATGTATTTAAAAAAATGACGGCAAAAAAATTAAAGTCTAAACAATAGATGGAAGTAAAATTATATTTCACATGAGTGCGAAACAAATCTAATGGGTAGGCTACATGGTCTATAATACAATATATTGGAAGTTTCAAAGTGCATAAAGAATATTTTCCGGGGCATATTTTTTTGGAACTTTTGTAGTTGCGCATTGGTAAAATAACCGAAAACTGTTTGCCAATATATTAATTCCCCAATATGCTAATGTAAAGGTAATAGCGTGCAAAATTTCTTTGTGCATAAAATATGTTTTCAGAATTCATCACGAACTTTGCGACTATAACACCCAAGTCGTACCTACACCTTTACATGCTGGAATGGTACTATTAAAATTGCTGATTATTATGAATACATAGTGAAAACTGTCTAGTTAGGTAAACCTTAATTCGAGGAAACGCTTAATTGGAGAATCCAAATTTAGATAGCAGATATAAAAATATTTCCCAAATCTGCATTTCCCGTTCAAAATACCCCAATGTTTGAAGATAAAAATTTGAAGCCAGTTTGTTTTGTCAATGATAACGTATAGAAATGAGACATAGTCGCTTGCTATTGGTCTGGTAAAAAAGCACTCAGTAAAGTATGGAAAGGGCTATGCTCAGGGTTTCTCTAAGATATAAGATCCGTAATGAAAATATCAGTAACCGAACTATGTTCGCCGCATAGCTTGTAGGTTTGGCAGACGGAAGTACTTAGACGTGGTAGACTTAACTAGCGCGAAAAGGTTAAGGAGTGTGTACGATATGGTATTACGCCCTTGGTGCTCTTTCACTTACGCCTATATATCAATTTATTTGAATATTTAGAGTACTTGGTAATCTGTCTTTTTAACGGCCTCACGGTAATTCAACCGCAGTAATAAAAGTTTATTTACCACTTATAATGCTTTTTAATTAAATATCTACACATTTTAAGATATTGTTTTTCATGACATTAAAAATAAGTTATACGTCAAAACATTTTATTATATTATTGTGCTATAAGGAAATTATAAATATAATAGAATAAAATCTACACGATTCTTAATTTATACGGGACCACCAATAGCTATGCAGAAAGTTAATAAAATACGAACAATTACACAACACAGCCACCACTGTAGATGACGGACGTGATTGTTCAACCAAACAACGTCTGTATTGTTAACGTAAAAAGACATCTACAATTCTTAATCCAAATTAATCAGTTTACACAGAACCACGTACGAAGAAATACGCGAGTGAGTGCGTGAAATGTTGTAGTAAAGTGAAAGAACTTGTATTGGATACATTTGGCGTTAATTTTGTAGAAATTCATTATTCACAATTAAATGAAACTACGTGATGTAGTATTATTTCTACTTTCTTTAACTTCTTTGCCACGACCTAGGTTTTGTTGTATTACAATATCTTCAGGTGGGATATTAGCAAAGATCCTTGATTGATTTGCTCAGAAATGATTTGTTCTGTGTAAACTGATTAATTTGGATTAAGAATTGCAGATGTCTTTTTACGTTAACAATACAGAAATAATACTACATCACGTAGTTTCATTTAATTGTGAAAGAACTTGATTATGATGTTCGTAAATTTTTTTGCAGTTTTTCATGGAATGCCATTAGCTAATTTAACTAAGGCTTAGTTTTTATCACGTGCGAATACGAAGTAAATTAGGAAAAAAATCTGTTTAAAAAATGTTTTACTACCGACAAAAGCTATCAAATTTCACACTTGTTTCCAGAACTGTTTCTACTAACTTCCCTTTTTAAGTTTGTTTTTCTGTTTTTTCATCTTTATTGAAGTTACTTCGGAATAAATCTGTTTTGTTGAAACTGTGTAACACTTGAGAAAGCAAATTCTAAATGAAATGGAAAGAAACGGTAAAAAGTTAATAGTTGTAAAAATATAGTAGTCCAATAAATATAGTAGTCCATTATATATTATTTAATAACACTGTGAAAATGTAACATATTTTCATAATGTTTTATTGTTAGGGATAATGTCTGCCACTGTCTGCCGCTGCAAGTGGACGCCCTGTGCAGATTTAATCTAGCATTTTATCGCGTATATCCTCTAGGAGCAGTCCATAAGGCGTTCTATGGAAACATAAGGCATTCTATGGAACATAAGGCGTATTAATAAGGCGTTCTATGCACTATAAGGCGTTCTATGGAACTCTCGTTCCGTCTTGCGACTTGGCCAAAGGATCAGGGTATCGAAGATTGGACTAAGGGCGATAGGGACTGTTTCATGCCGAGTTCTTCAAGTGTGGACAATGGCAATATATATGCAAACACACACACACACGCACAGATGCACGCATGCACGTACGCGCGCACAGAGTCCACAAGTACACACACACACACACATGTGTATATGTATACACACACACACACACACACACACACACACACATATATATATATATATATATATATATATATACACGTAAAATACACCAGGACATGCTTGACCAAACAAACATTAAATGGAGACCCATCAGCAAAGTGAACCTTGTTTGACTGAATACTCTTTTTGCAGTTTGACAGTTTTCGGCGTTGGAATTTTGCGCAATAAATGTTTGAAATTGAAATAACTGTTTCACGGAAAATAATTTATGTCTTCGTCTGTAATTTCGAAACACCGCAAAGAGAGAAAGGGTCGAACGGATGATTAGTCGTTTCGTTTATCATGACCGAATGAGAAATTTCAGCGGTTGTTGCGCGATGGAGAGTAGCGTCATATTTCTAGCCAACTAAAAATAATCGCTGGCATTGTAGCTTCATATTTAGCTACAGTGCCAACGATTCGTATTAGTATGAGATGTGAAGGTAGTTAATACATTATTCTTAATATAAATATAGTCCACTTTCGTTACTTATGACTTAGCCATTCGTGGTTTGAGGAGATATTTGCAAAAAAAATCCATTTTTCGTGGACTTATATGTGTAGACAAACACAGACACATATAATGTACATATATATATATATATATATATATATATATATATATATATATATAATATACATGTATATATATATATATATATATATACATATATATATATATATATATATATATATATATATATATATATATAAATATACATGTATATATATATATATATATATATACATATATATATATATATATATATATATATATATATATAGCAAACGGCGAGTAGATACTTCTATATGATCCCTTTTCTTCCTTCCCACCTTCTGTGAAAAGGAAGGAATCATATCTCAATATAAATTCCCATTAACACTTATTTTTCCGTTCCCTATACTCTTAATCTGACCGACTGAGGTAATATAACGATACATTTGACGGGACCACCAGCTTAAAGAAGCTCAAGAAGTTGTTGAGAGCCAAAATATTCCCTAGAACTTCTAAAGCACAACGAAGCTCAGATTATCAACCATTGGACTCTGAAGTATAACTAAGAAACTTGAAAAATAAAAACGAGTTAAATTGAAAAATAACTTATAATTTACGTCAGTAGTGGAAAAAAATTGGAGTCAGTGGGCAACTGCAGACTGAGATGTGAAAACCCCAGCTAAATTGACAAAATTGCTCAAACAACCGAAAAAAAAACAAATTGATTCATTTATACTTGAAATCAACATTTTAAAGTTTTTGAAACCGCCCGTTCATTATTTAAGAATTACGAGCAGGCAAAATCAAAAATTGTTACAGCGAATAACTCTATTGAACTAATAATAAATAAAACTTTTTGAGCCATTACCATAAAAAAATTAATTTCAAAAAATTTCTTTATACCTATTTCGCATAAAATTCTTAAACAAATAATAAACTAATAACGTAATAATAATATTCTCATGCAGTATATGATATTTAAAAAAAAATCAAATAATTTATTTACGTCTCTTAAATTTTTATATAAACAATTTTCAGTGTTAATTATTGAAATATATGTTTGCTTTATCATTACGCCAAATTTGATGTCTCTCTGTTAAGTAGTTTATAACAAAATGACTGTGACCGACGAACACAGTGTGGACATGTGAGTGGTATATGGGTTTCATTCTTTTTTTTTTAATTCAAACCACTAAAAACTAATTCAAATTTGCTCTTTTAGAAATAATGAAGGGATTTTGTGAGAAAAAATTATTTCACCTCATATATTTGAAAATAAAAAAAAAAATTTTATTTCTTTTATCTTGTTTTTTATTCTGTAGTTCTGTAGAAGATTTCTTTAATTATTATTTCGTTTAATAAATGATTTCATTCTCTGAATTTTATCTCGAATGTTAACTATTTTGCTATAGTCCTGTATTATAATATGGTATCGATATCTCAGTACAAAACTGGAATATCATCTATGTTTCAGAATTTCACCCTTTTTGACAAACCAGTGTTGTTTTAAGGAGTCGATGTCGAGTAAACGTTCTTATAATTTTCAGATTAAATATTAATTTTCTGAAATGCTTTCTCTTTGTAATTTACCACTAAATTCACCTCGGTACTGGTGAGAGTGCTATCACCCTGTAAATATTTTAACATTATATGACAGCCGGTTTAATTGTATTTAAGCTACATCAGCTCTTGAGGAGGGGCCATCCACTTTTCCTGTCATGGTTAATCAAAGGAAATCTTAGTGCAACATTAGTTCTATAAATAGAATTCAATTTTGATGGCGTAAACAGGTAGATGGGCCGCAAGAGGTAAACTAATTTTATTTAATACTGGAGATATGTTACAAAGTTTCGGCATGTTGTGCTATAAATACTAGTTATTTGGGGATTCGTTTGAATAGTGAATTTTCATTCAAATATCGAATTAAAATTTAATAATTATTGAATTCTAAATTATTTTGTAATTCAGTCTTTCCGTAACTCAGTCTATATGAATTACTCTCATGCCGGATAGTGAGATTTATATCTCCAAAAAATTGTACAAATTTTTTGAAAAGGAAGGCTCCGGAATTATATGTCTGAAGGGTTCCCCAAACTTTTTTCTGTAAGTAAATTTCTTAAGGCTGTTTAAAAAAAACAAATTGAAATCTCATAACTTTCCAAATCTTCTTTGTTCAATCCGGGTACCCTTAAATCCTGGTCTAAAACTCATCCCGATATATTAAAATAAAATTATTTCTGTGTTTTCTGTGCTTCCTAAAAAAATGCACTCTAACACTGACTGACTGAGAGGAATTGCTCCAGCAACAACAAATTCGCTTGATAATTATTCCTCAAAGAAAATGAAGAAAAAAATATTCATCTCTTCAAAATTCGAAAAATTTTTTGAAAAAATTGCAGATTTAAAAGGAATGAACTACATCAGAGTAGTTAACTGGACGACAGATCTTTCGATATATGTTTAAGGAAATTTTTATCCACTTTCCAGTATACAAAATGAATATCACGGTATGGTATTTTTATTTAGTTTCCAAAACTCTGTTCAAAGCTTAGCTATTTTCCAATTTTAACGTTACATAACCTTAAATAACATTATTATTGCATAACCTTAAATAACATTATTATTTATTTTCAAATGTTATGTGTATTATAGCTTAGTTAGGAATATGTGGGGGCTTCATTAATACTAAAAGTGTTAGAAACCCTGAAACTTATCTAAATTATACCAAAGTACCTGCGTTAAAGAGCCAGCCTCTGCTTCCAACTTAAGTATAGAAACATGATAAGGCTGCTAATAAAAGTTTACTGGTTAGACAGAACAATATGATAGACGATTAATAAAATAAATAAATTTTCACTATATTCTATACCTTCAATTTTTAATATGTTTTAGAGTCGGGAGAATCCATAATTTTAAAGATAAGATTGTTGTTTTATTAATTGCTTAAGGATTAGAAGTCTCCTTATTTATCCTTTGCATTCGATTATGTCTCTTAATATATTTGAAATAAATTTAAATATAATACAAATGCATTTTAACTAATCAGGACCGATAAACAGACAGTTTTATGGTGTATAGATAAACATATCAATCAACAGAAGGGTGACATAAGTTTAATTGTACTTTTTAAGGTTAAAATATACCATAGGCACACTGACTTAATTACTTTCGAAAACAGATTTATGAAAGTAAAATCAAAATTGATAAGAAAATTCTTGTATAATGAAAAATCAATTCTGATATGTTCCTTAAATACTCTTCACAAATTCTATGATTATATAAAAAATAATTAAATGAGCATTTAGGAATCCATTTAGCTGCGTTGCGAAAACTACTTCTTTTGATTCCGCTTCCTATTTGCCCATTTTTGGTATAATTAAACTAGATTCATCTTTCGGTTATCATCTACTCGAAACTGAAGAAAAATGTTACTAATTTCGAGTAGTGTAAAAAAATAAGCAGTTAAACTTAACCATACTTATATACTAACGTCACCAAAGCCATTTGCAAAGTCAGAAATTAGCGTCGATGTTTTGGGTGTTTGCTGAGCCTCTTCAAAAATTTGAATCATTCTATTGAAAAACATGCTTTTTCAATAGAATGATTAAAT
This sequence comes from Druceiella hillmani, assembly GCA_039881145.1. NCBI lineage: Eukaryota > Metazoa > Arthropoda > Insecta > Lepidoptera > Hepialidae > Druceiella > Druceiella hillmani. The sequence continues at coordinate 31,513,602 of JAYKKI010000018.1, read as the reverse complement.
CTTCTCTTAACCGATTTAGGACTATGTTTATATATACGAAGGAAACTTATTCCGAGGAAATCACATAAATTATATGTGAGAAATATAGTAATAACAGCTTTACACTTGAAGCAAATGGTAAATAAAAATTTCATCCATTTTTCCAACTTCTTCAGTTCTACTACCATTGTCCTGTTAATTCATTATCTTGTCAATTGTAATATTTCTGCCCATTTATAAGTTTATTCGCTTTACGGGTAGTAAACACGCAATCACAAAAAAAATTAATGGCTCTTATAAAATGTTTTTAATACTTAAGATTCACCAGTTTTTGTGTATGTCTCAAATTAGTCAGCTGAAGCTTAAAAATCCAAATGTTTATTCTATCTTCAAACAGTACAGTTGTTGATGTAGATTCTGATAATAAACTATCATGCCATTTCCCAATATATTTTCCATTCTGAATTTCAGGAGTAGCCGTAATTAAGCAGTTAAAATAAATTTCTCAATTATATGTAATTAGGTTGCGTAAGAAACTGAAAGAAGTCGGAAAATGTTTACTTATATAGATAGGTAATGGACTTACATAATCGCGTACAAGTTAAAGTGCTTTTATCGCCACACTACAAAGACCCAAGAAAAAGAATTATTACTTAGTGTTTAAGTTAAGTTTGATTTTTGTTGTGGTGTGACGGTTAGTTTTAAAAATATTATTTTACTGCACCTGTTTCTGAATCTTTTTATAATTTAAAGCATTATCATGATTGGTTTTAAAATATTGATAAATGTTTGGGAAAGATGTGTATTTAAATTTATTTATATTTTACATGTACACCAATACAACAAAAATTATTTCAATTAAAGATAATCGTAATGTAATGCTTCCTTGATATAATTTTTTGAATAAATTAATTAATTTTAACTCGGTGAAAACTAAATGGTTTCATAAGTCTTTTAAATTGGCTAGTCCGAAATAAACGTTCTTTAAAATGATAAAATTACATCAACATATTATCTATACTTTTTACAATGGTGTACATTTTTAAAAAAATTGTAGAAAATTATTATTTTCAATTATTCTTTAAAGTTACCATTAAGACATTTATAATTGAGAACGGACATTTTAATCAAAAACTAAATGGATAGCCAGATTGATACCCTCAAAAATTATATTTCTAGAAGGAACTAGAGGAAACTTTGATAAAAATAGCTTCTTACGTTGATTTTCTAAAAACAACTCGACAAAATACTTAAAAAATAAATTTATGCTCTATAAATAACGTGAAAATATTAAATTTTTTAATATAAATTATAAATAACCAAATTCTTACACCGATATGCAATATGGGATTTTAAACACTTATTTTTCTAAATACATATATGGCATGTAAGAGAACGTTAGATTGAAAATACTTGGGAGTATAAAATTGCACACAGTATATAAACTTTAACTATCGTGAGAGAAATAATGTTTCCTTTGTTAAACATAATTTCTCTAACGATATTTCCACGCAGTCAGCTTTTGAATTTTTTCACTCTTTAACACATCATTCATTACCTTTTGTGTTTTTTCTTCTATTCCTCGATTTCTCCTTCTTTTTCTTACTTCACTTCTTTTTTCCTCGCTATGAGACCCTGTTTTCGGAATATGTGAACAATTTAATATAATTGTAAGTGAATTTGTATCAAGTTTTTCCTCGGAAATTGTCATTTTAGTTTTTGCTTGATATTCGCTTATCAATATTTGTATGAAATATGTGTTTAGTTCTTTGTGATTTTTGTTAGAAAATTTTGTACTTCGTATATATCGAGGAAGGGAATGGTTGTGGACTATGCAAATTGACTACGTTACTTTCATTAAGAGACAATGTTGGTAAGTTAAATTTTTTTTCATTTATAAAATACCAATTCTGAATTTTGTAGGTAAAAAGGAAGTATTTTAAAAAATCGTATCCTCTTCTTCATCATTCATCGTTCTTCCTCATAAATCTGGTAAATACAGCTTTTTTTAAGATTAAGGATAGTCTTTGTAATATTGCACGCAAAAATTATAAACATGCAAAAATATTAATTATTTTTATAGATACTTATTCTTATTTTTGTACTGAACCTGAATAAAGGGTTAAATCAAATAAAATATAAAAATGTGATATATGAATATTTATAGTCGGAGTGCTTGTGATGAATTTTGAGAACATATGTTAGGCACAGAAAAATGTTGCGCAGTAATGTCTTTATGTTATAGAACGGGGAATGAAAATATTGACAAAGGATTTTTAGTTATTTTACTAATGCATACTACAAACGTTCCAGAAAATGTAAGACCCGAAAATATACTTTATGCACTTTGAAATTTTAATATATTATGTTTTAGATTCTGTTAAATTCGTGAATAAAATGCCAGAAATTTTGAAGGGTTATTAATTTTGGCCAAAACATACGGAATATGTAATTTAAAAGCATGCTAAAATATGCCTTAGGCAGGATGAAATCTTTATAGCATCCTAATTAAATTTCATTAAATGTATTTATAAAAATGCCAGCAAAAAGCCGAAAATCTAAATAACCGCCAGAAGTGAAATTTTATTTCAAATGCATGTGAATAAAGTCTTATGTCCAGGCAGGAGTAAAAGATAGAATGTCATTAGACAGCTGCCAGGGCCTCATCCCGTCGTATTGTAATTGGCTACATTTTTGTCAAAATGAGCATCTCAATATTTTACGTTCCGCGTTTTGATTATTGACAGTTTTTTTACAGTTTATATTACAATTTTTGACTTAATTGTGAAGCAAATCACTTAATCATCTATACTTTAATCTATCTCGGATGTAAATAAAATATAAAATAATTTTTAACTCACTAACTTCAATTGCTAATTTTTATAATTGACATGATAACGTTATCATCATAATATTAATATTCAATAAGCTAAAAATGGTATTTAGCGAAATTAAGAACAAAAATTCACAATAGTTTGAAAATAATTTGCGTAGATTGCGCGAGTGGTTTGTTTACCAACGTACTGGTCTTGTGGTCTCTCTAGCAGCCAATTATAACACGGCGGAACAAAATCATGGCAGCTTCTAAATAAAGTTTCTACATCAATATGTAATCCTATTGCTCATGCCTTCCCTTAATACTTTTTGACGAGCTTTTATGAAAGCTAACTTCGCTTCTGCTTTTGCGGTTATTTAAAATACCCATTCTTTCCTCTTTTTTCACTATTACTTAAAACTCCTATTTTTAACAAAATTTTTGTTAATTTGCTTATTAAAATTTAGTCAAGATAATATAAAAATCACATCCTGCCTAAAATATATTTTGTCATAATTCAAAAATACAAATTCGGAGCTTTTTGGTCACACTCAATATTACTTCGAAATTTCTGGCTGTTTTGTTTTGTCTAAGATAAAATACTTCAAATTTTCAACACGCTTAAATAATATCTTCAAGAACTTATTTTTTTGAAATTTTTGTAGCTATGCATTTTAAGTTATGAATATTGATGCAGAAACTACATATTATGGCATAGCAACAAAGTATGTTAATCTGCACGTATTACAATATCAACAAAATCAAATATTGGAAAAAGATATTAAAGTTCTAGATGAACTATAAGATATAGTTTGAAATAAGTAGTTATTAGGGTCTCAAGGATATTTATTAACTTTTTCATAATTCTAAGCAGCTTATCTTTTGATATATGTAGGAATACATGCACAATAACACATACTATATTTCCAAAACTACTGACACTAAAATTATAAAAAAACTAAGTTTTTAGAAGCCTCAAAAAGGGCTGTATAAAACTAAAACAATTATGGCTGATGTCATAGTTTTTGAGATTGGCTATAACATATTTGTCTCTATATACTAGTTAATTAAATATTTATTTTGCCATTCTATATTAATATTGACGCATGTAAAATATACGTAAATAGTATATAAGGATACTTCAATGAGAATGTGAGTTCATTCACATTCTCATCGAAGATCAATATAATAAATATCTTAAAAGGACCACGTACCTAAGCTCTCGATATCGAAACGGCAAATCTCGTTTATTTTATTACTCACTATGTTATTAAAAAAGTTCTTATAAGAAAAAATCGTGTTCTAAAAATTATTATCGAGTACGCAAGAGACAAACGGTGTAGTGAATTAATTCCTTTTTTTGTACATTTTCCTTTTCGTATATATTTTTATTAATATGGACGAAATTAGCGATAGGTACGAGTTTACGGTTTTATTGACAGTAATAATTAGAAACTCTAGTGATTCTACAATAGTTGGTATGTACTGGTCAGAAACTAGTAAAGGGAGAATACAAGAAACTAATTTTAGAAAGAATTTTTTTTTGCACCGCGTCTCCAATTATGAAAGTGACTTCAGAAAACTCATTTATCTTTGACTAAATTTAAATACTTCTCCTTTTACTAACTAAACTTTAAAATGCTCCACCGTTTGCTATGTTTAGCGGTCCACATAACATAAAAAGTTATACTATCTTTATGGTATGGTAGCTGTCCATTCTGCTTTGGTTGTGAAATTATGTATATATATATATATATATATACACATATATATATATATATATACATATATGTATATATATATATATATATATATATATATATATATATATATATGCATGAATAAACTTGAAATACTAATATTACGGAGGGTTACATTATTTACACGTATTTTAAAATTGAATCTATCATTGTGTCCATCTGTTTGGCCTCTTATGGCCAGATACTACTGAGCAGATTATGGCTTTATTCCACAATAGCATAGATTTATAATTTTTTCTTGGTCTTAATCTGAGCTTTATTCATTTGGTTCGTTTAAAGGATTTATTTTGATAAAAGGTAGAAAATCATACGCATGAAGATAGCTAAGAGAATGCACTACGTTAAAAAGCTTACTGACTGATGTAGTTCAGATGGATTTGCTTTTATAATGTGAGTCTTGGCCAGGGAGAGATTATACCTTTGAATAACCATAGCACCAGAATTTAAATTTAGTACTATATTCTTATCACGACACGATAGGAATAGAAATGGGCAACAGGGCGACGAGATAGGGGAATTCGGCACATCAAAAGCATGTCGGTAGCGTGAATCATTCTTTTTAAGTGATCATGTGTCCATTTATTTGTGTCGCTGTCGTTCTGAACTGTCAAACGTAAACCTATATTACTATATTGGTTAAAGTTCATGGGTTAATCTTACGAGTCGAATAATTTGACACTATTTTTTTTAGGTTACCTACTAAATTTTTCACTTGTATGTAATATTTTACATGAAATGATTTTGTTTCCTTTTGTTTGTCATCATATTCCTTAAATAGTGACATAGGTTTAGTTAACTTAGGTACTATTATTTAAACGGACAACAATATTTCCATGTGTTACGTTAGGTACTTGATGGATGAGGTATATAATAAATTATTAAAATTTTTAATAAAAAGTTATCAGAGTGAACCCCCCCAAGGGCGTTTAGTGATAGAGGAGCGGTTGATAATGGAAACTTCTCAATATTTAACAGTAAACCCATTGAGTTTGAAATCGCTGACTTGTCTCGATTAGTCTTTTGGCTATATATAAAACTGGACGGATCTTAAAATCGTGAAGGAAAATAATGAAAACTTCTCAACGATTAACAGTTATCTAAGTTTATGATAGTTTTATTTACTTCCGAAAACCATTTCAATACATATTCAATTGGGGTGATATGATCTTGGAGGAACGAAGTGGCTGAAGGAACTTCTCAATAGCTAAAAGCTGGAATTCTGGGCTCGTTTCATTTTTCTCAGTAAATTTTTTAATTACAAAAGTACGGATTTATTTTTTTTGCTTTAATTTTTTTGGTGTAATTTATTGTAACCGTAAATTTTCGTGTCAAGATATTTAATAGTCCGCTTGGATAATTCTTTTAGTTAGTAGCGTTTCGAATTCTTTTAGTTAGAATTTTTTATCTTGTCTGTCTGTCTGCCGAAATGTTTTTTCTTAGAAACTGCTTAAGGTATCAAGTTAAAATTACTATCATAACTGATATTGTTAAAAAACCTTATATTTTTGGAAAATATTCAAGTTTTAGTTTACATAAAAAAGATATAGCCCTTTAAAACGTATTTTTATAAATTTTTGTAACAGTCTGACTCACTGATCATCAAAGCGTATTCTTATTATTCTTCTGGTCGACGTACAATCTCGGAATCCAGCGTCATGGTATCTACCATGACGCTGGATAGCAAGCACAAGTAAAACGAAAAATGAAAATCGTTCATTTCAATTCTATAATCAATATATTAATATTATATACCCTTAAATGTCATTTTGTGCTTAATTGTGTACTATAGCCAAATGGCAGAAACGGAAAATTTATCATATAATCCTGTCCGTATGTAGGGCTGTTTCTTTGTGTATCACAGCCGCTTTATTCGGAAACTTTTGGCACTATATAGATGAAATTTGGACTGTAAATGCCTTCCATGAAAATAGTTGAATTAAGGAAAAAAATATTACAGGTGTCACTCCATATATGTAAATGAGGGATGAAAAAATGCGTATCGAATATTACGAAAATTGGTTTGATTAACATATGTTCTGTAGTTTTTGAGATATGGGATATTTTCCGTACTACCGAGAATTTGTTTTCATTTTATGTTTTATGGACGGTTCTTTGAAAAATTACATCGAATAATTCCCAAGAGATCTAAATATACAAATTTTAGAGGATGGTGTGCATTAGTAAACTTTCAATAAAAATAATATATCGTTACTTCTCATTCTTTACACCACGATTTCAAAAATAACCTTATAACCTTGTCATCCAATTTCAAAATTGTTAAATTAGAAACTTCTGAGCGAATGCAATATTATAGATCCCAAATTTACATTTCGAGTATTATTCCATGTTAGAAATGCAAAAACTAAGATGATACACGCATGGTCACCTCTATATGGGTTACAACGAGTGTTCTCAAATATTGGAATATTAGAATACCGGTATTGATACCAGATTTTTTTAACCAATGTCGTAGTTCCTGTCTTCGGAGACCAATAATATGTTATTAACTCATTTCATTTTTTTGGTATAAATTTGGTACTCCTAATAGAAAATTAGTATCGCGTTGAAAAAATATAATTATTGCTTTGAATACAGTAAGACTGTAGCGAATTTTATTAATATTTTTGAATACTTTTTCATCAGAAGATATGTCACGCGTGAAATCATACAATGTTTTTAAAAAATCATTAAGTTATAAAATGTATGGTACGTCACATTTTATAATACGTAATATTTCAAGGATTTCGTAGTTAACTTTAAATGCGTCACTTGATCGTGATTTTCTTTAAAATATCTTCTGGACAGAAAATCTTTCCCTTTTTACTTACCACACCGCCTGACATCTCGCATTTGATATTCATGGTTACATATATAATTTAAAAATATTACCCCAATTACAATATTGTAATTGTCAATACGAATATTAGAAACGTTTGAAATAAATTAGGGCTTCCGGTAAATTTTCTAAAATATGCCTCACAAAATATATTCATTTTCTAAAATAGCCTAATATCTCTTTTGAATACGGCAGAACTCTATTTATAGTAGCGAGTATAGCAATACTATGTTAAGGTATCATACAATATTAAGAAATAACTCATAATTCCACAGTTGAATGGTGTTTATGGTAAAATAAAAATAATAACTTATGTACATTATCTCTAACAACAGGAAATAAGGCGCTCGTGGAAATTTTAAAGACTAAATAGTTTTTATTATAAATGGCGTTGTATTAAATCGAAAAATAATTAAAGAAACCAATAGAAACTTCAACATCTTCTTGACATACATCTTAATATACCATATGAAAACCAAAGTAGCGAAAAAAAATTTCTTTTTTCTTTTCTTGTATTTTTTAATTACTCCTTTTCTTATATAAGAACATGTTATAATAAATTAGTTCTTGTATTAGATGTGACAATAAATTAGTCATATAGTTATTTAATTATTGCCTTTATACCTAGTTTTACAAATCATAAATTAGACTTCATCAATAAAATGTGTTACGATAAGTATAATTAAAAATATAAGAACCAACATGACAAGCAAGATTGTTTTCCAAAATAAATACAATAAAATAAACGAAAATACGGCCTTATTTTCTACAATTTGTCAAAGTTAGTCGACAGAATTGTATGATTGTTTATAGGAAAGTCGCATTTCAAGTTTCCACAGCGAACTTCACAATTCCATCATTAACCCTTAACCACCTAGCGTCGGTCACAGTGACTCCAGACGATATATTTTTTCAAATATTTCCGTTATTACGCGGGCCACGCGCCTGTGACTCTATGTACTTTTTCCCCTCCCTCTCCAGTTTGCGCCCTGCGCTCAACCAAGCGACATGTGCGTGCAGTAAAAAAATACAGGTAAATATATTTCGCATGCGGTCATGGTGACCGACGTTAGGTTGTTACGTTACTTTTAGTGTTAACATTTTTTTGTTGTTTTTTTAGGTTTATCATGTCTGAACGTGATCGAAATATCAGTAGATGGTTAGAAGAGTGTGACGCAGATTCCGAGGATCAAAGGGATGGGCCGGAATAACCAAATGAAGACTGCAGTGACGTAGAAGATGTACCATTAGACCACGTCATTGATGGTGAGTGTCAATAGGACTCTGAAATTGATGTTGACGAGTTAAATGAAGATGACGATAATGATGATCTGCCAGTTGATGATGCATCTTCCGATGATGAAGTTCCATTGGCAAGATACCGGAAGTATTTCGGAAAAAATCGGTTCAGTTGGTCATCTCAACCTCCGGTTTCGCGATCAAGGACTTTGCAACACAACATCGTTCAACAACCTCTAAGATTGAAAAAGAATTTCAGAGATGTTTTGAATAGAAATACAACACCTTCCGATTTATGGCAGTTATTTTTCACTGCTGATATGTTAGAAGAAATCGTAGAGCATACTAACGAAAAAATTAGAAAGATAAGACCTAACTATCAAAACCAGACATGTGTTCAAGACCTCGACGTAATGGAGCTAAAGGCTTTTATCGGTATGTTGTACTATACCGCAATTTTCAAAGAGAACCACACACATTACACGTGTTGGTACAGCACAGATGGCACACCAAGAGAGATTTGTCGTTGTATAATGAGCAAGAACAGGTTCGAAACATTGCTGAATTGCCTTCATTTTGATGATGCGAACACGAGAGATGAACGCTGTAGCACTGGTAAAGCTGCACCTATATCTCAGCTGTATGATAAGCTGATACAAAACTGCAAAAAAGTTTGTTTAATAGGCAGTTACGCTCGTATTGACGAGATGTTGGTGGCTTTTCGTGGGAGGTGCAGCTTCAGAATGTACATGCCGAAAAAAACCAACAAATATGGGTTAAAAGTTATGTGCATGACTGACGCCAAAAACGGATACCTTGTGGATGGCTACCTATACTTGGGAAAATACTTAGATGACCAAGGCTGAACAAACCCACGCAAGCAGTTTTGAGATTGGTTGGTCGATTGAAGGAGCCCACAGAAATGTTACGACTGATAACTGGCTGACACTTGTGGGTACCCTTAAAAAAATAAAAAGGGAAGTACCTCCTTAATTTCTGCCTCGTGCTTGTTCTCTCCAGCATGCATCAGTCACCAACCATCGATCCACAAAAGCAAAAGGCAGAAATTATAACTTTTTATAATAACACCAAAGATGGCGTCGATACATTAGATCAGAAATGTGCCATTTACTCAACTTCACGACGCACACAGCTCTGACCAATGGTTGTCTTCTACAGAATGCTGGATGTATCTGCAGCAAATGCATACATCATCGCAGCATGAACCAATCTCAGAGAAAGGTGTCCAGGCTGAATTTCATGAAACGACTGGCTGAAGATCTTATCAAACCCCATTTAAGACGTTGAGCGAACATGTTTGGATTGCAAAGGGAAATTCAGAGCGATCCTATACTGCCCTATAATATCCTATAGCCATACATGTGGTACATATTTTTTTTTTGACCCATGCTTACACACTCAGCATCGAAATTTATAAGGTACTTTCAGTCGACCCACAAGCTTGAAAGTCAGCATAATGGGAGGCCTTGTAGCAAAATTAAAGGAAAAAATCTAAAAACCAATGATTTTTAATTATATATAAAGTTATAAATTTTTCTGAAATATGCGCCTGTGAAACATATTGGTAATGTTTCGTTAGTTACAACATGTCTCATTCCCTGATCATAAAAATATATAAAGTATGTCCGGTCGACCTACAATCTTGAAAGTCAGCATAACGGGGGGTCGTATAGTATAAGTAAAGGAAAAATCCAAAAGTTAGTGATTTTCATTTCTATGTGGAATTATAAATTGTTTTAAAAAACGCGTCGGTGAAATATATGGTAGACAATATTCCTTTATTTACAACATAATCACACTTACTGATCATAAAAACATATAGAGCACTTCCGGTCGACCTAAAATCTTGAAAGTCGGTATAATGGGGGGTCTTATGGCAAAAGTATAGGTAAAATTTAAAAATCTATGATTTTAAATTATATGTGGAATCAAACATTATTTTTATTAATACGCGCCTGTGAAATATATAGCAGGCAACATTTCTTTAATCACAACATAGTCTCACTCACTCATCATCAAAACATGGAAAATACTACCGGTCGACCTACAATCTGGAAAGTCGACATAATGAAAGGTCTTATAGCAAAATTAAATAGGAAAATCCAAAAATGCATCATGCTTTTTTTAAAATATGCGTTTGATTTACAACATAGTCTCACTTACTGATCATCAAAAGGTATAAAGTACTTCCGGTCGATCTACAATCCTGTAAGTCGGCGTAATGGTAGGTCTTAAAACACAAGTAAAGGAAAAAACCCAAAAATTAGTGATTATTATTTCTAAGTAGAATTACATGCGCCTGTGAAGTATGCGGTAGGCAATATTTCTTCATTTACAACAAAGTCTCACTCGCTGAACATCAAAACATAGAGAGTAAATCTTTAAACTCGGCATAATATGAAGTCTTAAAACACAGGGGAAAAATTCAAAAATCAATCATTTCTAATTATATGTACTTCTGTAAAAGATATGGCGTACAATATATTTAAGTTCTGAAAAATTAAAGTGTTGTGAATATTTTAGTCGAAGTATTATGTACTATGAAATGTTTATAAATACTTAAATGTGTACGTGCGAGTTTCACTCGTACTTGGAAACTTAATTTTTTCCTACGTGCTGCTTTTCTTAAATATATTTCATCGCCTTCTTTATTATTTTGCAACTTAATAAACGCGGATGTTAAAATTATCGAATATTATTGGTTTCATTTACGGAAAAAACTGACACACCGATTTAAATATAGTAACTTAAAATCATAAAGTATAATAATAATAATAATTGTAATTTACCCATTTTGAAGAAAGTTAAAATAATTTAAAGTAAGCACAAACTTTATGTAAACAAATTTGAACCATATTTACATATATTTCAAATAAACGATTAGAAAAAATTTCAAAAAAATCAGTCTTTTGTCCTTTGTATTTAAAGTTATGTCGAGTTAAGTTGTGCAATTTTACATTCCAGAGTTTATACGTAATATAAATATATAATCCTCTCCGCATTTATACTGAATTAACTAACGCTGTTTTCTTCATAATTTTTGATTCAATAGTTTTGGAAGGACCTTTTTAAATAAATAATTTAAAATTGTAAAAAAAAATGGTTTTTCTTATAGCGAGCCCTTTGAAGTATGTAATGTTACTCTGAAGTTAAAATTGAACTCTTTTTGAAGACCTTTAATTACCAATTCTTTAAATAATTTATTAATATTTTTAAAAAGTTAGCTATTAAAAAAAGCAAAGATTAATAATATATATTACTTCACAACAGGGCTAACAATGGACTAAATTTAAAATCTATACGTCATACCGTTTCTATGAAAAGCGGATAAGAACAAAGGAAAATACAGATACATTGCTTACTGTATGTTTTGTAGGCGTAGACTTATGGTGTATATTTAATGAAATTATCACATCTGGAATAATCGCTTTATTTTTATTATAATCTTTGCATGGGCTCCAGAAAACCATATTCCTTTTATAATTTTAAGTCGAGTAGTTTCGAAAATAAAACTTGTTTGCATATTTTTTTCAGTATATCTCGATTAATGTAGATGAAATGATAAATATTATGGAATAATATTTTTCAGACCTTATAATTTAAAATAAGCCCTTTCAACCCATATAATACGCTATATCTATATCAATATGGGAAAAAAGTTAAGTACATATTCCTCTTCGCCTAGGCCCCTCTAAAGTTCAAAATAAAAGTTTTCGAGTTTTAGCTCCAGAGATGGGTGTGTAAATTTCACGTCTCTATGCCAAGCGGTCTCTAAAAAAAGGCAGTGAAGAACCAATGGACAGATTCATGTGATCTTATAATGATTCCGTTTTTCATTTTGGGATAAGTAACCCTAATATGAGGGAGCAAAAATTAAAATTAACCAAAATATATTACTAAATAGACTAAACAGGAAGATTTTATTAAAGAATAAAAATATGAATGGTGCTGATATAATGACGCAAAAAGAGAAAACAAAAATAAAAGTTGAATAAAACAGGCGACGCTGGTGACGAATAAATATGATTTAAAGAATTAAAAGGAATTACAAAAAAAATTACCTTTTGTTTCCTTCTACGCTGTGTGGCTTGTTTATAATTAAATATAAACAGTTGTTTTTTATTTTATGTCTGACGATTTTTGATTTTAATTTTATGTCTAACGCGTGAACGATTTATATCTGACTTTGCTTATACATTAAGTTTGGAGTTAATAGGGGTATTTAGCATACTTAATAGTAATATAATTTTTTATTTAGTTAAATATAAAAGTTATATGTACAGAAAAATTGTAAAATTACAAAAAATATTAAATTTAAAATAAAGAAAGAGTTTCGTCGATCCAATGGGCATTAAGTCAAATAATGGCATTCATTTCTATTGCTGATAGAATGCGTAAGCTTATAATATAAAATGATATTACTTTTGTTTCTTTCTTATAAAAATAGCTTAGTAGGTTATAGAAGTAATAAGATCAGTCTATTAGATGGAAGATGCCGGCACTGTAGTGTATTAAGTTGATCACAAGGCATACAGCCTTTGGTAACGGGGCGCATCCCGGGACCTGGGTTCGATTCCCGGCTGCTCACTGATTGGGGCTGATGTGACAAATTAAAACTAACTTTCTAAAACCCTTTGTGAAGTTAGACACTAACTTTCTATCTGAAGAATATTTCAGATGTGCAGAAGGAACAATGAGTGCCTACTGATTAGTGCTAGCAACACTTCAAAAATGCTTACACGTATATAACCGTCCGATAAAATAAAATTTAGACTTATCGTATTTATTTGAAAGACCCGACATGGTAGAATGAACTGCACCTAATGGAGCGTCAATCACGTGTCGGAACGGAAACAAATTCGTGATTGATCACTGCGGCTGCGCATACAATATATTGGGGGCTACTGCACACAGTGAATGCGAAGTCGCCAGGTTACATATACGCATTGATTATACCTACGTAAGGAATTCCATTTTGTACTTTAATGAACAAAACGTAAGCACGAATGAGATAAAAATAAGTAGGTGATAAATAAGAGATATATATTGGAAGAAACCCACAAATATATATTGAAGGTTTGTACATGCACTTAACAAAAAAAACATCAAAAACATTTAAAACACATTTCAAAAATCGATTAGAAAAAAATTGTAAGTTGAAATTAGAAAAAAGTTTTGTAATTAAATAAAAATAATCCAACATTTCAAGTCAATTAAAATGGAATCAAGAACTTTGTTGAGTCGTTTTATACTATTCGAATATGAAGTAAAACACTGAAGGGTTAACACCAATCATTGCTAATTTACAAAATAGTCATCCTTGATATTGGTTGTTCCATTTCATTGTAAACATAAATATGAAATTAACACTTGAAACCACAAATTTGTAAAGACATATGCATTTTTTTATTGCAAGAAACAAATTTCGATTTATCATTAGGCTGATAAATTATAAGCATTATGGGAAGTTTAGAAAAAATGTATTTACAACATTTTTGAAAAATTGATTTTCATAATTCTTTTTCCAATCGTAAATACCCAAATTTGGGACATAAAAATGTCCTTATACTAAAATATTTTAAAATTTTCATAAAGATCCCTTGACGGACATATATATAAACAAAAATCAAAAAAATATACTACGTGATTTTATATTCTTTTAGTGTTTTAGTAACATTTCCATTAATATCTCGATTTTTTTGATAAGTACAATATTTTATTTATTCTTAAAAATAAAAGAAATAAATGGAAAAGTTACACCTACAATCGGGCTTCTCATTCATGATATGCTTTTCCACATTCATTCAATTTCAATATATGAGTATAAACTTAATAGATGGTTTCAGAAAAATGTTTTAAATAACTTAAATAATGTTGTTCTTACTTCATACTTATTTATACATATGATTATATTTAATGACGAATTCTTAGAAGACTTTGTATTGTATATATACACAGCTTTCGTTATATTCGGGTACATACTTGGCCATTATCTCATTTTGAAACCTTTGTAAATATTTTTCGCTTCAGATATTTCAATCTAGCACCATTAATATCAAACTTATACTTGCGTCGAACGTCGAAATCCAAACGCATGGCAGCCTTTCATTCACAGCGTTTAAAATCGACAAAGCACATCACAAACAAGTGCGTTCGAGGGATTCAGAAACAATGAGCTTATTTACTGGAAAAATATGCAAATTGGTAACATCTAAGAATTCTTTCATATGATACTCTTATTTTAAGTGACTTGAAAAACTATGCCGTTAGTTTTATTTCACGTTATGGAAAATGTTTTTCTATAAGATCTTGTATTTTAACGCTACTATGAAGCTTTACTACTGTATCATTATTTATTTTCTAGTCATGGTTACTAGTTTGCGCTTCACATTATATAGAATGTCGAAACCAAACTTCTGTTTATATTCATCCCATAAAATCGATATCCTTTTTAATAGTCACAACCGTCAACGTTGTTGAAATTAAATGTTAAAACTGTTTTTATGACTTTATTATTATTCGATTAGCGAGGATTTTAGATACTCATTAAATTCTTATAATTTCTTAGGTCACTTTCATACATAACTCATATACTAACAATACTTAATTCATTTGTTTCTGCTCTTGTATTTCAGTAAGCAGACTTCAATATCAAAGACGTAACTGTAAATCAACCGGTATTTTATATTCATCTTTAGACTAAAGCGTGGAGAAAATGAATATTGGTAATGGGATATACAAGATATCTCTCAGTCTTTAATGGTTCATAAACTTAATGCAATTTCATGTTTTTAATAATTGGGTACTATTTTTATCGAATAAGAAAGAATCTAAATGGTTAATAAATTCATAAAGTAAATAAACTGGAACATAAATTTATTGTTTGATCGGTTAGAAAATCCGATAAAAAAGTCCACTGATGAAATACAAGTAGATGGCGGAGTATCTTATTAAATTTCTGTTGCAGACATTTTTATTATAACATTATTTCTTGCCGTGATTTTAAGAGTTGAATAGAATTTTAAACTACTATTCTAGGGCTACGTATATATTTGGGTATAAATAAAAGTTTAGACTTTTAGGTATTTGAGTGTTTGTTACTGAATATTTTCAAATATCATTATTATTTTTCACAGCACACATAAACATGTATTGTTATGTAACAATTTTATGCTCTAAGGTCTAGCAGACGTAAAATTCATTGATCATAAAATATTGCATTTGTGTGTTTGATTCTTATAACTTTTATAATTGATAAGATTAACATTTTAGATAAAGTAATTATAGGTTGTAAACTAAAAACGTTCCTAATCAAATGTACAAACAATATTTATTCTTGAAATAAACAAAGTTAGGGATGACATTTCAGGAACTCACTTCAGACTTCATATTTTTTTAGAATTACATTATAATCCTAAATTTAACTATAACTGTTTTTAATTTTACATATACTTATGAAAATGAAACAAACACAGTACCTATAATTTTAAACAAAAAAAAATTACGGCTCTTATATTCGGCATATTTATTGGCTTAGTTTGCAATCTTCGAATACTTGATCGCAGCTTATAAGGCACATCGGTTTCCTACAGCGATAACAATAATATTTTGTAGGCCTCTTCATTCGGTTAGTGCAGATCACACAGGTTTTTCCAATACTTAGATCTGCATTCATGTAATTTTTTGGTGGGGAGGATCAGGCATGTCAGCAGAACTAATTAACGCGTTCTGAATTTAGCAGTAATTCACGTGGAATTCTATCATTATATAACCGACATTTTATTTTGGTCAATACTTATTCCCATGCAAATGAGAGCAGAAAGGAGCCACGTTTGATATTTTTTTATTTGTGCAATTATTATATAGTGCAAAAGCATTTACACCGATTAGATCTATCATTTTGTAAAATAAAATCATTGGCCACCGTCGTGTTCTTCATGAGCTAGAATAAATGGAAAAAATTTAAGAATTTTTTGTTCACTTCATCTATGCCTCCTTTAATTTTATTGTAGTCACAATTAAATGAATCTACGTGATTTAGTATTATTTCTACTTTCTTTAAGTTCTTTACCACGACATAGGTTTCGTTGTATTACAACATCTTCAGGTGGAATATTAGCAAAGATCTTTGAATAATAATGATCTTTGAAAGATATCCCACCTGAAGATGTTGTAATACAACGAAACCTAGATCGTGGTAAAGAAATTAAAGAAAGTAAAATAATATTACATCACGTAGATTCATTTAATTGTGAATAATGAAATTCTACAAAATTAACGCCAAATATATTCAATATTAATTGTAGTCGTTAGTGATAATGGGCTTAGTTGTTGCAACATCAGTCATCTTGCTATGGTGCATATGTGATAGTAATTTAACACTTTTTTTAGGCTTGGAAGCCATTGTACAATCCTTAGTAAATCCATATAAGTGCAAACCGACAACCCGGTCTTTATTGAGTTGAAATTCGGCTTGAATTTCCTTCTTGTTCTTTTTTATAGTACCTAAATGAGTAAAATCACAGCCTTTCAGCTCCTGCAATAGTTCTATTGAAGTTAACTAATTGTCTGCAGTTATATTACGAATACTACCCTCTATACCCTTACATTGTGTAGGGATACCGAGACGTTTCTCTGCATCATTTAATTCCGTGTCTGCTATGATATATATATATATATATATATATGTATATAAAAAAATATATATGTATATATATATATATACAGGACAGTCTCCCGTCCTGATCGTCGTCATCAGATTGTTCCAACTCCGTATTGTTATTACTCTCTAAAACATAATCAGGATCGCCCACACCATCATAGACTTATCTCGCTCTCGTTCATGAAAATTTCATAAATTCCTTGACCTTTTAAAAGTTTATTCCACTTTCATTGCCTTGAAGTGGACATGGAAGCCAAATCGTTATAATCAGGGGTCGTTTTCGAGTTGCAGACGTTGTATTCTTTGGACTAGGCATTCTGAAATATAAAGAAACCGGTGTCACGTTTGTCAGGCACTATGAGCTTACTTAAACAAACACCAAGGTGGCGATCAAGAGACGTAAAAAAGTTTTGTATATAAACACCGTACTTACGTCTGTGAGACGGCGATGACTACAGACGCTAGCGCTACGTGTGCTCTCGTCGCGCTCGCGGCGCCGACTGAGGTTACAAGATGGCAGTTGGTGAAGATAGCGGGCAGGGTAATCTTGAAAGCGCCTCGCATTACAAAATATTTGAAAAATAAAAATAATTACGTCTGTGCGACGTGTAGGTCGGTGGTTAAAGGTTAACTTGACTGTTTTTATTTTCTCAATTTTTCCGTCAATTGCTGCCAAATGAACTTATATTCTTTTTCAAAGCACGATTTCCCTGTAATTGTATAATTTATATGAACAATGGAATAAAGAAACTAAATGTATGGTATCCATATAGACTTGTAATAGTATATTCCATTTTGCAAGTAAAATTTTCAAAAATGTAATCAAGGTATGTTCCTGCTCACATGGTAACATAAGGGTGAAGTAACGAATTTCTTCGGCATTCTCCGTAAATGGAAGTTATTGCTGTAGCTGGTACCGAAAATATTTTATTCACACGGTCGTTTGAATTTTACACACGATAGTCGAAAAATTGGAAGGGAGAAACACTTTTTAAAATTTTGGAAGCGAATATCTCATCAGCTATTAATTTGAAAAAAAAAGATGTTTTTGAACTTTATATCATTTTTTAGAACCATTTAATGATAGCCCATAATTGGCAAATGTGCACTGCACTTTTTTATTCTTCGTTTACATATATGGGTGTCACCTCTAATACGATTTCCATAATTTCTCCATGAATCTACCATCCAAATGCCAATAGTTTCCGAGTAAAATGACTGTGACCTACGTGCAGACAGTTTCGACTGAAAGTTAATAAGAAAGAGAAATACGTTTTTAACTATCAGTCTGACTAAGGGTCTTGACCATGTTTGATGCACATGGGCGTTAATGCAATGAAAGATGAATCCTAGAAGTTGGGCACGTTTATGAACAACGTGATCATAGTGAGAACGGCAGGTCAGATTTTCATCAAAGTTTACACCGAAATATTTGCCAACAGATTTAGCTTATAGTGTATAGCAGCCCAACATGTAACTAAATACCTAAATAATGTTTTAGTTTAGACGTAATAAGAGAAATAAAAGTCGACTTGTCGACATGCAGAAACTTTCTATTGGAGGTGCACCACTCGGTTATTGCAAATAGGTTTTGCTGTAAGTTTAGGCAGCCTTTAACGTCATTGGCAATAGATAAGATTATCTGCATAAAGTGAACAGTGACTTGTAAATAGTTGTTTTTAAAATTATGACGATTTATAAAGCATTTTTTTATACTTTATTTGAGATATTCTTAAAAATATTCACAAAAAATATATCTCTCCCACATATGGAAACTGTTAAAATATAAAAGTTAAAATTATCAAAAAACAGCGCTATGAAAAAATCATCCAAAATTTATCCAAACACTTTAGAAATGGGTCTAAATCTCATATTTTTTAAGAAATTCCCGACATTTTTACGCTTGTGAAAGCTATGTTAGGCAGAATTGGGCTGGGTTTTATATGCTGAAAAATAACATTAATATTGGTAAACGGTTAACTAAAAATACATCGTACCCTTAAATATTTGTACGTGTCTAAGTGCGTACGGGACTCTTGTTTTTCAACTTAAACTCGCACTTAGCAAGTATTATTAAGGTTTTTGTCAAATTTAGATGCTTATTTCAAGCAAAACGTTAGATCTCTTTTGACTCACGAAATACAAAGCAAGAACCTTTAACGATGCGATGTATTTCTTTGGAGGAAAATTGGATAGTCTCTACTTTATTATATTTTGATGAGCAAAGACTTCACTTGGAAATATTTATATTTACATTTAGAAATTTTACAAGGTTTTATTTAATAAAAACTACTAAATATATGTTTACAGTCATATTAATGAGAACAAATAATTATCCCTTCAAGCTTTTCTCTCTTGGCGGATTAATAAATTAATAGACATATTGTTGTTCAAAATACATTTTTTTCCTTGTAAAATTTTCGCGGTGTAAAGGTACTTCCTGTTGAAGTCTTCAATTTGTAGCGAAACTGTCCGTGCGCAAATTGAGTGTTCTTCAAAAAGGTTCGTTTTGCTGATGACTCTCATTGAACTCGATATAAATTGATTCATACTGTTACTATATATTAAATGTACGCCGTAATTGTGTTTACATTTAGGATTAGTTGATATTTGTGTGGATAGAAATTTATTTACTTTATTAATCTTTTATATGCTTAAACATTAAATATTGGATATATTTGGCGTTAATTTATATGTACTTTACTTCAATTATTAATCACGACCTAGGTTTCCTTATATGGCAACATCTTCAGGTGGGCAATTTGCAGAGATCTCTTCAAATTGCCCATCGTATTTTTATTAATTACCTTAGTATTATACGAATACTGTAAGTTATTGATGTATCATGTGTAATAAAGCATTTCCTTAATTATCCGATAATCTCCTAGGCAAATAAGGTCGATTCTTAAATGCCTCATCTTAAATATGGTTTTCAATTCTTTAATAATTTTATTGTATGTCAGTAAATATATATATATATATATATATATATATATATATATATATATGTATATATATATATATATATATATATATATATATATTGCCATAAAATTCAAACTTGAGATACGTTTAAACTTTATTACAGAACATATTACGTTTATGTATATGATGGATCGCAACTACTTTTAAATCAGCTCCTTTGCCAATTGATTTAGTATAATTCTAGCATATGCAAACAGATATACTCATATAGGAAGAATGAAGGAACAATATAACAAAGTATTTTAAAACTTCCGTTTTTCGTATTACAAAGTGAAACTTTCACGTGTAAAGGCGTTTCCACTGTGCACACAGTTTCATTGTGCCGTTTCACTCCATTAGAGCTGGAGCGCGTTAGGTATTTGGAAGATTTAAACGCGGCTTTTAGGATTAATATGTTAAACTTCACAAGGAAAAACGCGGAGACGGCATTTCGAAAGCAAACAATCGGAGGGAACGAAACTCGCATATGGCGCTGGTATTATTGAAAGCGCCGCTACATTGGTAGAAAATGTTTAAATTCTGAGTTGTTCAATATTTTTGAGAATAATGATGAATTAAAAGTAAGTACAATTGCAATTATTTTCCAATATCAGGGAAAATTCCATTCAAATGCCGATGTCAAATATATTGCAATAATACATAATCCCTAGGTTTTTAATTATAAAAGAATTGTTGATAAAGGGAGAAAATACAAAACGATTTATAAACATTGGGAATTCATTATAGAGTAAATATATAATTGGTTACTTATATCTAGCTTATGATGGATTGATTTCCATAACCATTTCACGGAATGTCAAGCTACATACTTTTTTTTAATTTTTATATCATGTTCATACGTTTCCATAAAAAATTGTAGAGGTTGAATAAATATTTTAACACGTAGAGAGTTGAAACTACTTTTATATTGGGTTGGCTAATAAGTTTTTAACCCCGAGTTGTTATCTACAATTTTTGTTAAAAAATTTATATGTGACACTAAATTTAATTTAAGTATACACCATTATTATCTGCTGCTTGTCACCATCTAGTTGGCAGTGACAATATGCCTTGTAAAATTCCGGTGACTGATTCAAAAACTGTGCAAGGTCGTTTTGAAGATCTCCTTCAACGTCGATTTTTTTTCACGTAAATTGTTAGTTAGAGCCCTGAATAAATAATAATTAGAGGCCGCAATATTTATTAAAAAATGTCTCTCTAAAAATATTAAACATTCCCCTGATTTATTACATACATTACATCGTTTACTGATACGTCGTGATAGAAAATTTTCATTAATGAGAAAAAATACTTGATTCAATCCTAGAGAAATTATACTATGTTTGGTGTTAAATGTATGCGATGAACTATTTTTAACCGACTAAAAAAAAGAGAACGTCCTCAATTCGTCGGAATTTTTTTATGTATGTTCTGCGATAATTTTTTACGGCGTAGACCGATTTCGATTATTTTTCTATTTGAAAGAGGGTACTTTATATGTGGTCCCATTTAATATGATGATCTGATGATGAGATACGGAAATGAATGAAATTCCTTAACGAATGACAGTAAATCGACTGTAATTCAAAATGTTTGCTACGGGTAGTTGTTATTTTGCCAAATAACGACGAACAATGGAACTCCTTAACATGTGTTAGTAAATTAACGGCGACTGATGATATTTGATATTAGTAGTTGTTACTTTTCAAAATAGCTACACCGTCGATCAGGGCAGGGTATGATGGTGAGTTCTGGAGATGAACAATGGAATCCATAACGGACGGTTGTAAAGTAAATGTGATTCAAGATATTTGCTACTAGTAGTTATTACTTTACAAAATAACTACACCATCAGCCTTGTCACTCTGATGATACCTTCTAGAAATGACAATAAATCTCCTTATTGGACGGTAGTAAATCAATTGTAATTCAAAATATTCACTGCTGATAATTTTTACTCTGTAAAGTAACTGCACCATCCATCAGGTCAGGGTCTCACGATTAGTTTTGGAGATGAACAGTGCAATTCCGTTAAGAATGGTAGTAATTCAATCGTGATTCAATATGTTTGCCACTGGTTGGTTTTTAGCTTAGTTATTACTTTGTAAAATCTGATACTGGATTTCGTATACGGAGACCGGAACTCCTCAAGTGGTAATTGTAACTTTTATTCTGATATTTGACTTCCGATATTAAGAATGAAACCTTTAACGATTAGCAGCTAACCACTGTCGGTTACTATTATCGCTTCGTTTCTGTATGTTGTTGATAACCAATTTCGGACAAAAAGAAAATTATCTATATACTAGCTTTTTCCCGTGACTTTTAGTAATTATACAATATTCCAAGAAAAAAAATAATTGAATTTAAGTTACAGTGGATGAAAATAATTATTAATCACTAAAAATTTTAAAATAAAATATCTTTTAAAAAACTAACTTCAAAATATAGTCACTAAAACTAAAATATAATTAACTCTAAATAGGTACCTACTTATTCGCAATAAATAACTATGTTATTTATTTTTCTACACCTTCAATTAACTTAAACAAATATAAAATTTTACATGATAAATACGCTATTTACAAGTCAATTTCGTGTTGTGAAAGGTTAGGTTTTAAATTTACATTATAAATGATTTTAAATTATAAATTTGTTTAAGTTGGTCGACGGTGCTGGCAACAACTTCAATAATGAGTAACTTATTTATTGTTAATAATTAGGTACCAATTTTGAATTATTTATTTTTAACTTTTTAGTTCCTATTTTTTGAAGTCGATAAAGTATCTTTTAAAAGATACTTTACGATTGATTGTGTGTCCTGTATTATTTTCCGATATCGAATTTTAGATAAATCTGTTCAGCTACCCCGATCGAAGGACAATAAACATACACATTTTTTTCATTTAAAATGTTAATGATATAACAGAAAGTAAACCAATATATAAATTTATCTATTTTTGATGCTTTAATTTTTATTGTGTACGTGACACATGTACTCGTCTCAGATAGACAGGCTGGCAGGCATAAACTTCAGAAATATATAGGACATATTATCCAATGAACTTCTCTGTGAAATAGGGTGATTACATTTGGATGAATTTATAGATGTTAATAACTAATAGTTGTGACATTTTATACGTTAGTCGCAGTCCAAGCTAACGAAATCATAAACTTTATAGAGGTTCTGTATATTTTTATTAACGCCCCAATGTAGTTAATAGGCACAATCTACAAACACAATTACAGAAAGTATGAGTACGCCTAGTACTGTGTAAACCTTCCACGTACTTGGCTCTGTTAGTTTAAGAAGAAAAAAAATCACCATTTCTATTCAAAAGTAGTAATAGTACAAAGCTATCTTTCTCCCGTTATTTTTTACTAGAAATATTTATTTCGAGAATATCGCAAATAATTAAGGAAAGGTTTTCATTAAATTAAATAAACAAATTGTTAAACAGTGAACCAATAAAACAACTATTTAATAATTTAAGTACAATTTTACTTACAAAATGCCACTAACTTTTTTATAAACACAAAATGGAGGATATCGTAGCAACACGCAAATTAATTATGGGAGAAAAATTGAATTAACTCTCAGAAATCTGAAAAATAATTATATAAAAATTGTTATAAATTACCCATATTTGGCTTAGAAATGTTATAAACCGACCTATATACCGAGATACGTCGTTTAATGAATATGTGAATGAGTAAATTATAATAATTCCAAACATATTTTTCAGAATTTACTCTTAGATAGTTCGATAATTATTGCTAAAAAATTAATGACATTCCCCCAGAAACCGTTTGACGAAGAATCTTGACCCCCCCCCAAAAATGATGATGTTTTGATCCGTTTAGCAGGACAAACATTTTTAATTAAATTGTGGTCCACATAAATCACAGCCTATGATGAGGCAATAGTCACAATAGATTTTCAGATGTATTAAGGGTCACAATTATAAAAATGGAACTAAACGAAGAAATATGGAAATTGATATATAAATTTTCAGTATTTTGAATTTTAAAATTTTTCACCATATTTAAAAATTCAGGTTACATAATTTGACGAGTGTACTTAAATAGCCACCCAAAAGTTATGACATTGTTATTAATGTTACGATTACATACAATAACAGTATCTAAGCATCATATTTACTTTCGTGTATCATTGTCATATAAAAATTATTAATTTATATTTTTTTCGATTTTAAATTATTGCCTTTTAAAGCTATTATTTAGGGCACAGTTTACGGTCCTCCAAATGGACCAGTTTTAGAGTCATTCGTTAGCGTAATGACAGACTATGATAACTCGAAAATTTTATAGTGACCAAATTAAGTAAACAAACATTCACAATTAAATGAAACTACGTGATATAGTATTATTTCTACTTTCTTCAAGTTCTTTACCACGACCTTAGGTTTCGTTGTATTACAACATCTTCAGATATTACAACATCTTTAGATGCTAATAAGCAAAGATTGTATTATTTTCCCTTATTTATCTAATCTTCGCTAATAGCCTACCTGAAGATGTTGTAATATAACGAAACCTAGGTCGTGGTAAAGAACTTAAAGAAAGTAGAAATAATACTATATCACATAGTTTCATTTAATTGTAAATAATGAATTTCTACAAAATTAACGCCAAATATATTCAATATTTTAAACAAACATTACTATCAACTTTACACCATGGCTGTGGCTTATAATTAAAAAAGCAAGTAATTGTGATTTGGAAATTATTTTGTCTGTATTTTATGTGAGATACGTCTGTCTAGAGGTGTTATTGAAAATATCTACAAAAATTATAACCTCCCCGCCTTAAGAAACTGCTAAAATAGATAAGTCAAAATTATAAAAATAAACAGCGCCATGAGAAATTTACCTAAAATTCACCCAAGAACGATAGAAATAATACTAAATATCATAGTTTTGAAGAAATTTACAATATTTGATAAAAATATATTGAAGAAAAACATTAGTATTTGTAAATGGTTAACTTGAAATACTATATACTCTTAAATGTTTGTACGAATTAAGGGTGGGACTTTCTTATTGCGAAATTTATTGGTATTTAGTATGTTTCGTGGAAGATTTTTCCCAATTTAAATATTTATTTGAAGCAAAAATTTAGCTTAATTATGACTTAGGAAATAAAAAGCAAGCGCCTTTTAAAACGTGATGCATTCTTTTTTAAATTTAATAGTATATTTTAGTGTCTACTTTATTTTATTTTGATGAGCATAAATTATACTTGAAAACGTTTACTTTTACGTTTAGAATGAATTTCAAACAACCCTTACCCTATATCTACGTGTATTGTCCAAATTTTGAAAATGACAGATTGTTGGTCGAAATACATTTATTTCCATTCAAAACCTTCGCGGTGTAAAATACGTAATTGCTTCTCGTTAAAGTCCGAAGCATATAGCGAAACCTGTTCGATGCGCAAATGGAGTGTCTAGTCAAAAAAGGTTTCTCTTGCTGATGGCCCTCATTGAACTTTTTATACAATTTAAACAATTTGGTTCTACTTGTATATAGGATGTACACAAAATTTATGTTTTAGGGCAGGAAAAGGTCATATTTGTCTGCGTAGACGTAATGTCCTTACCGAAAAAATATTTTATTTGTGTGATAGGTAAGTTTTATAATTTATGGCAACTTAATTAAAATTTATTGAAGGAAGTTTATACAGTTTGCCTAATATCATTTTCTAAAATTTTAAAAGGTTTTATAATCTGCATTAGTGTTTATTTCTGACAGATACATCTGTGCAGGTTGTAAAAAAGAAATCAGATCTGTGAGCCACGAAGAATATGGCATGCTTCGAAGAATTAATAATAAAATTAATACACATAGATATTTATTTCAGAAATCAGATGAATTAAATTCCAACAAATTTTGTGATATGAGTTTGAATATAAAAATACTAATATAAAATAATAATAGATTTAAAACACTAGTAATTAACTTATTTATTCATTCTCAAATCACTACGCAAAGTGGTTATTTGCAGCAATATATATAACACATAAAGCTTTAAGAATATCAATATTTTAAAAGCAGCTGCCAACAAAATCTCTTAAAAGAAAATATATTGTAATCACAATTTACACCACAACCGAACTTGGCGTAGGTCGTGTTTCTATACGTGACGTCAAATAAATAACTTCTTTGCAAATATGCAAACTACGAACCTGTAATAATAAATTTTATTCCACGCGTGTATATTAAAATCTTTCATCAGTGCTTTATTGGCTCCTCTGTACGAAGCCTATGCTACTGTTCTATTTCATATCAATAAGAATTACGTCAAAAGCAATATATATTGGATACCTTAGTTCCCTTATCAATTACAACAGAAAGTATACTTTTATGTGTGATGTAAAATAGCATTTAATAACTTGATTGACTCGATATTTGAAATAATAGGTTAAGAATAAAAAAGTATCGAAGAGCATAGATAGAAGGACATATTCGCATTTATTAGTACATATGAAATAATATATATGCGAGAGAATTTCCATTAACAAAAAAGGAGATTGAATATGAAGTCAATGTAATAAATTGGTAAACAAAGTTATTTACTTATGCTCGCAAGATGACTTAAGTAATAGGAAATGGCATAATGGAAGGTTTGTAAATTTGATGTAAATTCACAATTAAATTAAACTACGTGATGTGATATTATTTCTACTTTCTTTCAATTATTTACCACGACCTAGGTATCGTTGTATTACAATATCTTCAGGTGGGCAATTAGCAAAGATATCTTTCTTCCTTTTCTAGCTTCTAATATTTGCTAATGGCCCATCTGAAGGTGTTGTAATACAATGAAACTTAGATTGTGGTAAAGACCTTGAAGAAAGTAGACATATTACTACATCACATAGTTACATTTAATTCTGAATAATGAACTTCTACAAAATTAACACTAAATATATTCAATGGTGTAAATTTTCAGGGATTTGTACCTTAAAAAATGGAATCTTTATAAAAATACTTACGTGTTCATTGAGGCAAAAACTAGAAATTTTATAAAGCAATATAGATTTTAACATAATTGTGAAATGTTTTTTAAATCCATCTCAAATTTTGAACGCGACCCTTTGGTTAATATTTCAGATCGATTTAAAAATATATTTATTGAAATATCCCTTTTACTTACGAAAACGTTTTGAAACTGTCCTTGAGGTAAATCAAAAAGAGTGCGATTATAACGGTTTTTTTAAACCATTCTATTATAAATTATGTAAGCTAAGGTCATAAACTCATTTTCTTTTAGCAAATGCTTTAAAGAACAATTTTTTAAATTTTACTATGAAAAAATCAATGTTAGTAACGGCAATTTGTTTTTTTAATATAAATTATTTCCACGGTTAAGTATACCGTGGAAATAATTGTAAGGTAAAGGCTAATAATAATTGTAAAGTGAAAGTATAAAAGTAACTGATATTTCTATTCACGACTCCATCTGAACCTTCGTACAAATCACTAAATTAAAATTTACATAACGCTTCAAAAATTAAAAACTTACATATATGAACATTTCACGAGCCCATTGCATCTCTAATACTAGTACTATATGCGTCTCTCGTCATAAACACGTAAAACACGTACCTTTTGCGTATTTCATTATAATGTCTATTAGAAGGGATCGAATCACTACAGTTTTTCATTTTAATCTCTGTGCGTATTTAATTTCTTAGCGGAGATAATAAAATTGTGACAAACTACAAATATATGTCAAATTTTACCATTTTCATAATTGTAAAAGTTATGTAACAGAGACCTAGACCTGCTCAAAGCTGTAGGGTATTTAGCGAGACAAAATAAAACAATGGTAATTAAAATAAAACAATTTCAGTCCACATTCGTTACAGGCAAATAACAACATTTGGATCGCATACAATGATTGCAGTCATTGTGTTTCCATAGGCAATAATTGCATGTTGGAACTCAGACCAGTAATAACCTATCTTTTTGATTACAATATTTATTTCGAAAAGATCTCTTGGGGTCTGCTTTGCTATATTTATCATGAAAGATTATTTATAATAACTACCAAAATATTATGCAAATACTGTAACGTATCTGAGTGGGTATCTGCGTATTAAGAATGTTTTCGTGTACGTTCGATATTTTCTAGGCTAACCAAGGTCGATTTTTAAATACCTCAATTTTAACGTGGTGTCAACTACTTAACAATATGATTGTATGTGAATAAACTAATAACACAACCAAACAACTATTACAAATATTATTTCGAATATGTCTCTCAGGTTTCACTTTGCTACGCTTATCACATCACATTATTTATATTAAATACCGAGTTGTTATAAAAATACTGCATCTTATTTACGTATCATGAATATCTGAGTATTAAAAGTGTTTCCGTATTTATCAATATCCTCATGGACAACCAAGGGTTATATCTTATATATCTCAATTTTATTATGGTATTAAACTCTTTAACGGTATACTTGTTTGTCAGTAAATACATAAATTTTACTACAAACCTTAAACGTGAGATTTAATTAAATACAGGACCATATCTACTTACGCTTACACATGCAAGCAGTATAATCATACAGAAGGAATGAATGAAAAGTATTCCAAAATTTAGTTTTTATATTACGAATTAAAATGGCCGTGCGCAGAGTCGTTTCCACTACGCACTCAATTTCAGTGTACCATTTCATTCCTTTAGGGCCAGAGCGCGCCAGGTATTTGACAGATTTAAACGCGGATTTTAAGATTAATATGTTAAACTTTACAGTTGAAAACGCATAAGCGGCAAATTAGAAAGCGAACAATTGGATAGAACGGCGCTTGAAATATTCAAAGGGCCGCCTTGTCGGCAGAGTAAATATTTAAATTCTGATTACGTTTTGAGAATAATGATGAATTAGAAGTAAGTACAATTGCAATTATATTCCAATATCGAGGTAACCTATTATAAATTTCATTCAAATGTCGATGCCAAATACATTTAAATAATACATAATATATAGGTTTTTAACCCATTAGAGCCTAACGTTGCCACGTGACAATGTGAGTAATTAATTTATTTATAAAATCAAAAACTATGGACGACAGCGATAGTTTATAATTTGTAACTTCAAGCGAGATGTACAAGTCACCGATAAGAAACAATTAGTGGCCAGTTGTATTTTGAAGTTTGAAGATAGTAGTGATTTTATTCGTGAGCTGCCACAAATTATGCAGAAATGGCGAACAGGAAATAGGAAGTCCTATTTTATTTATGTCAAGTAGTGTGTTTCTTGTTTCTTTACATAACATATGTTTACACATGTCTAAGTTTTGTAATAAGGGAGAATGAATATTACTTTGATGTATATATTTGGTGTTACGACGATTTTTTTCGCCTGTTGCCGTATGGCAACGCTAGGCTCTTATAGGTACATAATTTTCTAAAAAGTGGTTTTTGCTCCTTTCAATCTGAAGTGACATAAAATTGCGGATTTGACAGTTTGTTTTGCGGATTTGACAACAAGAGGTTGACAGTGAATTACGAGACATTTTTATTGGGCCTTCTGAAGCGGCCGAGTATACAGATTAGGATTCTGCTGATGAAGATTCTGATGGGTTGATTGACTTCTAGCACTCAAAATATAACCAAAATATAAATGAAGATGAACCTGACGAATCTCCACCCGAGTCAGGTCCATCAACAAGTAAGAAACGTAAGATAATTTATAACTGGAAGAAACCTGATCTTCCTGATCATCCTTCACCAGTATTTTCTACATCATGCTCTCATAATTACAAAAGACGTGTCATGCACTGATATGTTTGAATTATTTATCGATGAAAATTTGTGTGATTTTCTAATGGATTTCTTAAAGTACTAGGTATGCATTATTCTTGAATTTCCTGGCCCTCGAATATTGATTTTGTCAGTTATTTTCTTTAATAAATTACCTAGTAAATGGTTGTTCTGGGATAGTAGTGATGCTTGCGAAAAACATTGATTCGTGTCACTGTGACAGATTTATTCAGATAATGCATTTTATTCATGCAGTTGACAACAATAATCTTGATAAAAAGGACAAAATCGCAAAATTGCGACCCCTGGTGGATATACTAAAACATAATATCTAAACCATATTCCTGTTGAACAGAATCTCTGTTGAAGAAGAAAACATGGGTGGAAAAAGTGCATTCGTAATAAACCTATCCAGTTTGAGTTTTATACTGTTGGTATATGAATACAAGTAATAGCTATTTGGTTAATTTTGAGGTATTTCAAAGTGCTATTCCAGGTGCAAGTACCGAAAATAAGCAAAATTTTGAAAGAAAAATAGGGCCCATCCTTTTTATTATTAGCGAGTTGTCGGAAACCGTAAGGAAACAAAAACTTCAATTCAATTTTGACAAACATTTCACGGGGATTCCACTTCAGATTTACTTGAAAGGTATAGGTTATGGAGGAACAAGCACACTTAGATAAAATAAATTAAAAAAAGAATGCCCTATTACTAAGGCAAAATCTGTGAAATAGAAAGCATGAATGTCTTACGAACATACTTCTTACGGCGATGTCGTTATAGTTTGCTGGATGGATAATTCTGTGGTGACTGTTGCTTCGTCAGATCACAAAGTAAATCTGGTAGGATTCACTGATAGATATTCCAACGCTAGGCAGCAAAAAATGAAAGTACCAAGACCCAATCTAATAGCAATTTTCAATCAGTACATGGGTAGTACAGACCTTATGGATGCTCAAGTGAATAATTACAGGATTTGGATTCGAGGAAAAAAATGGTGGTGGCCTATAATTACATGGCTCATAGATGTTTCAGTAAATAATGCTTGGATATTGATGCGCCGATTAGGAAAAAATATTTCACAGCTATCTCTCCGTCAAAAGTTGCTCCAAACACATTTTAAATACTACGGAATTGCCCTTAAACCTAGTGGTTAACCGTCTACATCCAGGTCTAGAAAGGAAGGTATGATGGAGTAAATCATTTTCCGAAACCAGTGGTAAAAAAACGTTGATGTGTTGGAGCTAATTGTTTAAACTATTGGGCGAGTTATGTGCTCAAGTGTGACGTTGGTTTATGTCTTAAATGCTTTGGAAAGTCTGTATATTTTTAATTGATTTAAGAAAATAAATGCACATCATTCATTTGTTTCTTTTTTTTCCTAAAACTGAGATGAATAATTACATTTTTGTACTCCTTTTAACCTAGCGTATGATTGCATATGATATGGCACCAGTCAAAAACTCAAAAACAGGATTTTGAAAAAAATAAAAAGTACCGAATTTGTATTACCTAGATGTTAATCAGTCTGAATATAAAGAAAAAACAAAAAATAATACAATTTCAAAATCTCATGCTCTAATGGGTTCAGTATAAAATAACGGTTGGTAAAAGGAAAGAGTACAAAAACTATTTATAAACCGGACTATACATTACAGAGTAAATAAATATCTTAGCTACTTCTGTCCAGCTTATGATCAAAGATTGGCAAATAAATAGTTACATAAAGTTACAAGTGTTAAAATTATTTAAAAAAAAGTACATAAAATAGAACAAAAAAACAACTATTTTCTTGAATGTCAAGTTACGTAATTTTTTTAAATTCTTATATCGTGCACACGTTCCAAAAAAAGTCGATAGTAGCTTAATAAGGATTTTAACACCTAGAGAGTTGGACCTGCTATTTTGATTGGCCTTTTATATTTTTTATATAAAATATTTCAAAACAGATTTTAATTATTACTTTTAATCTACCTTAAGTATATTAACAAGCAATAATCTGAATTTTCATTATTTTAGCGTACTGAACATTTTTGATAGTGTCAACTCTAATGAAGAAAATTGAAATTAGGAACCGAACTTAATTTTAAAAAGTTTCTAACGATACCTCACACTATGAGTTAAGCTAACATTCTTATTCACCTTTACTTCTTAATAAGGATTACCTTGAATTATATTTAGCTAATAATAATTTAGCTATATATTGACTAAGTTTTTTTTTATTTTGTGTAATTACCAAATTT
Source organism: Druceiella hillmani (assembly GCA_039881145.1). Lineage (NCBI taxonomy): Eukaryota > Metazoa > Arthropoda > Insecta > Lepidoptera > Hepialidae > Druceiella > Druceiella hillmani. The sequence goes on along the minus strand of JAYKKI010000018.1, from coordinate 31,481,281 downwards.
CACGACGTAACTTAAAAACGGTAAAATTTGAAACCGGCAAGGTTTGACACGCGGACGTATATATACAAGGAGGTAACGATTATGAGAATCAAACATAGGACGTGTTTTTGAATCGCAAATCATAATTTAAAATTATTCAAAGACCGAAAGACATAAAAAATATTTAATTGTGAACAATGAAATAGGTATACGCTAATACAAGATAGAAAGCAAACGCTTAACTGTCAGTAGACATATCAGTTGAGTTCTGAAGCATATTAAGTATTATTTCCGAGTGTATTATCTATTTATGATTTACACATTAGGCTAATTGATATGTTAACTATTGCAATATAAAGCAATTTTAATCGCCAATTTGTGACTAGTAGCGAAATTTTTAAAAAGTTATTTTCAATTGACAATTTAGCGTATAAACCTCGCTTATTGCTGAAAATTTGCCAAGTTGGCAAAGCTTTTTAAATCTGTCTGATTAATTTGTTTTGAGAATACATGTGAGTAACATAACTAAGTTTCACTAATTTCTCTAACTTATTGTCATTTAGTTATATTTATATTCAGTTCAATACAAATATTAATAAATTGAGTTAACATAATTTCCACTTCACGCGTCTACCGCTTAGCTACGGGCACATTAGGTAGCTCACGCCTAATCAGCGATCCGCTCCCTTTGACTGTTTGCTTTTAAATTATTGCGATACGAACTGCCATTTTCCATTGTTGATTTTAATATACGAATCTCGAATTCACGTTTGAAATCGTCGAGCGCCTAACGCGCCGTCGTGTGATGAAGCGAATTGGAAGGCTGAGTTTATGAGCATAGTTGGAGTGATTGTACCATATTGTAAGGGGTTTCTTATGAAGCTTATGAAAAAGTATATTAATTACAAGTACTTCATTAAATTATTACTTCATCTCATTATCTCAATTTTTGATCGTTTATAGTAACTTGATTAAAACAAAAATATATGACAATTAACAATTAAATGAAACTACGTGATGTAGTATTATTTCTACTTTCTTTAATTTCTTTACCACGGCCTAGGTTTCATTGTATTACAACATCTTCAGGTGGGATATTAGCAAAGATTAATCTTTGTTATTTTATTAATCTTTGCTAATACCTCACCTGAAGATCTTGCAATACAACGAAACCTAAGTCGTGGTAAAGAAATTAAAGAAAGTAGAAATAATACTATATCACCTAGTTTCATTTAATTGTGAATAATGAATTTCTACAAAATTAACGCCAAATATATTCAATATTTAAAAATATATGACTTATTAAAATGATTGGGGACGAAATACTCACGTGTAGTATTTAATTAATTATTAGTGAATTATTCTAAAAATACGTTAACAATCAGTTACAATTTTTTTAGAAGTAAATAAAACTAAAGAGACAAGTGTATGCCGTTTATTAATGACTGTCTTAAAATATAACACACCTTATTGGTATAATTTTGGACTAGAAAGTTTACAATACATACAATAAAATTACATATAAAATTATACACAAAACATTACAATTACGCATTTCAAATTATACACAAGTTTTAAAGAGTAAACGTAATTAAACATAAGAATCACGTTTTAAAAAAAAATTAATCTAGATGCTTGCAACTTCTCTATAAATATCCCAAGTTATCGGAATACCTATTTAAATAAAGTTATTATTAAATAATAAATCCATTCCCCTCTATATTTATATATAGAATGTTACGGAAACTTATCGAACGTCTCGTATATCTAGGTTGCATGGTTTGATCTTCTGTTCAGTTAGAAACTAAACTTTTGTGAGTAAAGAACAAACAGAATATGAAAAGTTCACAAAGAGAACTTAGGTAACACTAACGAATCGATATGACGCACCTATCCGAATCCAATCTAATACAACTTGTCGATAGTAAATAAATATGGTTATAAAAATATAACGGTGGGTCTAGAGGGTACCGAGAAAGAGAAAAAATACATAAGTTACTTTATTAAAAAAATACAAAAGTTACCAATCTTTGCTAATAGCACACCTGAAGATGTGTGATGTGTTGTAATACAACCAAACCTAGGTCGTGGTAAAGAACTTAAAGAAAGTAGAAATAATACTACATCACGTAGTTTTATTTAATTGTGAATCGTACATAAGTTACTCTTTAATAAAACTTCAGTATGAAATATTTAAATATACCAAATAATATTATAAGGTAGGAAGATATTTATTAGGTTGACCACTAATAGATCCATCATCTGAGATCATTAATGTTTGGTAGTAAATTGCCAAATACATTAAAATTGTCTTTTTTAATGAAGTACAAGAGTGTAACCATACAAAGTATCGCAAACTTAACCAGGGACCGTTTTCATAAGTGTTTTAATAATTTAAATGTAATGTACAACGCTACCTGGACGACAATTATTGGCGAGTCTAGAATTTCCTTTCTTGAATCATTGAAACCAATGCTTAGCCTTGACGTAGGACAGCACATCTTCATATAACCTTGTGCTTGATTGTTTTTAGTTGGCAGTGGAATGCATGAAGTGAGGGCATTTTAAGTTCTCTTGGCGAAAGATTTATATTTCTTTATGTTTATTTCGGGGGCGTTTGAGAAGGTTTTGTAACATCAAAGAAATTGTTGGATAAAGTATTTGACTTACCGTGGATAGATGTATGACATTGAATTACTTTAAATATTATAATGATAGATTTTCTACTTCGAGACTGTCAGTAATATAATGTCAATGGCTATTTAAGAATATTAAGACAGAGAAACAAACACAAAGAAAAAATGGTTAATGCGAATAAAACTCAAATTATGAGGGTTTCGTACACATTTTGTGTACACAAACACATAGAGGGATACTTAGATATATCAAACCATTTAAGAATATTAATATTACTTTTCAATATGTAAACATGTTGCCTAACTTGTTATTGTCAAAAATATCGTGAACTTCTCAAAAGATTGAAAATCATTGCTACGTTTTTTCCGGGAACCTTTAGGTAACCTTCTAGGAACATCGTTAATGATGTGCTTTATATTTTATATATGTATTAGCTTCATTTGTATATATACATGAATGTAAGTGTATAACGACATTTTTTAAATTAAATTTTCACTTATTTTCAATCGTCCGAATTATTTAAAATTTACAGACACATATTAAGAACCGATGACAATACGACAACTTCATGACTAAAAATTTAGAAAATAAGGCTATATTTTAAAAAAATGAGAAGACATACTTTTATAGCATTATGAACTAAGAAAAATGGAAAGATTTTGGTCAAGATTGAAAGGATTGCACGTGCATTTTAGGAACAGAGATATCAATAGTAGAGTATCAATTTTATTTTGAAACACGGAAAAAAATTGCCTCTTGGTTGACATGATTGCCGAACCCTCGTTCATCTGAAATAATATTTGAAGATATTTTCATACTTAGAATTATTGTCATTATGGCCGGAGTCTCATGAAAAAGATGGCTACCACAGGAGACAAAAAATAAAATTTTTTTAAACTTATTTTAAGAAGTTTTGTTTTTTAAAAACATTACTAAAATCGATGTTTCAAAGTAATTCTGAAGCTGGCCATCCTGGAATTTGTAAAGAGATTCAAAAATATTTTAATTAGATAAATGGAATTTGCGATATCATGTACACTCTGCCAAAAAAGCAGTTCCTGCTCCTATCCTTATAATCCGCCGAATTATTTTTCGATGTAAATTTTTCTGCAAATTTTAAAAATGTGTATAAAAAGTAGTACATGCATACAGAAATATATTCATAATGTTTTTCTGACTTATTTAAAACAACCTTTAACAAAATCCTCAATAAAATTTTTATTTTTTTATTAAATTTTAAACATTTTCTACGTATAGAAATTTATGTGCTTATTTAAAAACTAATTCATATGAACTTACATTAATCTTACCTTCGCTCCCCAAAATGCAAAATAAGTAATTATTAAATTTATTTTGGTTACTGAGTTCAATAACAATGGTTTAAAAAAACCATTATTGGCATCAAAGCGCAGATGTGACTAAACAGTCTAAATCTAAAACTAAATCTAAAGGAACGACAAGATTTAAAGAATATGTTGCTAATTTCAAATGATAATTAAATAATGCAACTTGGTGAGATTAAATCTTGTTAGGAATTAAGTTTGTGAAAAATAAATGATAATTAGGAAATGTTAATAATTTGGTTAAAAGCCTTGTGTAGAATATTAGTTATTTAATTAATAATCTTATACGCGCCCCCATAATTAGTGGTTGACCAGACATTTATCACAATGGAATAGCATTAGTTAACGAGTATTAATAATTGAACAAGTTACATGCGGTTACACGTACAATTTGATCTTAAAATACCTTGCTTTAGGTTTGAACCTCGCTTTGTGGCAGTATAAACTTATTGTTTGATTTAAGTAGCGGTTTTTTATTCATTTTGGAAATTTAATCAATCGAAAGGTGTAGTAAAATATTGTCAAAAAACTCTATATTGACGTATGATTTATTAAAAATATTTCATTCGTTCTATTCTCAAATTTATTTTTTAGATTATTTAGATAAATAATGAATAGAGAGATTTATAAGGTGTCATTTTTACTAACAATTAGTTTCAATAAAATAAAAGGTCAATGATTCCACACTAATTAAATATTTATATTTGTCTAATATATATAAAGCTCATTTCCCAATATAGTATCACTTAAGCGATATGGGAAAGAAGAACAAAGTTTCTTCGAGAATGATTACATACAAAATGATGAAGATTTTTATGTTTTGACATACTCTTATATAACAAAATGTTTAGTACACACAAAGTGTCATGCCCTCATGTTACATTAATATCTTGACTAAATTTAAAAAAAGGAAATATTTTTTCAAAGTAATGCACGGAGCATTACTCTCATAAATTATTTCCGTTTTTTTTAATTTAATGAAAATATTTAGTTTTGATAAAAACCCAATTCTCCCATAAAATCGTTTTCATTCCAAAAGCTAAATTTTGAAAAAAAAATGAGGCATACCAACATTGATTTGCTTTTGTTTCTGTTTGCATTTCAATTGTTTCATATATTTCTGTGATCAAAAAGAAGGTGAATTTGTTTAAAAAATACAAAATCATTAGTTATTGTTCCAAATCAATTTTGTTGCCTTTAAAGTCATCTTCACCCAATATAATGCACATATGCCAACGTTTTTCCCAATCCTGGAAACAGTCTGAAAAGTTCATTCCCAGTATGGCCTTCATTGCTTTCGTCGATTCGGCTTTTATTTCCTTGATCTTTCGTCTATTCGACTTTTATTTCCTTGATCGAATCCAAATCGTGTCTACGAAGTGGTCTTTAGAAATTAGGGAATAGTTAGACATTTTGAGCTAAATCAGGTGAATACAGTGGTTGCATAACAAATCAATTTTAATTTCTGGCGAAATGGTCTAGAATTGTCAATGTTGTGTGAGCCAATGCATTATTATGAAGCACTAAGTAAACGATGCAACACTCAAATAATATTAGTTATTAACAGTTTGGCCAATTAGAAGGAATTCGTTGTGCACTGCCCCACGATAATCAAAGAAAACTATCAACATGACCTTGATTTTGGAGTGACTTTGGCACGTTTTTTCGGTCTTGGTTCACCTTTTGCACGATATTTACTAGATTGATTGATTGTTAATAGGTCGCAGACGTAGACCCAAGTACCGACTCCCGTAATAATGCATTTCATGACGTCTTGGTAATTTGAAATTATTGTTACACAGATATCAACACGACGCTTTTTTTCCAAAAAATTGAGCATATTTAGATCCAAACGAGATTTGATGAGTCTAAGGCACAATAAATATTTTAAAATGGAATTCACCAAAGCTTTTGTAATGTTCATAGTATCAGCAAGGTCTCTTATTGATTACAAGGTCTTTGATTTGATTAACCTGTTGTTCATCAGTTCAGGTTGATGGTCGTCCGGGAGGCTGTTGGTTTTCAATACTTTCTCGGACTTATTTAAGGTCTTTGTAGAGCTTGTAAATATCTTTTTGCGACATAGTATCATCACCAAAGGTTTGCTGTATTCTCAACATTTCGATTTCGAGATCGAATTTTTATTCTAGAAACAAAATTTAATGGAAATTCTTTGCTTACCAAAATCATACATAGTGAAAATCGACAAACTCACCTACGTTTGCTTACAAAAACACGAGTAGCTCTACAGCAATTGACTGTATTGACTTGAAACTCTACGCAGATATCAAAAACAGTATTACCAACTTACAATAAAATAATTGTATACTTTTATAATACCCGCGAATTTAAAAAAGTAATTCAGCTTATTTTTTGGAAACAGTAGCATCTATGCCATTTTTTTTTATTATAACTTCATTTGCTTTTTCACCTTAATCATAATTTACATCGTCGCTGTAGTATATTTGGTTAATCACAAGGCCCAATGCATTTGACGATGTGGCGCACTTCGGGGACCCGGGTTCGATTCCCGGCCGTTCGTAGAACGGAGCTGAACTGGAGTTATTGTTGGCCGTAGGAGATTGCTCTCGTAGCAATGAGTCCGCCATACATGTCAGTTTGATACATTAAAGTAGATGAACAAATAAATAAATAATTTACAATATTTGAAGCATATAATTTGGGTAATATTCCATTTTCAATCGGTGATTCTCAGTAACGCTGACCAAACACAAGTGTAAGTGTCGCAATTTTTATTAATATGTAACGATTTTATATTTTAATTTTCAATATAAAATACAAGTGTTAAATTATAATAAATAAGAAGGAGTAAAAGTTTCACAGAACACAGTAAGAAATGAGTAAATGAGAAAATAGTACGATTGAATAGAAAGCAGGAATCCTAATTGATCTACATAATAGTTTTAATGAATGATTTCTCATTAGATCATCATATATTATTTTTATCACGGATATAATGCAATCGTTTATTATTAATCTAAACCTAATGTAGTTTTTAATTTGTTGTTAAATATGTGAATTACATATCTAATATTCTTGTAAGTTAATTTATCCTCATTATTTTCGTATCAAATTGTAATTCAAACGTAAATGTAACGAGGAAAAAGTAAAGAAGTGGGAATTAATTATTTTTATAGATATCCACTTTATATTTGTAAAATGTAAATTTTCTTCAATCGAATTTTAATTGATCTTATTTGCAAATTTGCTTTGAGAAATTTTCTTTAATTTGTTTACTATTTAGAAATATTTCTAATATAGGGGTATGATAGACGATCTACATATTATAAGAGTCCTGGTTCTGATAATTTTTAATTAAATATGCGGTTAATGTTTCCAATCGTTTGAGGAAAAGCAAAAAAAAATTTGTAATGATATTAACAACCGTTCCAATGACTTTCTATTAGTAATTTAATTTATTTTTATTGTCGTCTTTTTCCACATAATAAAAGACATATCAAATAAGAATTAATAATAGCATATAAATTAATATTTTAGCTTAAATTTTCGAACGCACTGTCTGCAAATTAAAATGGATCCAAAGATAAAATTAATCACTTTATTTTATTGTTTCATAGCGTCAGCGACTTTATTTATTTGCATATATTTTTACTCTTTAATTTCAATGTGTAATAAAACAAAATTAACTTGTTACCACAAGACTATACTTACACCTATATGAAACAATCAGTTACGGAGTAAGTAGCAAAATATTATGGAAGTTATTACTATCATAAATGATAAAAAATATAAAAAACAACATTTGAAACAAGTTATCAAAATGATGGAAAATTGCTTATTTGGTAATTAATGAATATACAAAACAATAGTTGGTTGATCTGAAGACATCGAATGTAAATAAAGAAATCTCTAGCTTGAAATTTCTCTACAAGGAAGAAGCAAATACAGGTTTTTTAAAGAATCCTTGAATATTCTGTGAGGAAAATTGACATATTTTCTGAATTCGCTTAGGAATTTGAATATTGTTTTTTATTTGAGAGCAGTTTACACAATCTGTTCAGAGATAATCATATTTCTAATGTTTCAAACCGATGATCTTCACAAAATAATGAATTAATATATTTTAAATCAATTTTGTGTCAAATCTAGATACCGCCAAGAGTTATTAATCCACCTGGGATTGATTGCAGGCTGGACATAAATTATGAATGTTATAATACTTTTAGGTGGCCCATGCGCTACTGCATCGTTTATTTTTAGTTTGTTATTGAAAACTAAATAAACTATTTTTTACAGTACACATGTCAAGTTCTGCTTTTCAGCTTCAATTTACCTAATAATCTTTCGGTTCTTATAAATTGTTAATCCATATTAATGATTTTTTACTCCTAAATTCCGAGAAGGTTAATGAATATTAACCAGGTTTATTTGAATAGTACAATTATTTAATATTTGTTTTAAATCCACGTGTTAATATTAGTCGGCATGAAGTATAATATTGTAATATTATTGGCGTTTTTAACGAATGCATTAAAACTCACGTAAGGTATGGGATGAATATTATCTAATGGTCAACGTACTCCAGCAACTCCAATAGTTACACATATTAATTAAGATAGACATGCCTCACGTATTGTTATCTTTTTGAATCGTCCCTAAACCTTACAAATATATAAGGTAAATTCAACAAAACAGCCCAAATGATAATATGTTCCACCATTCCAGCACGTACACAAATCAATTACAGCGGGCACCACCTACGTTTTAATACATGTAGGAACCATCTACGAATACTACAGTAGGGTAAAACTCTACAAAACATTCCAGATGATAATAGATCCCACCACTACAGCACCTACATAAATTAATTACAGTAGTTTCTACTAAGTATTGGAAAGTGTGAGAGTCATCTCCAAACATTATAGATGGAATGAAACTCAATTAAATTGGCATTGCGTTCCACCACTCCGGTTTGTACACAAATTAATTAAGTAACGTATGTACGTGAGACCATGTGTAAGAGTCATTACTGAACGTGGCGTTTGGTCAAAATAAGATTAAATAGATTAGATTTGATTTTAAAATATATTGTAAATTAATTTTCCCGCTCCCGAATAAATTTATGTATCATATAATTTTGTATGTAATAAAATATAATGAATTATACGTTAGATTCACTTTTAAGTCGATAAAATAGATTGAATGACCTTTTTATGATACAATTTTATATTATAGCTCGATTAGGATCGTGTGTCATAAAATTTACTATATCTGTAAGTAGTTTACTGTAATTGGTTCTAGCAGTAAAAATTTGATGTTACTTTTGTTCTAATTTATTTTGTACAGATAGGAAAATCGTTGGATTATGTAATAATGACATTGCAAATTCCATCGTGTTAAAAGTTTGGCTTTGTTACGAAAATTCAAAATTAAGACATTTATGAAAGTCGGTCAACGAAGCCACGAGAATTTATAAAATTACACCGTAAACCCTCATAATTTATATACGAATGTAAAAATTAAGGGTGTTTACATTAAAAGACCTAAAAAACTGTTACAAAAATTTTTATTGGCCTGTAATAATGTTAAGATAAGTATTTTAATACTTACCTTCCGTTGGTTGGGTAATCGTTTACGATTATTTTTTAAGGCAGTTACATTGTTTCATCAATTTTTTATTTATCTGAATACTTACTGTAAGCATTGATTATCTAAATATCTTAAATTTTATAAATAAAGCATCTTTGTTCCTTAATTTATATGAAACGTAAACTCTAAAAATAAATATCCAATTAAAAATTTATAATATCTAAAAACTTGGCACTCTTTGGCTTTGTTTCACTTAAGTAATTATTTGAGAATTCTGTTTTCATTTTATATTGTGATTGAACCTAAATCTGAATAATTGAAGTTAAAATAAATATTATTAAGGTCGTATGACATCAAAGTTAATAAATCGGGAATTGAAGCATATAAGTAAGAATAATAATGAATACAAAAAAGAAAATAACTTGTCATACCATGGTACTTCATATTTATGTATTTGCTGATAGCAATACATTTTCAGAAACAACCATATTTAATCTGAAGTTATTATTAGTTTACATAAACACGAAAAGGATTTAAAAAAGTGTTTTTTAATAATTCTACGAGTAACACGACCAATTTCAACTTTCTAGAAGTTAAATAAAAAGACAAGCAAGGTTCCTTTTAATACCATCTGCGACTAGTTTAGTGCACACATATTATAAATAAGGTTATTGATAATGATACCTTGGGATTTAGTAGAATTGAGTAACAGTTCAGTATAAGCTAATTTTCCAATAGTTTGTGATCAGTATTAAAGATGGGGCAAGATGGAAAGATGGGGCCACTGCCCACACAGTTATGGTCTCCATGGGCACAATTAGAGCGTTTTTTTCCGGTAAAAGTCATAAGCCAATTTGGAGACGTAATTTGGCCACCTAGATCACCCGACTTAACACTGGCTGACTTTTTTCAATAGAGTTATCTCAAAATAAAAGTTGTTGATACCTTTTTTAAATTTGGAGCAGCTAAAGGCTAAACTAATAAAATAAGCGGTGGTCATCTCAGTCGATGTTCTGCGGCGCAACATTGCTAATTCGCACTTACGCTTTAAGCAGTGTGTTCGCCCTGATAGGAGCCATTTCAATGATTTAATTTTCCGGACATAAAACCTGCACATAAAACAATATACTTTAGTTTACTATAATTAAAATTTTATAAATACAGTATTTGGATTTTTTTATTATTATTTAAATTTTTAATTCCGCGCTGTGACACGTTTATTTGAGAAGTTAGAAAATGAATACAGGAAAAAGATATTGTTTAAATACCGTAAAATAAATATAAACCTTAATAAACTGCTCTAAAGGAAACGAAACTTTTAGGGGAAAAAGTTAGAAAAATTTGAAAAGCGGTTTCGATTATTTAAGAAAATTAATAAAAATAATGATGATCCTTAAGATAATGATGAAGAAAAATAATACACTTGAAATATTTGTACAGAAGAATATCAGGAGACTGACTAAAAAAATTACTAATACAAACATACATAGAACTGTAAAACTTTACTATCTTTTGGGCGACTTGCCACAGTCGCGAAAAAAATGCTCATGAATTATTTTACCTAAAAGTCGCTTGGGTAGGATTTTAAAAACGAGATATGTTTAAAACACGATATTAAATATAAAAAACTTTACCCTGACAAGTAATGCCACGGACTGGTGCTCTTTTAATGTAACATTTTCCCTTAAACAATTACAGGCGTGTCCTCCATATATCCTTTGAATAATTTCGAAATAAAAAACCGATTTACAGGAAGGAGCGAGAATATATTAAAAATTGTTTAAAAGGGCGCTTCGGGAGCTTCGTGGGATTCGGTTGCATCATCGTTCATGTAGCCTACATAAACTCTTCTGCTAAATGGTATAAAGTATATTGATATTCATTTTAATAATACATAATATTTATTTAAGACTTTCTTTATATACTTCCTAAAGAAGTGATAAAATCGAGAAGGCTCTCAAAATAATATTAAAATTCTTTATCCCCTCTTAATGCTATTAAATTCTTTTCAATTGGTTGTGAAAGGTATATCGGATGAATCACATGTATATTTCTAAGTTAAATTTTCTAGGATAAGTTACGAATCTAGTGAAAAAAGCGAATAATTTTATGAAATTCACATTGAATTGAAAAATGTTGCTCCATCAGATCGAATTGCTTAAAAGTGCATTTAATTTTAGGAACTTTTAGGAAAACCATAGAAATATTTCACTTCAAAAACGTATATTTATTGTTTTAAAAATACATGTGTAATAATTGTAACTTTAAATAATATCGGTATAGAGTCCCCATGGCGAGATATCTATTCGCATCCGGCCAGTTTTTCATCGATAACAATTTTAGAATTATTTTATGTTTGGAAGCTCAGGTCTATATATACTTTTGAGCTATTTTTATCGAGACCTAAAGATGTTTTGATAATTTTTAATATAGGACTTGTTAAAATGAGCCTCATTCAAACCACACATCTGTACTATCGTCGTCGATAAACATTTCAAAATGTATGCCATGCGAATCGAAATCGACTTGAGAGAAGTTTAGCATAAAGTCAAATCTGTGTTAAATTAAATTAGGTCGACCAAGTCGTAGTATTGGTGTAAAATATTATAAATTTTTTTTCGCTATTAGTTATCTGTAAATACCGAATAAAAATAAATGATAAAAAGAATACCCATAGAGGTTAAAAATATTAATTGAAGAATATTCATTCTTAAGCTGCCTAATATTTTCTCCTAACGATCGCAATTATTATATGTCCTGCCATACAATTTTGCGCTTAGCTATCGGGCTGTGAGATATTCTGTTTGTCCGTGGTTATAATCTTCACAATTTCAGTTTGTAACAGTCACCATTTCAAACTCGGAACATGTAGTATTATTTAATTTAGATCTTAATAAATTATTCATCTCCCTACTCCTGAACATGTCAATTATTTTTATCTCTCAGTGTGGACCAAATTTCGGGAAACATTAATAACACTCCTAAACCTCAAAATAATTATGATTTATTTAACACTTTGAACTTACACGTGATATATATACATACTTGCGTACGTGTGTGTGCTTTTAAAGCTTATGGAATTTGAAGGGAGCATCTGATTGGGCAGAAATACTAAAACTATAAGTTTTACTATTTCTGACTAAAACTATAAGTTGTAAGTAAACTAAGAAATCCGTTCCGCTTTAGAGTTGAGTCATTGGAAAATTTAGACTTATTACCCATAAAAACTGAAGAACAACTAATTAGATTGGAACCTCACAAGTTTCAAGTTATTCTTATATTGTTTTTAGTTTTACTCAGATGTTCTAAACATTAAACTTTAGACATAAAATGTAAATTATTTCAATAAACTGGACAGTTACTGTATTACACGTGTGGGCAAAATGAAGCATATTGTGCTATCACTTGCACTCACAGGCCTTCTGGCAACGGCTAGTGATGCGTAAGGTCCGTGTCATAATGTTGGCGATATACCACGTAAAAAATCAAATCAGACATAATAATTTGAATGTCTTTAATGTTCGTGTACACGTAAAACAGCGTTATATACAGGTAATAAATAAACATTATAATACACATTTGAAAAAAACATTAATATTTTAATTAAAATTAGATTAAGTAGAAATGAATAACTAAGTCATTAATTAACCGTAACTAATTAAATGATAAATATTTACTATTAACTATTTAATTACTTGTTATTACTGCCAATAAAATTCTTGGTGTGACCGCAAATAAAGTAAGAAATAAATTCACTCCATCAGCCTATTATCAAAATCTCAAAGGCCCACAAAACGTTACAACAATTTAGTTACTAATTATTTCGATTATCATCGTCAGAAAATAAATTAAAACCATTCTGTCAAACGTTCAGAAATTTTTGATCGATAAAATCTGCACCTTTTATCTATTCATATCAAATAATTATAATATTACGTTCGGATATCTATCGGTTCATGTCTTTCAGTTATGTTTGAAAGGCAGGAACCCTCTCCTAACCCAAAAAAACCTAAAAACATTCAACTGGCTTCTATGAATAAACCTCTTAACTTTAGAACCAATTAAATATAAAAATATTTACTGAAATCCCAATACTAATATATCCTTTTTTACCTCATCTCTCGTTAACTCCCCATTCCTTTCTTATCCCTTATACGGCACCGATCTTAAGTTTGAATATCAAAGTGCCTATGTCTGATAGCCGTGAAACAATTTTATTTTGTGTTAAATGCATTTAAAAAGTTTGTGTAGATAAATAATTAACAGTTTACTACATAACTGCTATTTCTCATTTGATACGTTGTGGTTGGATGTAAGATATTTTTCAAGATTGGGATTTGAACCCGGGACCTCTAATACCCAAAGCGAAAATCATACCCCTAAACCAAAGAACCTTGTTGGAGTTTTTGAAATTTTAATAAACATGGATAAGCTTATTTTTTGAAATACAATTATTTTTAGGTACAAAATATATTCGGCAATAATTTTCGATAGATGGCACTATTTAGATGCATAATATTTATGCTTACGTTACAGTTTACCGGGATTATTTGGATCTGGTGAATATTTACAAAATTACGATGATTTCCGTCTACCGGACGTCCTATGATGGTTTTATTTTATTTATTTTTACCATAAATACGGTTTATTAAACAGATTGACTTGGATTCAAATATTGTTATTTGCACGAGTTATCAAGGAAACCTTGTAAACTATATTTAATTGCATCTGCTGTGTCCCTACTTTTATGTAAAGGAGATAATAAACTTTCTCTTTGTACGATTCGATAACTCAAATTACTCCCTTTAATGGATCCTAAACCGTAAAGAAATAAGCGCAATTCTGATATACTTAGAAACCGTTCGACGCAGAAATGAAAATTTGGTATACCTGTTAAGTATACCAAATTTTAATTTATCTATATACGTATTTTTAATTTATCTATATATATATTTTTATATATACATATACCTTAAAAATACTAAAAATGCTTCCACACTAATACAGATGTTAAATAACATTTTTAACTTTCTTTTTTCATTTAATTTGTCGTATGGAATACTGATTGGCTGAGTTACTTTTTTGCAGAATTACACGTGAGAGTTTTAAAGACGTTGCTGACAATATAAAAAACTTTTAAAGACGTTCCTGTATATCTCTCCCCTACTCTCTCTAATTGCGGTGCGGCTCAAGTAAACATTATGAAAAAACAATGTTACTAGAGGTTTACCTAAGTTTATGGAAAAACGAGGGCGATGATCACAAATTCCATAGCTTTTGGGAATATTTTTATTACAGTGATAGGTGAAATAGGCGACACATTTGCGAGAAAAATAAAGATTATTAATAATCTTAATATTTTAATATAGTTTAACGGAAAGAAACAATGTGTCTTTAATTTTGTATATATGCTTTAGAATCTACTAACTATGTGATGAGAGCACCATTGTGCTAAATACACTTTTAAATTACTTTATATATCGATGTGGTTTTAATTATAGTCTGGTTGTAAGAAGATTTTAGTTTTATTATGTCATTTTTTGGAATGTGGAAAATTTTGTTGCACACAAAAAACGTAAAACACTCCGCAAAAACATACTTTTTCGTAATATGACTCATTTAGAATATTTATAATACTTGAACCACATATCCATTTATTTAGAATATTTATAAAACTTGAACCACATTACCATTTATTTAGAATATTTATAATACTTGAACCACATTACCATTTATTTAGAATATTTATAATACTTGAACCACATTACCATTTATTTATAGGTAAGTATACTTTTAAAAATGTGTTTTATGTTGCAATTGGTTTTATAACTTTTTCTCAAAAGTATTTACTCAGCTGATGTTAATACATAAAAGAAAGAGGCATTAATTTTGCTTCATTGGCAAAATGTTGAAAGGTATTCAAATGTAATCAATTCTCATGAGAGTAATTCGACAGAGAACTGCTTTGCTTTGATGGGGCTTTTTTCTGACAAGAGAATGAAATCATTTGATCACTGAAACGATTTTTACCTAAGTAAAAACCATTTCAATAAAATATATGTAAAAAACATCCGTAAAAGTAAGATCACCTTCTTCTAGTATTATGAACTGCTGAATTCATAGTAAATATTATAATGTTAACTGAAGAAAAAACATTTAATATATCATCATTATTAATTGTGAATTATATTTTTAATAGTTCTTTTGTAATATAATTTTTAGTCATTAAAGTTCTCATCATTAAAGTTCAAAAATTAATTAAAATTGCATTTCAATGTTACATGTTATGCAGTCTGAGGATGTTCTCTTGGTAGTATTGACGCCATTCATTTGGGTCTATTAGAGTTAACTGAAATGACAAATGAATTTATAATATTCATGATAATTGAATATATAACGTTAAGTGTGATTGAAGTTAGATCGACCGAAATTTTAGTAACTTTTCTCAGTAATGCCTTTGCGTTCACAAGGGGTTCAAGCAAGGGTTTTAAGGGCAAAAATATTTATTAGTGAAATGTCCCTAGGGAGTATATGCATAATATTTTCTGAATTGTCAATTCCGAAAATAACTTTAGCAGAGTTAATTATCATATGCTGCTAATAGATACCGTTTCATTAGAGACAATTTTTAAGTAAAATCAAACCATTTTTACGATATAAGCATCCCTCCAGCTTTTAATTATGTAACATATACTACAAAGGGAGAATTTTTTTTCTAATTTTCTTTATTTATCTGTCTTCTTTTCTATTAGAAGAGCATTATATAATAACAACCAAACTAAATTTAAATACTTTTGCTTTATAATTTGTTTCTATATAAATTTTATAATTCGACCGCATTTCCGACCTGTGTCTCTTTTAAACCCTATTTGATTTTCAAATTGCGATAAAAATATTTAACAAGTTGTAACATGTAAACCACGTTTTATGTCCATATGTGTGTATATATATATATATATATATATATATATATATATGTATATATATATATATATATATATATATATATATATATATATTCAGTTCATCATTACACCCAACACTTTGTATCCAAATCAAGCCCAGCTAACTATAACTACATTAAATAAATCTGTACGTTGTGATTGTGTATCTTAAAGTACTTTACTTATTTAATTATTTTTATTAACCCGGCGTCGTTGTGGCTACTAAACAGAACTTAGCCGTTGTGGCCGGGTAAGTTGTGCCCATGTGCATTATTGTACACTGAATCAAGCCTATGTCAATATTAGTTTTCTATATTAGGGAAATAGGTAATTATAAACATTATTTATAAAAATTAAACATTTGTTTATCATAAAATGAGCAAATCATCATCAAATTAGATCTTCTTATTCTGAGATCATTTTTTTAGAACGTAACTTAAAAATATATTCAAAAATAAAAAAATAATTAACATTTAGAAACAGAACATAAAATTTTCTTAATACATAAACATGAAATCAGGAACTATATATAACAAAGCTTATTTATTAATAACATACTGACTAATTCGATATCGAGATCAACGCAACTTTGGCATAATGGAATAATGTGCAGCATACAAATAGGCTTGTTACACTTATTGCAGTTATGCCTAATTTTTTTGTCTTTGGCAGAAGGACAGTGTTTGCATCTCCTGTATGTTTTTGAAGTTTTATTCGGAGGGTAGGTCATAACTTCAACTTGTTCGTGAATACGTTTACGTAAGCCTCTCGGTAAGTTCTCCATATTTTTTCTCATGCGAAGATGACCTTCAAGCATTGATAGACCGAGTTTTCCAAGGAAATCACGTCGGTTTGTTTTCGAGTTATTATTTTCACGAAAAATAATCACGCTATTTATTGCAGCTACATTCATGACCGCATAAAATACTGTCATTGCCCAGAGTTTAGAGTTTCGAGATACATCATAGGTAGCACAGAGCTCATCAACCACATCGACGCCAGCTTTCGTAGAATTATAGAATGTGATTATCTCTGGTTTCCTTTTTTCACCACTAGCAGGATCAATGTTTTGGTCATGATGAAGGGAAGACAATACCAGCACCACTTTAGACCGATTAGAACGCTTAGGCGATTAGAACGATTTAGTCCGGCTAAGTATAACAAGCCAAAAAAGGTAATAGTTCGTCTATAGTTGTCTCTTTCAATAAATACTGAAGCGATTGTTTATTGTTAGACAATTGTCTCTGTTTAATCTTAGCATTAGTATGACGAAGTATTTGTTCCAGCATATTATTAGTTGTAAAGCGTCTCCAACACTCTATTTCAGTCTTATCATTTTGCGCAATAAGCTTCACCCCAGGTTTTTGTAATATTATGTTTTCTGACCTTGTGCGAACATTGGTCCGAGGGGGTTGCGAAGACCATTTGGTGGAATTGTCTTTACCAATATAAAACTGCTGGTTACTTGTTGAAACAATTGCTTCTTGCTCATCATCACTGCATTCTTGTTCCGTATCACTGCCTTGACTTCGCTCTGAAAGATGGACGATTTCACCCTCATCGTCTGAGCTGCACTGTCCATTGTCACTAACGTTAGCTTGTTCAAACAAGGCTGGGCGTCGACTTTGTTCCTTTTCATAAGACATGGTTCATAAAACTGTGAAAAACGATATGCAATTTATCAATAAACAATAAAAAACAACAAATAAACTGTCTCTATAAATGTTACATAGCCATTGTGGCCGGGTATAACTTATCCGCGCGCTCTTTATACACGTGTAAACTCCTTCGTCGCCGCAGCAACACTAAATAGACAAGTGAATACGCGAAAAGAGGTCAACAACCGCAGCTACTGTAACGGACAATTTACGCGCGCATTTTGTTTTAAAGTTATGACCGTTTTAAAATGCATCGGGTATTAGATACCCAGCAACAATGACGCAGGGCTAAAACTACTGTATTGCTCTCGTCTTTTCCTATTAAGAAATTGACAAAATAATATTAGAGTTATTGTTCGACGGCGTTAAATGCGTCTATTTGATTTTATACTGAGCAAAACTGAAGTCTGAGTTTGTGGACACAACTTAAGTAAATACAATAATATAATTCGCACTGGTACGATTTTGGTAATATTTTAGACTGAAAATATATTCCATAGTATTCCGCAATTATTTGCATTTGTTTCATATTGGCGAAGAAAATAATGTAAATTTTGCTTTGTCTTCTAGTTTTGAAATGTTGAATTCTCCGAATACTCCTGTGACTGTAACTTCTATTTATTTACATAATTGTTAAGTGATTATTTGAAATTGCATCGCGTTAATTTTTGTAAACAATGACTAAACAAATTCAATTTTATGTAATTTATTAGGGATGGGAAAATAATGTATTACTATTAATATGCTTAATAACCGCTCCATTTATAATTTTTATCAATGGTTTAAATATTTCATGAATATGGTCATTAATTTTTTCATTTCTCTTGTTTGTGCTGTCATCATTGAAACCCATTTAATAAATCTGCTAATAAATATCTCAAATCACTAGTCAAGGTAAACACATTATTTCAATAACTTCATTTACCTGCATCGGTTGATTAGTTCGTTAAGTTATGGCATGAATAAACAAACACGCCCAAAAAAAATTATTTCTCCAAAATGCAATAATCAGTATAAAGAATTTAATGTAAAAATTTTAAGAAACGAATTGGACTCTCATTATTAAAGTTTTGGGACCACATTATTTAAAGCTACATATATTTTAATTATCCACTTTTCAATTTACGTAAGCGTAATTCGTGTGTAAGACTTCCTTATTTCTACTTCACTTTAAATTGATACTATTGAGAATCGATCCATCGAACTTATTCAATCGAATAGAGTAAGGAAATAGTAAATATTTTAATGGTTAGAAATGCAATCTCACATATCTTCACACATGCGTATGTACATACGTGTAGATAAATGAAGGAAGAAATTTTCCAAAAGGAAATTTAGATTTTGTTAAACATTTTAATGAAAGTTAAAAAATGGAATAAGGAAGAGCTAGAGGAAGATCTTCTTTTTCGAGACAGCAAAATTAAAAGTTGATTACTTATAAAATTATCCGATTTCATAATTGAGTGACTTTTCAAAAATCTATAACATTAATGGTTTAAAATTAAAACAATTATGAATTAAACAAATTTTAAGGTTTCAATGTCCCTTTTTTATGGAATATGGATCTAATGGAAGCCATGTTTTTATTTGTTACTAAATTCAAAATGAAGCTAGAATTATAACAAGTATAAAAATGTAATTAACAGAAAAAAATTTCTAGTAAAATAATTCCAAATCTCTATGAGTTTCAGGGATAATTCCGAATAAAGCATTTTTTTGCTGAAATTATATGTTAAAAGTAGATTTCGTATAAGTACTGAATTACACTTGTTTCCATTGGAGTCACTCTATACGTAATCCTCTAGTCGATAAAGCAGGCTCATTTTAGATTTTTCCCTAATTTTGTGAGAATTATCTCCAGTGCCCCAAAGAAGAAAATCCAGTTTCATTTAATTTGCATGCGCCAGTTCTTGTTTACTCAAATAATTATCTTTAAAAACGTCATTTTTATACTTTAATATTTCCACCGGTAAAATTTCCCGATTACAGATATCTACACTTTAGGACAATATTTTGACAATAAAGAAGAGTAGCTTTTGGGTGCAGTATTTAAATTCACACAGTTAATACCGGTGAAAAACAAATCGGTGCTAAAATACGCGCATTTTACTATTTTTTTATCATTTGACTCCAGTGTCTCAACTGTTCAATGTAAACTGCTAAAATTTCTCAGTCGTCAAGTGCTTAGAAGAAATAAAATCAAATTGACTCCTTTGTTTCACATTTACTAAAAAAATATGTGTTTTCCAGGTTTCGTTGGGTTATGTTGTAACCCAATGGCCCATCTGAAGATATTGAAATAAACATAGTTTCATTATTTGGGAATACTGAATTTCTACAAACTTAACGCCAAATGCATTCAATATTTGCTATAAAATAAACATATGAAATTTACAAGATATTTAGTTCCTACCTTAGACTTCAAACATCTGCAATGTTCGTTTTGTTATTTTTATCTTTTGTAGGTATACCGTTAGGTAAATAAAAATAACAAAATACAGTCATCCATTTATTTTTAAAATAAATTTAAAGAATGGGCGTTTTGAAAAATAGACTGTCAATAAAAATTAGTAGCAAAGCGCCTATACGCTATGGTTTTTTAACGATAATAATAGCGATAGAAAAGAAAATTGCAAGATAATTTCACCGTCAGACGATCGTTAAATGTAACACTAATATCTATCACAATTTACCTATTAAGAGAAGAAAACTACTTTACAAATACACACGCAGGTAAAGATATGTAATGTTTTGTACAAATGATAGTTTAATTAGAATAGGTTTATTTACAAGATTAGCAATTACCAACGTTTTAAAGTAGTGTTTACATTCTTGACGAAAACTTCCATTTTTGCCAAGTTTCCTCTAAATTTTGAGAATATGAGATAATTTTAGACACAGCAAAAAAGATGAAACCTGCGCATATTCTTCATGTCTATTACTTTTTATTAATTTGATATATTCATGTTATAAAAATGGGCTTTTAGCAACTCGTTCAACATCGAAGTCGCTAAGGAGGGGAAAGTTTAGAGGATTCATTCCAAACAATTATGCTTTAATTATAAATGTAAGCAGCAAATTACTCATTTTATCTTCTTTGATTTATATAAAAAAATTTAGGTTTACGTCACGAGAAAAATAAAAATATATAGTCAACGAAAGTATAGTTTCAATCTTCTATACAAGTGTTACGTTACAAGGGACCGACTCGTGCATTACATGTGACGAGATGCATTTGTGAGCGGTTGTGTACCGGCGTAGTGGATAAAATCATTTTGCGATCTCGGCTACACTATTAATGTAATTATAACTAGATTGGCCATTCCTAACAAAGGTAAACAAATTTATCTATTTGAAGTATTTGTAAAAAAATTTGACTTTATATAAACAAAATTTACTTTATAATTTTAAATGTCATTTTGTCCATCAGATACCACTTACTAATATAATTTTAATGATAATATGGTCATAATTTCTCAATGATAAATTATATAATTTCACGTCAAAAATTATTCTTCTTCTACCTCTATTCTCTCCTACTCATAAAACATTAAAAAAAACACTAGGGTTGATACATTAAATTACAATGCAAAGGTAATATTTAGGTCTGTAGGATTTTTAGATCAGAAAAAAAACATTATAAAATTAAAATATGAAAATTATATTATGGCCAAAATAATATGATTTTTCAAATTACCAAAATGTCAAACATATTGTTTTTGTAAATAATGAACCTAACGAGTCAATTGTGGGTTTATATTTTCTGTGGTGTATGCACTCAATCTAGAAGAAATCTTAGCTGTTAACATCGGACAGTCGAGAAAGGGTCCAGTGAAAAATGACGAGAAATAAGTAAAATGCACGTATTTCAGCACTGCGGTATTTTTCAGGGGTGTTAATAGTGTAATTTCAATTTTAATACCAAAACTACTACCTTTCATCTTTAAAATATTATGCAGGACGTGTATAAATCTTGGGAAGAAAAACTTTAACAGCTAAAATATTAAAGTAAATTTTTTTTTATGTTTAATAAGAGTGGACTAGCAAATTCAAAAATTAAATGGCGCTGGATCTCTTTCCTTGGCACCCTAAAAAGATTCTTATAAAGTCTTTAAATTTTTTTAGACGTTTTCATGAAACGACAGATTGCAGAAGCTCGGGGCTGGCATTAGATTCGATAATAAAGATTACACCTGTGGGTGTGCATTGGAGGCTTGCGTGACTACTAAGCCAGATAAAAAATTGATAATAAAAGTCATGAAAGGTGTCGTAAATAATTTCAGGAAAGGAATACTGTGACAGATATAACATTTTATTTCCTTTGTAGCATAGTTTCAGTGAGAAAACATACAACAATCATTATTCGATTCAAATTAAAAAAAACGCTTTGTCCGAATTACGTAACGCGAATCAATGGCTCGGAAGGATGTTTCGATAAACGCATGATTTCTTCCGTGCGACACAAGGAATGTAATAAACATTTAAAATACGTGTGTAAATACTCAGTACAGAATTGGAAAAAGTTATTCCTCTTTATTTCTTTCTGCGTTATTGAAAATATTTACGAAATAAGTAACAAAATTTCAACAAAGCGTGAATACTTTCGAGCGAAACAACATGTAAAGAAACGTTCATAAATCTCCAATACATAGTTGAAATATGTTATTCCTCTTCATTTTCTACTGAGTTATTAAAAATATTTATGAGCAAGTAGCAATGTTTAATCAATTCTCGTAAACACGGAATAAAAAAAAAATATAGAGTAAATGTATATTCTAGCTATTCAGAACTTTCTTTGTAAGTTATCTGAAATATTGTCTGACATATTCCCCTAGTCGGCACTCAATTAGTTTGTTCATATACATTTACTTCTATATTAATTAGGTCAGACTTCATTGTATAAATTAATAAGTTGGTAGGTAGGTAAAATTAATTCTACTAGTATAATAATACTAGTAGAATTAATTTTATAAACCTATTACTAATGAGAAGTACACGAATGTAACTAATGAGAGTATTTAAAAAGTAAATTTGCTAATATTAACTGGTCGAATTAAGAAAATAAGTAAGTTTGAAATAGGGAGGATCTTACATTTCTTTAATTAAGATTGGGAGGAGCAGGACTTTTCCATATTACTTTTGTAAATTTTTGTACAGAGCGCGTTTCTGATGTCAATGTCCGGATAATTTGAGTTGTTCGAAATATTATAACGAATTTCAAGTATGTGTAGATGTTGCTAATTCTGGACTTTCAGCTATGTAAGGCGTGACTTTTGTTAAAAAATACGGCGACATATTTTAAGGCCAAAAATAATCTCTGATGATTGAGAGTGTACTTTCTGTATTTATATTTAGTCGATTTTATAAATTTTCGGCATAAACAGAAAATGCATGATGTAATTGAATATTTTCAAAATTATCAATATTCAAGGTTCAAAATTAATTTTCTCGAGAAAAATTTATACAAGTCTATAAAAATATAAGGAGGAATAGTACATTGTTTATCTTTGTGAAAAATGATTCGAGCGAAAGCCACCTTTTTGTCTTATTTCTTTAGATTTAGTTAAACATTTAAAGAAATTACATTCAAAATGGAATAAAAATGATGCTGAACTAACAGAAATTATAAAGGAATGCTTGTAAATTCATAATATTGTTACTCGTATAATTCCGAAGCAACACATTTTGTATACTGAATCATTTTACACATTCAAATATTAAAGAAAATCAAAATAACATCAATCACATTGGTGTAACTTTTTTAAACTTTTGCTTTTAATTGTGTTTACGAAATTTTTCTCTCTGCGTTTAAGATGGTAAATTTTCCCCATATTCGTTTTGGTTCCTTAATGATTTACGCCTGTAGTAATCAGTTGATCGGCTTAAGTAACGACCATTTTTTTATTTTTTATTCTTTTCTGTTTGTGTGTTTTAACTTAAATAATTGAAAACAACTAGACAAACTTCGAAACAGTTTCCAACATTGAATACTTAGATACCCAATAATAAAATAAGATACCTGTCATTACAACATGATGTGAAATTTATTTTTGTCTATTTGGTTCTTTGCACGAACAGTCCATAAAAATTACTAAACATATAGTATTTAATTAAACAGGGTTAAAGATTTTAAAAACAAAATGAAGTGAAAATAATCTTGATAAAATATGAATAAGAATTAAAAATTGTATATTACTCGTAAAACAATTTTGTTTCCTTTTCGGCTGATTTGTTCGCTATTACTTATATGACAAAAAATACTGAACGAACCATGATTAAATTTTCAATGTTATGTAAGTAGGTATAGTTACGGAAAGAGGGCTAAAAGTTCTAAAAACAAAAATGAAGTGAGCATTATCTTGATAAAAGTAAAACAACACTTTTAGTATATCAAAGATATAAAAAAGTTACAAATGACTGCGAAGAAAATTATCATTTTAATATTTTTAAAACTTTTCAATTTTTTTTTTTATTAATAAGGAGAATAACTATTGAATAAATGTTAATAATGTCAGAGTATTAATGTTGTATTACCTCCAAATGGCTTCGACAGACGGCACTATACGTAAGTTACATCTGCACTGTCGAAATCATTATAATGATAACCACCACGCAAACTTTGAGGCTTGCAAAAGTTGATAGATTTAATATAATTAAAATAAATTAAAAATAAGTATAATATAAGGATAAGAGCAAAAATAAATTTAAAAAAATCTGTACCTATTAATCTCACATCTAAGGAATAGTTTTATATCTAAAGAATCTTAGTTGTCGTCTTCCTTTGAGAGTGTTTTGAAATATAGCAAATTCAAATAATGATTTAATTGTGATAAAGAAATAATCTACAATTATTCATGACAGCAGCCTCGAAATGCTCTTGATTTCCAAGAACCAGCTTTTACCATCCAGTGTAATGTCATATTAAATAACAATTAACCTGTCTCTTGGAAAGTCTAACTTCGTAACGAGGGTTAATAAATGATTTACTCTCAGTGGCGGTACACTTGCAGTAAAGTTACAGCTCGACTTATAAGTTTGTCACTTATTTACCTACCTAACTTTTTCAGGTCACCTACTTAGGAAAGTTACTGCGACCATTTTAATCTGCAACGTTTTATTAAAATTAAATATTACCGAATTAGCTAACTCCAATTTAAACTAGAATATTGATGGATAAATAGGATACTTGTAATAAATAATGTACCCTTTAACGTCTGTGTTTCTTTTCATAATTAAAATATAGTTTCATAAATAACTTTTTAGATAATGAGGAAGCTAATATTTCAAATGGTTTTTGTCAGTTTTTAAATTTCATATAAACAGTCTTCTTAAAATGAGTGAAAATATTTCAGTTAGTTGTAAATTTCTCCTAATTAGGGAAAACAGCAAATAATACGTTTATGCTACGAGAAATATTCTTTAAAAGAATAAACATTCTTTAAATTATAATTACATAGTTGCAGGTTTAATCACAGTTGTGAAATTAAATACATTAACAACAAAAATATCCTAATATTTTGTCCACTTATCTCAGTATGAAGATACTTGTAAAGTATAACAATTTTATCTATTTCATATGAATTACGCAGAATTATCTATTTGGCTGATGATAGAAGACTTTTCTAAATATGGAAGGGATATATAGTAAGCCCAGCCTGATATTTCACATGAGCTTGATTTTTAAAGGTGGTGCAATAAAATTAAAGTTAATATTTTTCCTAAGTGTAAATGTTTCGTAATACATTAACGATGTTTAATTTCCTGTGCAATTACTCTTTAGCAACGGCATCACTCAATATTTAAGAAGAAATTCTTGCATCATTACGGCTACTAAAGTCATCGAAAATACTTACCTCTTTAGAGGTCCGTAATAGAAGGGTTTAAACAATTTCTTATTTTATAAACCATTTGCATACATTCAGACATCAGCGGCGTATATATGTCCACTTTTTCTGTCCGTCCCAGACTTTTAATTTCTAAACAAAATAAGGTAGAGGCTTGAAATTGTCTCATAATTTGTAGTTTCTCAGATCAAAATTGGAAATAAAATTTTAATGGCTCCTTTACATGTAAAACTGGTTGAAAAGATACTGCATTTGGATGTGGGGTGTAAAAACTCTTGGTTCAGAATACGAATCTGTTTTTAATTTTTTTTTGTACTGAAAAGACAATTCGCTGTATTGAGAAATGTTTCATGTTTAGTTTGAGTTTCTTGTTCAATAATTCATAATATATGTGGTTCTATTATAATATTTTTTGTATCTTGTATTTAAACAATGGACATTTAAAAAATCAAATTATAAATTACAAACAAATTGGTAATATAACCAAATTAATTTTATGATATTTTACGCAATATTTGTACGCCTACGAAAGACATACTAGGCAATACATGTATGTATTGAAAGGCATTACACATATTGAAAAGTAATATTAAATTTAGCCAAAAGGTTATTAGAAACGCCATGTGCCTTTAAAAGTTTACATTTTTATAAGTATCTAAGTATGACCGAAAACTTCCTATTGCGAGTTCTACTCGTACTTAAGATTGATCCATGTTGAAAAAATGGGAGTCCCGTTCTCATTCCAAATATTAAATGAAATGTTTTGATAAATACTTGTATGCACAAGTCATTTTCAGAACGCGGATTGCATTCATGCCCAGTGAATAAACAGTTTTTGGATTTAAATTTTTGGTTTATTTACATATTAATGACTTTAAAATAATAATTATTGATTTATTCCTACAGGAAATGGAGCGTATAATCATCATTTTTAAAATTGTGCATTGATAATTCATCGAATTATCATAATAAATTAAATATAAAATCAAACAATTCAAATTCAGAATTTTTGACTGTCTAATCATGATTTCGTTACACAAAAATTACAAAAGTTTTTGTGACATAGTTTATCAGAACGTCGTTTCTTTTATTACTAATTTATCGCTAAATAAAATCTAAATATACAGAATTTTGAATGTATTCATGTTCCTTAGTGCTACTCTGTAAGACGGAGGTCTATGAAAATATATTTAAAAACTCAAGTCACTGTCAACTTCATCTGTACGAGTATTATCACTTTAGGGCGACTCGATTCTTTTCGCCACGACTCGCTAGTTTAAATGAAATTTTAAATTACAATGAAAGTTTAAATCGTTATTACGTTAATATTCTTATTAAGCGATGGATTTAAATAAGTCCCCGCTATATAAATGTATATTTAAATCTACAATAAAAAAACTGAAATAAATAGATGACAAGGTGGAAAAAATTATATGAATGGCTTCTTATTCAGTTGACCTGTAAAACACTAGAAAGGACACAAACTGAAAATAGTTTGAATCTTACCCGTTTGTCGAACTTTGCTATAAAGGGGGTACTTCAACATATATGTCTATAAAGAAAAGTTTCCGCCGCTGATGAAGCCAATGGTATTTGATGTCGTCGAACTCGTAAATATCCATTCAAATATTAATTTTAGAATTCATAAATAATATTGAGCTCCTCTTTGAGATATTTTGATGGATACTCGCGGATATTTATGAAGATTATTTTGATACTACTCTAATATTTATCTTCTCCGAAATAAAGTTTCCAGCCTTGCGGAGTATTATTGTCTTCTCTTTGATTGCTATCTTTTAATGGAAAACAATATTTGTCAATAACTATTCATTATATTGAAATCATTTTAAAAATTAATGTTTCCCAGTTCGACGAAAGCACGTGGAATTGTAAATAATTATTTTTGAACTCAATCGATGTATTTGAACAAAGACTAATTATTTTATTCAAATATTTGTTTTTAATTTAATTGATGATGGTATGCTTTTATGTAATCTCGTTGACTTGTACTCGTATTCTTTTCTTTAAAAATACTGGAATATTGACATACTGTAACTTTATTTCTAAACATTTGCTGTTTACGAATTTGAAGAATGATATCAGTAACACTTTAAAAATTGCTTGATTTTTGTCGTTTGCTGAAAACATGAATATTTTTTTCGATTATTATAAATGTTGCAGATTGTGCACGGCTATAAAATGATAACCGCAGTCAAATTTTCACCAACGTCAAAAATTTGAGAAGGAAGCTAAATTTGGGCATCGGATTTTATTCTCTACCAAGTTTTCATAGCGGAGCAATAAAAAAAGTTAGAAAGATTGATTTTATTGCGTTACTAAAAAGATTTCGAACGCGTTTATCGGTTCGCTTCCTGTACGTGAGATTAATAGAATGCTGACCTATTTTAGATATTAATACTAAGTTAAAGACACCCAGTTGGTCGAACGGATACAAAACGGGTTCCATAAGGTATTTTGGTTACATTCCATTTTTATTAACGGCTTTTATTTCGTATGTATTAAATTTGTATTCTACAAAATTTTTGGTTCTGCAAAATTTATTTTCTGATTTTAATTAGATGGATTAATTTTATTAATTTTATTAATAGTGTATATAGTCTTTCTGCAATACCGTCTTCCGAAAATTAACTACAACAAAAATCTATAATTTCAATTAATTCGTGATGGATAGAGGTATTTTATTAAATTGTGGTTTGAATTTTCATAATCCTGGGTACAAAAGTATTTCATTAGTTGGTGAGAATTACAAATATGTTGTGCGATACTAGTTATATTTCCTCGACTTAATCCATATAATTACATTTGAGTATACCTATATATTTTATTTATGTTTCTCTTTGATTTATTTTCGTTTTATTACGTTATTACGTTCTCGGTTATAGACCTGGTATGTGATAGATTCTGGGAATCAATTATTCACTATCCTGTTGCCCCTTTCTTCGATTTTTATACTCTACAAAATTCTTTCGTTGCATTGATGAAAGTTAAGATAATATCTTAACGCATATTCAATTGTTAATTATTACCCTACTTTTTTGATAGTATTACGTTATTGAGGTATCGACATTTCTGGTAGGTATATTATATTCAGCAAGAGAGCTAGTCCTAAAACAGCATGTCTTTTTTGTACTAACAATATAACTTGCTTTGCTAAAATGTACGTTTCATTTCTGTCCCAGTGATGTCAGAAATAATTCCACGCTTCAAAATTACTTTACAGATTCTCATCTTATGAAAATAATACTTGGGTTATTTCTTTATCCGGTTACGGCAATAGTGACAGAAATCTCAACTATGAAAAGTAAAACTGGGGACTGTGAAAAATAAGGTGACACTGGTATGCACGCAGCTCAGAAAAATTACACGCGAAGTTACTTTATACAAAACCGATAAAGCGCGAATTTGGCTTGCACATTGAGGTTTCCTTACATTGCATCGTTTCAAATGAAATAACTTTATTCATCGTAAGTCTTCACTAATATTGATTACCTAGTGCAATTAATGTTTAATAATACCTAATATAATTAAGTAGGAACGGCATATATATTTTCCTGAAGATCTCAAAAAGTACGACGTCTGGAATTATGGTTATAAAATTACTACAACTTGTTCGTAGGCTTCTAAAAGTCCGTATTTTCATAATTTTTGAATCGAAACTTTGAAAAACGTGGGAAAAGTTTTTTATTTGCATATTTTTCAGTTCATCTCTGAAAACATTTTTCCTTAACTTTATGTAGTATACTTAAAATGATGATCAAACATCTTTGAGACCTTTTAGTTACCATTTTTAACGATTATATCATACTATAAATATAATGTTATACCATACTGTAAAGGAAATTTTAAATTTTTCAGATTTGGACAAATGAGGTATCGTTAGAGTTACTTAAACCTTCTTTATCTCTTTAGGTAAATGATGTCACCATCCATGCAACAGGGTGACTGAAATTAGCAATTTTTTAGAAAGTAAAAATGAAAAATTCAAGAAGATCATCCAGACGAGCATCGAATAAAAGATTTCCAATATTTAGTATATTGTATAACTAAATACGACGTTTGTTGTTTAATGATTTGCATAGAATTTAGCTTTATGTTATTCAACAACGTTCGAATAAGAAATTTTGTTTACAACCTTAAATCGTTAGTTAACATTCCGTTATTAATCACCGGAAAATAAAAAAAGGAATTGTATATAATATAAATAGCCCCATAGAAAATTAACGGCTTTGAAAGAATATTTCATTTATACAAAATATTCATAAGATTTCAATGAAGTAATTTATTTGAGTTCATTACGAATTGTATCAAAGAAGTTGTATTAAATGACTAATTCAAAAATAGTATCATAAAATATACAGAAAAACGTGATAAAATTTACTTTGAATTCATTTTGTAAATTTCTAGGTTTATAGTAGGATTTCTTCCTGTTAAGGGGCATATCTTCTTAAATAACTAAACAAATTCATGAAACCTTTTACTTTTTTCCCCGTATCTATATTATTTTCTTGTACCTTAATTTTATTGTTTAATATTTTTAATCCATTTTTATTTTGATTTCTTAATAGGAAATATATTCTACAACTTATTTTATATACCATTGCTGATAGCAACACTCCACAGTCATTTGTTTTCATACATGGAAATGTGAACGATAAAGCGCTTTCTGTGTCGTCCGGTGTAAACCGAAGTCTCTCGCTGTATATTGAAGTTTGTATAGTATTCACTAACATAATTTGTATAGCTTTGCGAATTTAGAAAAACTAGTTTAATTAGCTCGAATCAGAGGGCCAATGAATTTTCCTACACTAACACCATACTCATTCCAATTTTAGACATTTTTATAAACGAAAGGACGTGTCTGGATCATACAGTAGAAATTATGTTTCTGTGCACGGCTATGCCCAGTAAATATTAGTGGCAAATACATCTATTTTATGCAAACAACTTGCAATTTATGTTTTATGCAAATATTATTATTATTCTTCGCAATATATTTTTTATTACAAAATGTTGTCATCGTATATTATTGCCACAGAGGTATAAATCATAAATTAAAAAAATGTTCTCGCTCGTAATCGCATTTTCCTCCTTAAAGTTCCATATCTAAAAAAACTTTTAAGCATGAGTAGAACTCGCACTACGAGGGTCCCGTACACATTTCGACAGTTTTATACATTTAAGCGTATATAATATTTCTATTAAGCTATTTAAAGATATAAATTTTTCACAATGTTAATATATTGTAACGTATTACATCTTCAACAAGCTTAAAAATCTGGTACATATTTCAAAAATCTAAGATAATTGCTATAGTTTTTATGTAATATTCTAGTTAGATTTGACTAATAACGTTTTTTCGTGATTTTTGGTTCATTCGTTTTGGAAATAAGGTGGCAGAGTGGTATAACTTTCCAAATATGTAAGTATCTAAGGATTTTAACGTGATATATAAAATGAGAAATAAAAATATTTTGTAAGACCTTTATTCAATCCCTCTTTAATTATTATACGAATACTATTATTATACGAATACGAATAATTATTATAATAATACTAAAAAAGTTGGTGGTTTAATATTTGTGCAAATATGTGAGTTAATGAGATGTATAACTATGCCAACGTTTTTTTTAACTCGCATGTTTTCTGAGAAAATTGACTGAAAATGAAATAAAATATAAGTGTATTATTTGTTATATCTTTCGTAGGAATAAAAATATGGTGCGTATTTAAAAAATTATTACATCTAAAATATTTGCTATAATTGTCCTATAATTTTTGCGTGGGCTTCTAGAGACTCATATTTTTTATAATGTTAGTTTGATTAGTTTCGGAAATTCACGGAATAAGTATTTTTCAGGATATATCTGAAAATGTAATACCTAAAACTATGAAAAAAAAATGTTTGAGACACTTAATTTTAAATGTGATAATCATACTTTATTTTCGAAAATTATTTCATACCAAATTTCAACTGAAAATAGCGCACATATAGGTCGCATTGTTATCTAGTTTAATGCAAAATGACAGAAAGCATATAGTTAAATTCCATAATATGCTTCTAAAATCAGCCAATGCATGTAAATGTAACTTGCGGTATTAACTTCCAAATATGTGACTTAAATTTATCTGTAGGTGTTGCTAAGGAATATAAAGAACGAAGATACGAAAATAAAGCAATAATCCACCAGTAAATTAATTTAAATAATTACGACTACAATTTGTATTTAAAATATTGGCCAAATAAAACGAACTCTTATTCAACTTATTGTTATGTATTTGTAATATAATAAAAATATTCCATTTTTTTCTTGTTCTCTAGAAAAACATATGCTTCAGTCATTTATATAACGAATGAAGTAAAATTATATTAGAGCGAGTAAAGTGATTGACGTAATCAAATCACATTTATATGTTGGTTATAATTTAACAACCAGATACGTTCCGCGTAGGCGTGGTAACGTTATTTAAAAATTTTATTCTTTGATTTTTGTATTACGATTTTATTAAAAAAAGTTCTCATAAATCACGAAACGGTTTCATGGTAATGTCGCCTTAACGTTATTATATTAAAATAGCTTGACCATTATGAGACGATTGGAGACGGAGTGAGTACGGTGAGACGATTTTCTTTATAAATTTACTTATTTTATAATGTATTTTCTACACCAAGGTTTTTTTATGTTTACGAGAAGTGAAAACGTTGGAAATTGACTTCTGTTTATTCCGAAATAATAAAAGATTTAACAAGTTAAAACGAAGCTTTCTAAACGATCCTTTTTATTATTTCAGGTATACGTAGGCTGCTAGAAAAGTATATATGTGTATTTTATAAAATTTTAATTTCATACGCGAGGTCAGAAAATTTTTATTAACGTGATGGTACAAAATTTAAAAAATCGGAAGAGCTAATTTACGACAAATATCGAAAAACCAATTTTAGAACCGCTATTTTGCACCCTTCTCATATGCTGGTGTCATTGCCATAGTTGACAACCGATCTCCGACGTGGCTCCACACACGTATTGGAACTTATAAAGGCGTAGCCTGCGTAATATCCATTTCACTTCACAACGATCGAACGACGCTGGAATTGATTGGAAGCGACGCCCATCAGATCGAATTATTGTAATGAAGTTGAGTGCTGAGTGGCAATTTTGGAAGTGTTTTTTAAACATGAAAATAACGGATTCGATTTATGTGGTGCATCGTTGTAGGTTATTTCAATCTTCAATATTTAAATATCAACTCTTCAACTGTTGCTCCACCGATTATTGAAGGAAAAATAATCGACAAATTATGCTTTTCCCTGTTTATAATTAAATTAGCTTTATATTAGATCATAAATCTTTTGTTCTTGGAAAGTTTTATCCATTTGTCAGAAATAAAGAGTTACCGCCAAAATTTCTGTTTTTTTCTAAATTAAAAAGAATTTTTCTCGGTTTCCTCTATAAAGATAAACTTTTTTCCTTTAATAAAATGAGATAAAAGTGTACCTTAGAATTTTTTTTGAATATAAATTTGTATACATACTTTATAAGCACTAGTTTCTTAGTAATATAAATAGTATATATTTTTTTTAAATAATAATTCATATTTGAATTTGGTACGAAATATTTCTCGTATTACTTTAAAAACTTATAAAATCATTGAATTTTTTCTCAAGTATATGGGAAAAATCTGTGACGTTCAAAGGGTTATTAAATAACATATTTACATGTATTTTAAAAAAATAGGAAATATCTCAACAACGGAGATAAAAAATATTTCTATGGTTTCCATTTAGTAGTTACATTCTCTGCGTGTCCATTTATTTTTGTTGAGGACTCTTGTTTAACGTAAATTAAGGACGTTTAAGGAGATTAAGGTACATTACTGAGGACATTTGGGTACGTTAATGGACGCTACCAAATCGTCATGTTTTTCCATTCAATTTGCTTTTATTTGTCATTGGGTTCTGTTACTTACATCTTAAAAAGTTGGAAGAAATTTCATGCTTGTTGAGTTGGAAAGATTAATGAAAAGAACGATTAAAAATATGTTTTAGATAGTTCATAATTTATAATATTTTTTGTATCTAACTAAAAAATGCATATCGCGCAAAGGTAAGTTTGAATTTAACTCGGAATAGAAATCTATTTCATGGCATAAATAAACCTAATAATTACATTTCGAATATATTTATTTGAAGACCACGATTACAGACACGTTGTGATATTGTACAGGCTTCATGTAAATGTGGCGTATGTGACAATAAAGTGAAATATCATTATTAGGAGATAGAACTGTTAAAATATTATCTCTTGTTACATTGAATCATCTAATATTCTGCATGATGGAAAGTATAAGAAGGGTGGTGTTAATTAAACCTTTTAGTAAAATTATTTAAATTACTGATTACTAGCGTGACCCGTGCAAAATCTTCGCATTATTTATTCCATTATGAAGCTCAGATGACAGATCAAACAAATATTTTACTTAAATTGACATATAGAGGCGCAAGTATCAAAAGCATTGAGCTAAAGCGCCACTTTATTTATACGTGAGTGGATTTGAAATTAAACAAAAATTTTACCGACCGTCAATCATATTGACGTTGAGCCGTTCGATGGCAGCATTGCTGTTTTGTGTATATAATTTTAATAATTAATTAATTTGCGAAAACAATAGCAATTATAAATTTTTTAGTTGTGGATGCCGGTAGAGCAAGCAATTATCTATAAAATGATATATAATTTATGTGGATTAGTTGTGAGGTTTTTTCTAAAAAGGGAGAGTAACATCTTAACCTTAGCGTATTAATATATATGACGATGATGATGATGATGATGATTGGTGCTTAAAGAACGTGGGCATGTAACAGATATACAA
Source organism: Druceiella hillmani (assembly GCA_039881145.1). Lineage (NCBI taxonomy): Eukaryota > Metazoa > Arthropoda > Insecta > Lepidoptera > Hepialidae > Druceiella > Druceiella hillmani. The sequence goes on along the minus strand of JAYKKI010000018.1, from coordinate 31,446,416 downwards.
ACAAATATGATTTACGGTATATTGTTTATTTATCTCCATTTGCGTCATGCGTCTATAGTCGATATCTCAGGAATTTTAACAAAAAAAAATTCTTTTATTTCTTATTTTGTGTCTGAATTAGAGCTATTTAAATGTATTAGATTGTCATCAGTTTAGAATGTTGGTATTGTGATACCGTTTATTGCAAATTTGCAACATTTTTTGGCAGTAAAGCTATATTTATTTATGATGTCTTCTTTCTTATTCATATATTAATAAAACAATTGCTAAAGTTATTTCCGATAACTGAGCAAAGTTAAAGTATCCAAGCTTATCTTTTGTAGGCCAGGAATATCCTATGGCGAAGTATTGCTTATTTTATAGTGTTTATTAATTTATTAGGAGTAATTTTCACGTTATTATGGACACTTTTTTGCTATTATGATTAGTGTTTTTCATCAAAGTTCATTTTCATTCCTAATGTGTTTCCCATTGAAGGCATCTTTTGCATATCGTATTAAATCAGTAAGGTTGCATTAAATTAATGTTCTGTAGTCTGTTGGATAAAAGTGTTTATTTCCATAACAATTCAAATTATTGGTAATTGAAGTATGTATACTCATTAAATTATTGACTTGGTAACTGCAATATCTTCATTAGTTCACATAGTATATTCAATTAATTCAAAATAAGCTATTTAGAAAACTTGAAAGAAATTATGATTACCTTCAAAATAATTATGATTTTCTAAAGTCGAGGAGTTTATTACTGTATTGGTTTTTGCCATAGCAACATCACCCAACTGACAATTTACAGCATTTAAAGATTTCGTCGAAAAAATATGTAACGTGCTGAATTGTTATTATTAATATCTTAATATCCTTAATATAAGTTCTTAATATCCTTAGGTACTTGAATATTTGTTTGCATATTGACTGCATAGCGGTTTTCCTCAATGGAAAAATATTCTAATGGAACAACATTTTTTTGTAACATTTCATTATTTATTCAAGCACAATATAAGTATTTATAACTTAAATTGAGAATCATCGAAATCATAAACTACATCAATCAAATATCTGTACAACATATATATATATATATATATATATATATATATATATATATATATATATATATACAAATATATTATATATATACATACATACACATATATATATATATATATATATACACTATAAGCATTACAATCAACATTTTCACACTTTTTTCGATTTTTCAAGTAACAAAACACGGTCGCCTAAATTCTCCCCAGTGTTTTTATTGAAAAACAAATATTTCCATAAATACTTGAATAACTTGTCAAGGATGAAGTTTTCTCGCAAGTGAGAGATAAGTTTTCTACTGCAAAATATTTGACAATCAACAAGCTAAACGATAAAAAGACACGTTGAAAATTCGGAATTTAATTTGTAAGTCCGAAGTTAGTGATTGAATTATTGTTTATCTCTTCTCTCCACAATATCGAAGAGACTACTTGTGTATATAGTTTGCATAGTCTCAATAACTTGATGGTCAGTAGTACTGTGTGTATAGTCTTAATAATTTTGTGGTTATAATATGTCGAGTTCCATGAAATATGTTCCAGAAGATAATAATTATGGGTAGACTAGCAAAAATATTAAAAAATTCACTAACAATAAAACTTACATAATTATTCATGGAACATTCTTTGACCAGTTAAAATAGAAATTGTTGTTTAAATTTTTAAATGGTTATGTTTTTAAAATTACATAATTTGATATTTAGTTTAGACATATTTACAAAATTTACAACCTACAAAAGGGACCGAAAATACTATTTTTATATAAAGATATCAAAAGGAAGGTCATCTCGTTTCCTAATATACGTCTCTATTACCTAAGTGATTTTTCAGGAAGGATTTATTATTCATTTAATTTAAATAACAAATTTAATATTGACATTTTATTTCACAAAGTATAATGCTTTATTTACATCAAATGTTCAAATTGACGATTTTGAACCGAAATACGAAGATTTAGAAAATTACACTGCAAACATATAAAAGTTGGCTTATTTTGCGTGATATTCATTCGAAAGTTACATTCAAATATTGTCTTTTTAAAGTGGACTATATGATTAAAAAAGCCCCAAATGAAAATCCAGGGAGCGCTCTGGCCAAGTCATCGTATCGCCGCCACTAATCCATCTATGTAGAAAAACGTGGTTTAAGTGTGACGTAATTCCTGTGCGTAGGGACATAATGCGCCATACTTCTGGCACCGCATTCTGTTGTTGGCGTATAATGGGACGCTTGTCGATCTAGTAAGCCTTTTGATTCTCAGAAACTGCAAATATTCTTCTCCATTAAAATTTGAGGACAGCTCGAATGGAAAAATAAATTTCCCGTTTCATTACATGATTCCACAGAAAACTGATATAAAGACTTGATTCTCGTATATAATAGAAGTTTACAATGTACCAGTATTGCGAATTAGGCGTGTGAAATATTCCCAGACGTATATATTTTGCCAATACATATTGTGTCTTCAAAAAATTTGGATTCACTTAAAGTTAGGGTTTACTGTCACAGCATTTTCTCTACATCCATTTAACATTATATGGATGCATGCCTCACCTTCTTGGTACGCGATGAATAACAAAATGTAGTATATAATCAGCTTTTCCAGTTTTACTAATTTAATGTTGGATTATATTTAATTATAGTCAGAATTGGTTCCTGTCTTTCCCTAACAATTTACGCTATGGACAGCTTCTGAAAGCTGATCTCCGCTATTATATCTTCCAAATACGATAAATGTAGTCTGATAGATACGATTAGCAGGAATTTCTTGTAACGCTTCACTCCATATTGGTTGTGACTGACTATTGCCTCTTTTTTGACTATTGCCTCTTGTTACACCATATTAGTAATGCTTCATGGCATAATTACGCGGCGAATAAGTATCCCTTTGGGAGATTTGAGTTTGGCATGTAAAACAGTCGAAGTCGCTTTGCATTAATCCAGAGTCCATTAACAAGCCAAGTCATTATTTTTGATACACCGACTCAAATAAAAGCCACAAAACTACTTGTTTTATTATTAACTAAAATTAAAAAGCACGTAAACTCTAAGATAAAAAATAACTTAGGACAGTAAGAACAAAAAGCAAACAATTAAACTTAGTATTTGAACGATTGTAAAATCAAAACAAATACGTCTGTTGCTATTATTGTTTTCTTTTGAATAATATTTATATTTATTACCATTTTTGTATTTCCTTTTCTTTTTTAAATTTTCTATTTGTTTGTCACAGTTTTTGCCTGTTCCTTAACATATAATACTCAACATATTGACGTAGCTTGATTATTATAATTTATTGTTATTTAACTATTACAGGAACGTGAGTCAGGTTGCGGTGAAAAGTTTAAATTATAGGTACATAATTAGTGGTTTCTTATTTTGTTTTTCTAATAGAAAACATGTAATATTTTATTTTCCTGGGACCATCTTAAAGAACCAATGAAATTAAAAAATGTAAATATTTAAAATTGTATCCATGTTGTGATCTTTTTTTAATAATCCAATTAATATTGTTTTCAAGATAATTTATATGCCATTTTCGATAAATATTTTACACAGCGGGTGGCGGAAATTTAAATACAAATGTCTTTAATTATATATTCCGTGAACTATTATGAATATTTTTAATTATTTTTCCTAGTTTTTGGTACAAAACAAGGGTTTGTGTTATAGCTACACTAATAACGTAAAAATAAAAAGACATTGCCACAGGAAGAAAGAAAGAACAGTGTGCATCAATTAAAGTTCTACCACCTACCATATTAACCGCTCATTTTGAATATCTGCACAGTATTCACAATAGTAGTTTATATGACGAAATTATCACAGGCTTTAAGATGTCATCTTTCCTTCTTCCTCATCAATACTAGAATATTTGAAAGCATGTTGGTATTTTTTTATTTTTAGAACAAATGTATCCTTTATATAATGCCATCTGTCTAACTGACTCGTAATTTGTTTCTCAGAACTATATTTTCTTGGCGTTTCATCCTCAGAGTCCGCAAAAACTAAAAAGAACTTGTGCAGTTTGTCTTTATTTGGTTATAATAGGACGATGGAAAATTATTTATTAATTGATTAATATCCATTAATCAATTATAAAGGTATTGGGAATCAGATTATTAACAATACACGACTAAGATGTAAAATAGAAAGTAAATTAACATAGTGAAAAATGATAAAAGTACGCAATGAAGTTTTAATAAAAATACTATGTAACCTTATTGTTTAAACGTCTGTATGTACTTAACCGAGTAAAGAATTGTGAGTGTACGAACTGAACTCTTTAATAGTTAACAGGTTTATTGATGCTACAAGTGGTTAAAATTAAAGAAATTTAAATAAATTGTTATTTTTAATTTGGACTGTTCATACAGCCATACCAAACAGGTTCACTTATTGTGAAATCTGTGTGACCACATACGTGTGGAAAGCCTCTTAGTTGTTGAAACCAACAAATTATTTGGGTTTAAGGACTCAGTAATTTACTTGAACCAATATTTGAAAACATTAGCACTAATCGTCTTTATATCAGTCGGTGTCTCGTGTCGATAGAGTATATTTACATTAGTGTAACTATTAAAGCACATTAGAATGTGCAGAGAATGTTTTACGAATTCACAAAATATAAAATAAATAGTAAACAGGATTCATAAAGATGTTTCTAAAGTACATACAGGTTTATTGCATGTAAATATTATATTTGAAATATTTAAGAATAGTGAGTTTCAATAAATATCTTAGAGAAAAATATAGCACGTAACCGCGATCATTGTCAATTCATTCGTAAGCGTAATATTTCATGTCAAAGGCAATCCTAAATTTTCGTTAGGTAAATATTTCAATCAAGGACTTTGTTTATTTTTTGGAAAAGCTTAAAAGCTTTTGTTTGCCTAAATTAAATGAACATTAAACTTTGAATAACATTAATTGGTAAAAAACCTGTACCCGTGATGCTGACTGGTGAGTCGATTAAACTAGGCTCAGGGCAATTTTATGGATTTTTACTTTCGAATAAATATTTTATTTCACTTTTTCTTTTTCCTAATTCTTTTTTAATACCTATTTAGAAGATTCTAAAATTAATAATCAGTTTGGAGAGAATCGTCCGATTTTTAATTATACTGGCTGTCTGAAATATTAACTCTTACGAGATTAACACAAATTTTTTTGGCATTTGTTTTTCGTATTGATTTTACACAAGATTTACAGAAAAAGTAAAGATAATAAAAACATTACCTTTAATGTTGAAATAGCTACAAAAAAACAATAACAAAAATCGGACCTAATAAGTGCCCGTCGGAACGCACATAAATATTGGTTCGGTGAGTGTGAAATATATGAGTCAAGTAAAAGAAATAATTTAAATTGAATGTTATAGTAGCTGGTATTCAGTTTTTCTCTAATGAAAAAAAAAATTAAAATTGAGTAAAAAAATAAAATTGTACCAAGGATCGATGACACATTGTATATTATTTTGAGGGACTGATTCTGAAACAAAGATAAATATTTAATTAATTTAATTTATTTTGAAACACCTATTTAACTATTTAAAATACCTATCTAATGATTTAAAAATACCTGTCTCATTTAATGAGATGCGCTAAAAATATTTCACTCTCATATTCGAAGGAGAACTGTTGATATTTTATCCGTAACTATGTCGTACCGCCTTATTATTCTGTATAATTTTTCTGCTTTGGTGAAACCGACTGTAAATTTACTAAAAGCTACGGTAGTATCATCGTCCGCCCTTTTGCACTAACGTGGAAGAGGCATGGAGACAGTAGCAACGAAAAAACATTTTTTGGGTGAATTGATACTACATTTTTATCCCTTAGGTAAAGGGAAAGTTAGTCAAAAAATGTTAGTTATAACTTAGGTTGATGTTGCGACAATTGTCTGGATTTATTACAAACAGATATTCGTTTTTAACTTGAGTTGAGTTTATTTTTTATTTTTAGATTCCAGACAGAAAGATGAAAAATTCTGTGGATTGCCCTATATGAAATATGTTAAATTTTAGGGGCAAAATTGTTGGAAGTGGGACATTCTTTGTTTGGAAATTTTAAGAAAAGTGTATATGGTGAGAATAAAAAGTACTAATAGTCATACCATTCATACTTGTTTTCCCATACGAAATAGTTTGGCTTTGTGATTATAACATTTTCTAATAAGGATAAATATTTATTATATAAATAATTGAAATGAAACGTTACACTTAGTACAACTTTCACAATTTCAGAAAAAAAACATAGAGGTAGAATAAAAAAAAAATACAAATTACCGTACAATTCATACTCGTTCACAAGCCCAAATAGTTTGTCTCTCTAGGTATAATATTTACCAACGAAGGTCAATATTTTTCTTCTTGAATATCCGGAATTAAATCTTTTAATTTAAGCAACTTCCTAAAAGTCAAAATAATGCAATACTTCTTTAGTTCCTAAACTACTGAGACTAAAGGGGTTTTGATTTTAGTATTCAAAATAATACAATACCCCTTTAGTCTCAGTAGTGTAGGAAATAAGTAAGGAACATATTTTTTTGGGTATTTTTTAGTAAATTCTTGAAGATATACTTTTAAAAAAATATATTATCGAGACCCTCGTATCCAGCCCTTTTGATAGAGAATTTAAACAATTTTTTTTGATAATTTAATTTACTTTAGAAACATTTACTAATATCACAACATCATTTCCTACTGCAACTGGCTGAACAGCAAAAAGGGTGTGGGATATCAATTGGTACGGACAAAGGTACCTCGTTTCCTTCTTGGATGTACAATTTTTTCTACACGCTCTCAATTTTTCAAGCTAGGGAGGACTCACGCCGAGGAGGGTATTGTGTATCAGTCTATGTAGGCAAGCAGAAATTAATGTGGTTGTGTCCAGATGTTACTCTCTAGATCTGGAATGAGTGACTAGATTTGACCAGGTGAGGTACCGTTAAAATCATCTTAACTATCTTTACGTCCTTGAGTATGCGACTTTATGATACGTGCAATTTGATGCATGTGAATTGCCATTATGTAAAACGTAAAAATGTAATAATTTGGAAATGTCACCGAGACGAGAATCGACTTATAAATCTTTGCGAGTAGATTTAAAAAATGTGTAATATTTTGTATAAATAAATACGATATTTAAGATACAACCTTTAAAATCTCGCCGAGAAAAGTTCCTTAGAAGTCGGTTTTAAGTTTTTCAGTAATGTTCAAAATAATAAATTGTTAAGCATGAGTGAAACTCGCACCACGAGAATTCTGCACATATTTTGTCACTTATAAATATTTAAGCTTGTATAGTATTCCTATTAAACTATTTAAAAATATTATTTTTACAACATAAATATATAGCAGCAAATTATATACTATATATTTTATAGGCGTAACTATATGGTGCATGTTTGAAAAAATATAAGGCCAAGAATAACAGCCTCTTTTTCTTTAAATTTTCTAGTCAGATTTTACCAACTCTGTTTTTCATGACTCTTGACCCAGTACTTTCAGAAATAAGGAGGACATTGCTGAATTTGTGGTTATTTTTAGAGTATATTTTTAAATACATATTTCATAATTGTGAAAAATGTTTTTAACTTTTATCGACTCCCTTGATTGTGATAACAATATTTTAGAGAAGTTGGTGGTGTATAATATATGCAAAATATGTGGGTTAATAGAACGTACTACTATTTCAAGTTTCTCCGTCACATAGTTTCCGGAAGAAGCAGCCGGAAAACACAGAAAATCGAGGAAAAATTGTAAATCTCAGCAATGCTCCATAAAAAATCAAAGGCTCTGAGAGGTCACTTCATGTATAAATATTTCTTGCAAGAAAATTGTTAAAATTTTCACAATTTTCTTGCGAGAATTTTCAAATATTATTAAAATATAAAACATTGCTATTGTTAGGTTATTACTAGTAAAGTATAAATCAAGAATTAAACATGTTCTCCTCAAGCTATTTTATTAAGTTTAACCTATTTTTATAAACCACACAATATCGCTAGCATTCGCCCTTTTCCTTTTTAGAGTTTCGCCCCCTTTTTTGTAAAGTTTGTTTGTATTCATTTTCAATCTAAACTTGATAACAATGCGGTATTTTACACCCCATAAAATCTTTATAATTCGATTACATAACTGAAGTATACAGTATAACACGTTGCACCGTAATCAAGTTTATCGCAAAATGACACACAGAGAGTAGTTAAATTTGATATGCTGCTTACATTGGTACCTTCACAGAACTACCAAGAAAGTAATTTAAGTTCATCTTCCAGTATTGTTATTGAATATGACAATCTACTGAAAAATTAATATAATTAATGATGATTCTAATTTGAATTTGAAACATTGGGGAAATTAAATCAACTTTTATACAAGTTATTTTTATATGTTATTAATATATTTTTTTCTTTTAATTTTCTTGCTTCCCTCCAGGAAGGAAAAATAAAAAGAAGCTCCTTTTGCTAATAAAAAAGCAAAACTGCGAGTCATTTACGTCACGAATGAGGCAAAATTATGTCACGGCGAGTAAATTTAACAAGCGAGTAAGTCCTGTGCAGACGTGACAAAGGTTTTGAAAATTTCTCTTCTTTGATTGGTTCATATCACACTTTTTTTTAATGTACTCTCTTACCTCCCTAGGACGTTACTGGAAAAAGAAAAGAAATATGTATGTTATTTGATTTATAGTTATGACAAAACAATTTTCTATGTGACAGAATGCGTATTAGAGTATTACATGTAGCAGGCTTCGAATTTATGAAACTGACTTTAGGCTTTTGCTTACAGCTTCATTCGCTTAGATATTTGAATATTTTTACAAGCATCATTTTTATTAAAAACTAAGCTAGATACTATTTACGAGTTGTAGCTTGACATGTGATGTTGTATATTTTAAAGGTACCACTCGTTTATTAACACAATTTACAATATGTAAATAGCGTATGTATAAAAAATGTATTTGTCTAACCCACAAAAGTTTTTCTTTCTATAATTCATATAATGGTTTGAAATACACCCGTTAATTACAAACATAATATTTATAAAAGTGAATTCATTCAAAATACGTTCATCATTTTTCAACCAAAAATATATGAATTTATGAATATTTTCAAATTATTTCTTAAACTAAATATACATAGTATTAAACTATTTATCAATAATAAATTTTCATAGTGTGAATATATTGCGACGTATTATATAAAATATCTTTCACAGAAATAATATATATAATATATCTTTCCATAAATTAAAAGGTATAGTTTTCCTGCAAACTTATAGTCAGATTTTACAAATCCTATTTTTTTATTTTTGGCCGTTATATTTTTGCACATTTTTTCGAAACATCTTTTTAAATAAACCATTTAAAATTGTAATAAAAATTGTTGTTTTCCTTATAACAACTCTTTCCAAATAATGCTCAACATGACATACAAAATGAGAAAAAATATTTCTTGAAGACCTTCATTTTCTTCCTGTTTAAATTTTATAGGAAATTTTTTGAAATTCGATGTTTTAAAAAAACTTATGTACTATACCAACTTGTCAATTTCTACGTTGCATATTTTAGAGAAAATCAGCTTTGAAAGTAGAAAAATATAAATGCTATATCTTTAGGAGACAGGAAATACAGGAAATATTTTAAAAAATATGACTATAGTTACAACCTTTGCCTCGGCTTATAAAACTAAAAAAATTTTAGGTTGAGAAATTTGGGAAATAAATGGGACGACGACATATTTTTTCAGTACATATCGGAAGATTGGATACCTGAATTTGAGGAAAAAAATATTATGTATATTAAATATTATACATTTTTTTGAGACCCTTATGACCAGTCCTTTCAAACGATACCCCGCATTATACTCGGAATTAAAAAAATCTCGAATACCTAATTTGTCCTGTCTAAACTTTTCAAACGAATAGTTTTGAGTTTTTGCTAGTGCTATATGTGCGGGTTGTGTTTTATTGCCGTGCTAAATTTCAAGTTTCTAAGTCAAGCAGTTTCTGAGTGGCTATGACGGCTATGCCAACAAATACGTAAAAGATCTTATAAGGGTTCCGTTGTTCCTTTTAATTTACGGAATCCTAGAAACAGTGGGATGGAAAATAATATTGATAGTTATATATTTCACACCATTTTCGCTAACTGAAGGAATGCAGTTTTCTAGGTATTATTATATATTAATCGATGAGAGCAAATCTTTATTTCAATGAATAATCGGAATGTAACATTTCACTTTATACTATTGCCAAAATTTAAGTTTATCATTTAATTAAATTTAGTGAACTCCTTTTTGAAGTAAAAATTCTATAGCGTCTGAATCATTCTGTCAAAGGAAATTAGTATAATGCTTGAGAGGATATAGGTATAGTCCTTTGTGGGAGAAGATAAGCGAGAAACTGTAAGGTAAGATGTAATGCAATGACTTCACTAGAGTGTATGTGCATAAAGAGGTTTCAATTTATCCATGAGATTATGTGTCAGGCCCACATTTTTTTAAATGCCTGTGGGATAAGAGAGAGAACGCATATTTTACAATAATTAATACATTCCGATATAAAACTCAATTTATATCGAGATATTTTTGAAAACATGTGTGTTTTCACTTTACTGACTTATCTCACGTTCCGATGTCATTATTAGTAAAAAAAATGTTTGAAAAAGATGATAGGATATTCTTCTTTATTGAGGATAAAGAAGAGAAAGTATAGTTTGTTAAATGTTTGCCGATATCGAATTATTACTATAGACCATTTTTTAATAAATGAATCTCATTACATAATACAAAGAAATCCCAGTGCGATAATTTCATAGTATGTTCCAAACAAATAAGTTCAAATATCGATTTCACGCTACCCTGGATTCTTTTAAAGAAATAATCTCTTTCGTAATTCGCTTCTGCTAATGCTTACAAAAAAAGAATGTTGCAATTGTCAGCAAAGTTGTCCTTCAGTAAACAAACACTGTTTCGTGGGTCAGAATTTTAACTAAAACACTTGGTTTTTTGATACATTGGCTGGTCATTTTAAATGTACCTACATTAAGGGTTTTGACTGTAATATATCAGTATTTTAAAAAAAAACAATGTAAAACCCAAGATATTAAATAAAAAAACGTGCTGCATCAATCACAAATTAGGCAATAAACTGGCTTTATTTGGATGTGAAAGTGATACTTGGGTTCGATGTGATTTAAGTCGACAGTAAGTCATTCGGAAAAATAACTGAAGCGTCGTGAGCTGATATTTTGGCGACCGAAAGGGGAATTTATTTTATTGTGTTATTGACGATATCAGTTACATATACGAGTGGATTGTATATTTTTCAGCAGGCAACACTTTGAGTGTTTAGGTGAAATTATATGAAGAACGTGATTCAAAATATTATTGAAGGAAGTTAAGACGATATGATAGTAACACTGATATTGCAGTGTTTATTTTACTTTCGTGAAATAATTGATTTACCTCAGAGAGCTTTTTAAAGTTTATGAGCTTCCGTACATATGTACTCAAGAAGAACTTTACATTGTTGGGTTAGTACGTCCCATGAAGTGAGTTGACTTTACCTAGTCAAGACGATAGTCTAATGAGAAAATTTTACTTTTATGTTACATATAAGGTACATTTTACTTTAAAAGTAGCATTCTTTTTTCAAGTGATATTTCTTTTATCTTTGTATGTACATAACATACATATGGTTTTTTGTAATAGGTACGCAAAAATAATGAAAAATACGAGCTGAATCACAAAAGGTATCATATGAAAGATTTAAAAATTTTACATGAGTTTTACAGTATTGACAAATAGAAAATATATAATTATTTAAAGATGTGCTAAAGTAATTTTTAATTTATAATTTTGACATATTTTGAACATTAATATTAGTATTAAGAGGAAAGTCGTTATTAAACAACATATACGTCAAGAATTATAATATAAACCGTTGAATGATTGGCATATATAAGTAATTTTACATTTATAAAAATAAAATTACAAATATTCACCCACAGTGCTACAGTATTTTCCGCGAATTACTGGCTGTCGGTATAACATTAAAAGAAAAAAAATTGCTTTTCGGAGAATTTTCCGCATTAGTATGCATAATTTATCGAAAACTTTTGTCACATTTTTCACAATTCATACTTTTAAAATATATTACCTCATATTATTAAAAAAATGTGCCTTATTAATAATCCTTTCAAACGGTATCCCACTACTATATATGGAATCGAAAAAATATTTAAGTTCTTATTCCTCCTTCCCCTTCCACGAAAATTTCAATATAAACATTTTTGAGTATAAGCTATTGAAGTATGATTGGGTTGATATGTTTTACTAACATGCCAAGTTTCAAGTTTCTACGTCAAGTGTTTTTTGTTAGAAAAACGGCTGGTACGTGAGTAATCTTATAAAGGTTCCATTTCCCTCCCTTTTTAATAAGCAACCTTAAAAACCTGGTAGGAAAAATTAAATGCCAATTATGCATTTTTTTCTATTTGCTTGCAAATGCTTTTTGGAATATCCAATATGGCGGAACATCTGTTCATTCCTGAATAGGAAAAAACTATTTTAATTAACACGTTTTTAACATTAGCAATTGCGTTTGATAATATAATTAAACAGATATATGTGTGGGAATACATGTATTTGTATATATATATATATATATATATAACAGATACACAATTAATTTTATAGAAAAGTGAATTATTTGGTCAAAAACATTTCCTTCTCTTTCTTAAAACCGGGTGAATAAAATGTTCCCAAAAATTGGAAAACTTTCTAAGTCACAATTAATTTATTGTTCACGATTAATTAATTTTCAAAAACTAACACCGGATAAAAAATTACTTTTCAATTTAAAAAAAAATTATTTATTCCATTGACGTATCAATCTTAACGTATGTTTACAAATTCAAATTGTCTCAATGATTTCACTAAGATGACTAACTTGGGAAAGGTAGTGAGTTTAACAAGCGACAAACTTGTGCAAGCTGTGCTGCAGCTTTTCTGAAAGGATCCATCGCTGAAATTATTTCACTTATTAACCCTCGTCATGAAGTTGGACGCACCTTACGGGACAGTTTAATTGTTGGTTAATGTGACATTGCACTAGAGAGAGTAAGCTGTTTGTTGAAAACAAAGTGCAAGTAACGTTTACACTAAATTGTTGATTTTGATACTAATTTCAAATTATTTTCTTATTAAATTCACACATTTTGACTTGTAATGCCAGTGAAAAAACATATGGAAACAATAAAAACCATACCTAGCTCTAACTTAAATAAATAAATCTTTTTTTGCACTAAAATTACAATTCATAATTCCACGGGCGACTGTTAAAATATTATTCTACATACCAGCTTTTGCCGGCGGCTACTGTCGCGTGAATATTCATATACAGACCAATTAAGATGGCATAAATTTAATTTACGTCTAGCACCATTTTTACATCCAGGTAAAAAGTTATTAAAAAAACGTTTTGATCCACTGACACTTTAACGTAATTATTGTAACATTTCTTTATCTTCTTTGGTGACAAAGAAAATAAAAGGCGATAAAATTATTAGAAAAGCTTAGTCTAGTAAGTAAGTTTAGACTAGTAGTTTAGTAAGTTTATTATATCGGATTAGTAATTTTTACATGGCCACGATCTCAATGACGCGGTGACACGATACGCATGTCGTTTTGGTTTTAACCTAATCTGTACGATATGGAAAGCTTTTCTAAATATATGGTAATTGAAACTATAGCGTCATGTAATTAAAGTACACAGACAAAAAGGCAAATAAACAATTGAAAAACAACCAATTTATTCTAAAAGTTAATTTATAGTCTTCCGACTCATTTCTCCGAATATACTTTTCACTTATTGATTTCTATCTTTACTCTCTTTCAAAATGCATAGATTAGTCCGCCTGTATACTTATGCTAGTGTTTTAACTAACGAAAAAAACCGAAATTTATTTTTTTAAAAGAAATATAGGTTTACAAAAATATCGTTAAATATAGAAAAAAGTATTTAAGCAGGGAATAAGAAAGTAGTTTTCACAGACTAATATTACAATGATACAAGGTTGTAGGGTTTTTTTTAATATCTCAGAAAAGGAATAAACTCAACATTTTCTTTGTAAATATATGAACGAATAGTTAAATGATTTAACGTAAGATAACCAATTTTACTTAGAAATTATGGAACATCGTTGTAAGAATTTGTTAAGTATTATTTTACCATATTAAGAAAAAGTTTCTATTATAATTTAAAAACCTGAATAATAAAAATAAAGAGTGATGGAATATTCATTTAAAGTGGTATCATTATGGATTATTTTCATTAACACGTATGCCTTACTTATGCATCAAATAACACAAAATATTTCTAAATTTAAAAAAAAATTGTTTAGGACTTGGAATTTGTTTTGTCCCCCTACACGTTTGAAGCGTATCTAGTCGTACAATTTCAGACATAACAAACATTCACATATTAAAGCCGCTTCCATTTATAGAACTTCTTCGAGAAATAATAATTCCATAAAAAACTTTTCACGTAGTAAAAAATAATTAAATACACTAATTAATAAAATATCTTTTAAAAAACCGACTCCAAAACAGCTGGCACTGAAAAGTGCTTTATTAATTTCCGAAACTCATCATCAGACCCTACCCTGGTCGTTGGTGCAGTTATTTAAACGACTACCATTAGCAAATATCTTGAATCATATTCAGTTTACTATCATCCATTAAGGAGTTCCTTTGTTCATCTCCAGAACTTACTATCAGATCTTAACCTGGTTAACGGTGTAGTTATTTTGCAAAGTCACAAATACCTATAGTGAATATCTTAAATCATAGTTGATTTATTGCCATTCGTTTAGGAGTTCCATCATTCAGTTTTGGACCTCGTAATCAGATCATCACCATATTTATATGGAACCTCTCTTATAGTACCCTCTTTAAAAATAAAAAAAATAATCATCAAAGTCGGTCCACTCGATAAAAAATTCTCGATGGACATACATAAAAAAAAAAGATTCCGACGAATTGGGATCCACCTCCTTTTCCGAAGTCGGTTAAAAATATCGTCATGTGAAAAAATGGAACTGAGAATTGAAAAATAATGAGTTATAAAAGACTTGTGATTAAGAATCCTAATAGTTTGATAACACAAAGAGCCAAGTCTCATAACTTTGCTATAGAAAGGTATCGAATATGATCCAAGTTTACACTCGACCGAAAGTATTCATTATACTATACGTAGAAAACTATTTTCAAAAAATATTAGAAAACTAATCAAAATTGAGCTTATATGTAGTCATTGTTAAAACAAACTCAAGTAGGATATTAACCAATCCGTGGCATTGATAAAAATTATTAAAATACATCATACACGTACTCGTAACGAAAAAATGCCTACATCGGAAATTTTAACAGTTTACTACGAATGTTGACTAATTAGTTTATAGATAACGAGATAACTGCAAAAGGCATTTAAACGTACAAAATTAATCACGTAAAATGCAAGAAAATCATTTATGTATTATAATTTTTATCCACGTTATCGTTATACTAAAATATCCAAGTGATATCTGGTACTTTGTGGTAACAGTAAGTAATGGAGATATTTTAGGTCGAGGTGCGTCCCATTTTGCAAAATAAATTCCTTAAATAAAATTTTTTATTTTCCTTAAAAAATTTGTTTTTTTTTCTTCTAACAATTCCGGCTTCCCATTTCGCTCAATTTGGAAGGCAGATGTTTTTTAATTCCGGCAGTTGTATTAGTGGAAGTTATATTTTCGGAAGTGCTTAATTGGGCAATGGTAAATGAGATATTTCACTAATTTAAAACAAATGCGTTTGAAAGTTGGAAACCAACTGCATATTTCACGCCCTTCGACCACACCATATTTATCTGAAATATCCAGATATTGCGATGAATAGCACTTCGAGATAATGTCTAGATACTGATATCTATCAGAAAAGCCATGAATTAAAAATGAAAAGAAAATTTAAATCAAATTAGGACACAAAATTAAAATCTAAAAATGTGGTTAATTGGATGGAAAAAGTAACCAAAGATATTGCGACGTAAAGCCTTATATAGTTTTCTGGGACGCAGTAATAGGTTAAAATAATAACTAATCAAAATATTTTCCGCAGTTTTGCTTGATTTTTTAAGTGAATTTTTTTTTATGACCTCCTTTACCGAAATGAACGGTTTTCCTTGAATAATATTTTCCGAGAAGAATTTCTTTGAACTATGTCTTTCATTTCACAATTTGCTACATAATATTTTTGTAAAATATTTTAAGCTTTCGTGATTAAAAAGGCGTGAACTAAAACTCAGTAAGATATAAGAAGAAACATTTTTTTTTCATTTTATATTCATTAGGAAATGTTAATTAACTATTTGGTACAATGATTTCAAATGTTGTTTCCGAATCAAAGGTGACCTAGAAAGTTTACAAATATATGTAAATATATACAAAATGGATGATATAAATATAACAAAATGAATGATATATATATATATATATATATATATATATATATATATGTGTGTGTGTGTGTGTGTGTGTATATACACATATATATATATATATATATATATATATATATATATATATATATACATATATATTATACATATATACATACACACATCCACATATATATTTGTGAATTTATATACGTACATAGATTTGAGCGATGAATACAAAAAAAGGAAAAAAAATCGTTAATAGATCATTCTATAACCAAAGTACACAAATGTTACATTTATGAAGAGAACTCTTTTTGATACAACAAATTATCTACCTAACTTTTTGTATAAAACGTTTTCCAATACTTGCTAAGCTTATAAACCCGTGATAGTGCCGAAATCTCCACATAGTATCATTTAATTTTAATAAAATCGTATCTCAGAAATGGTAACTTTGAATTTATATTTCAGTGCATTCCTTATCAAAGATCTCGCCGATCATTCAATTAATATTTATATTACTCCTATGGTACAGGCAATCTAAACCGGATATGTTGATAAAATGGTACGAGATGTATATGGTACGCGATGGGATCGTACAACGAAAATGACTCCTTATCTTGTTTTCACTAGCTGTCGCTTAACTTTGGAGATACGGAAATCTAAAAAGGCAAATTGTTATTAACATTGCTTAGTTAAATTGCACAGTTATATTCTGGAATATCGAGCGTTTAAGGTACATTATCAAGTATTTTCGGTAAACGAGGCAAGGGCAGAAATTTCCAAATTAATGGAGAGGAATTATGATTACAAACTGACATTCGAGAATTGAGAGACTTGGGGGGTAGCCACATTCCTGACAACGACACAATTTGTACCAGATATACGAATAAACAATACATTAAATAACATACTTGCATTCTTTAGACATCGACATCATTTCGTATTAAATTTTAAATGAAAAAAGATATACAAACGAAAAGAACACGATAAATTAGGAATTTGTAAAGCCTCAATTGATTATCCATTCAATTACTTTTATGATAAATTTAGTCAGTACCAAAACTATCTTTATTACACAATAAACAATTACTTAGAAGCTCTAAAGCAGTTTACTGTATTAAAACGATTTTCGCGTTTGTTAAAATTTCGTGCAAATTAAAAAAGATCATTTATTCATTTAAAATACATTAGTTTTATTAAGGAGCGTTCAACAAGGTAAGGACATTTACAAACTATAAACTTCTTCAAACCGAACTGTAACTTATCTCCAAGTAAACCATCGCTTGTAATATGTATATGTATATATATATATATATATATACGTATATATGTATGTATATATATATATATATATATATATATGTATATGTATATATATATATATATATACGTATATATGTATGTATATATATATATATATATATATATATATA
The DNA here is from genome assembly GCA_039881145.1 of Druceiella hillmani. NCBI lineage: Eukaryota > Metazoa > Arthropoda > Insecta > Lepidoptera > Hepialidae > Druceiella > Druceiella hillmani. Next base: position 31,428,448 of record JAYKKI010000018.1, on the reverse strand, counting down.
TATATATATATTATCCTTAAAGTGACTTGATTCTAGAAATCTATAAATTGCTTAACGTCATCTATTCTCAAATTAGCTGTATGTTTTTGGCTATAACATTTATATCCACTTCAAAAACGAAACAATTTTTATTAAATAAACGTATATTAAAAATATATATTAATGACAATATATTGTCCACTTTGTCATTAAAATTATTCTCTGGATACTGTTTATTTATAAAAATCCTTTCCGGAGTTATATACATTTCGTTTCAACAAAACTAAAGAACGAATTTTCTTACATCATGTCAAATGGAAACCGGAAGTATAAAATTAGTAACTTTATTTTTTACTGTAAAAATGTACACCACGCCACTGTGTACCCAGAAAGATGTTAACGACTTACAAAAATTTATAACTTTATTAGAATAAAAAGGTAAATCTTAAATGTATATGAGGCTGGTGAGTATGTTAATAATTCGATAATATTTTAAACCTGAAATGCTTACTGAATTATAATATATATTTTACAACAAATAACGATAAAATTTTAAATTGATTCAATCAATGTCATATTCATATTCATTCCTGTATGAAGTTTTATCATATGTATAATCACGACATTTAACATGTTTTGAAATAATTTTTGAATAATTAATTTGAGTAAATTCAGGAATTACACATAAGCCATAAAATTCTACAAGGTTGAAAATTCACCTTGTCAATATGCCATATTGGCTACATGGCAAATGAGGGCGCTGTGGTAGTTTCAATTTAAGAAAACATGAAATAAAATGCGATCTCACTCGAACTATTACAATTGATGACGAAAAGAAGGAAATGAAAATATCTGTCTTTATTATTTTTAATAGATATTGTCCGATTATTTATGTATCATCTGCATCTTAATACTGTAAATCCGTGGAAAGAACCATAAACAAAATTAATAAATAAGTCGTAAATGTTTCTATTTTTAAATGGTCTACTAGCAGCCATGTGGGGTCATGAAGAGCTTACCACTTATTAGAACCAACATGAGAAAACAAATACAAATAAAATGTAAAGAACATCGAATATTCGCATCGAATATTTCCTATTTGTTTTATGAAAACATCTAACAAGAAAATATTTTGTAAAATATTGGAAATTTTATGTTACGGTTACAATAACGCGAGGAAAGCAACTTGGGGAAAGACATTTATATTAAACTCCATTTCTCTTTATTTCATTTTACTCAAAACAAAAACAACAACATTATTTTTCGAATTTTAAGTGACTTAAAAGAAAACAGTGATCAGTTTGGACTAAACACACAAATTTGCATAGAGCGTTGAAATCAAATTTTAAAAACAATTCATTTTTGAATGCTTATATAACCAGTCGTGTATATACATTTATTTCGACAGAATTTACAAAATCATTTTTTTTTAATATTTCGTTTTTTATATGATACATAATTCACGGAACTCTAAAGGTTTTACGATAACTTTTTTAGAAAATACTTCCTTATAACCGTTAGTTCAGGAAGTTTTGTAGGTTAGTTATGATTTAGTATTGATTGTCCTACTTGTAAATTTACTCTGCATGGAAACTAATTTCAATAGCTCAGAGAAATTCAATTTAATCTCATAGAGGTTACACTACTTTTCATTCAATTATTCAATTTGACCATGAAGTTATAAGTTGACGTGATAATCATAAACACCTGTTGCTTGTTTTGAAAGTGGAAATCATGTGAGTTCAAATTTCAAAATCAAATCATAAAATGTTTAATACCGACCTCATTCAAATAACAAATCTATGGATTGAAAATATTATACCGCTACCACAATAACAATCCTACGAAAAGATTTCATTTTTATTTTGTAGATTATAATATTTTGCAATACTTTCCCCCGAATCATTAAATAGAATTTATCTTCAGCCATGAAACATTTTTCTTGCATCTTTCATTGATGAAAAAAAAAATTTCCAATGCGAGTTATTGCAATTCATCCTACTGACGTATATGCTTTCATTAAAAAGGACTCATACCGTCATCGTAAAGTTGAGCATCGGTGCATTATCAAAAATATAATTCGCGTCTAACACATTTTGGAACATTCAGAAAAAACAATAAACTGTTATTACAAGTAAATATAATCATCTAATCAAATATTTATATAAATTTACGTAGACAGTGTCAAAAAATAGCCGCAATGCCAGTTCCAGAATACGGCTAAATTCGGTTGAAGGAAGTCTAGATATATTGCGCCTGTTCGACAACTATATGTGCGGGTTTATTGCGGATTTGTAAATAGATTAAGTACATATGTTGCTAGTCTCCTGATGTATGTAGTGCACGCAAAATTATTAAGAAATCAACCATAAATATATAAATAAATCCAAGAAATTTTGACAGTTCAGTTGCGACACAGTTAACGTCTGATAGCGGGTAAACTCAAGAGTTGATAGCTTTAGCGAACGCCATTTTTTTTTGTTTTCGGGCAGGCATATACTCCTTGTCTTAGTCCACTGTGTTCATTTATCAATCTCTCTGTAGTTAGCTAAGTATGTATTTTCCATCCGTCGTGTGATAGAACCTTTACATTTAAAACGTCAAAACAGAACGTTACGAAATCGTTGCAAATTGTTGCATAAAGGCTGTTGCAACCTAGATATATTACTTTCATTGCGCTTAAAAAAAATTCACTTTACAAAGCAAAATTAAACTACTCAACAAAGGCATTTGCAGCATCCTCACCCGAGTACGTGATTTCGTAGTGTATTATAGTTACTAGAAGGGTATGTATGTTTAAAATGCAATATATGTTAAGTTAATTAAAGTTCGATGGTGAATATTTCTATAAATGAATATTGTCAATATTAACAACAGTACTCATTAGCACCGAATTTATTTGGATTATGTCGAAATTAGGAAAAATCATGCTTGATTATCGATTTGGATATTTCCAAAGATATGTATATTTAATTGGTTTACCCGTAAAGTAATCAAATTCCATACAGTGCTAGAATAAAACACGAAAGATTTATGATGTTTCCAGGTTGCTTTAATATGCTTAATATAGTAGCAGTTAAAATGATTCACGACTTTTGGAATCTTAGATAATGATGGATAAATACATTCATTTGTTATTCATTTGTGTGCTTCATCTCTAAAGAACTTATTACAAATTATAAAAGATATGAATTTGGAGACGAATAACTTATTTAGTATAATTTTCACTATGTAAGGATATTGATAAGATAGATTGAGGGATTCCTCACTACATCATTCAGGACATTTCTATGTTTACTAAAATAATGAGGATAGTTCTTTTAAAGCAAACTCAAGTAAAAGTTTATGTAAATAAACATTTATTCATGTTATCTAAGTTTCTGACCGATTCTCATAAATAACTTATCTAAATTTAATATAAATTAAACATTTTTACGGTTCCATATCTCAAAAAGAAAAATGGAGCCCTTGTAAGATTACTTTTGTGTCTGTACATGATAGTCGTTTTCATCAAAAGTTACTTGATGCATAAAATTGAAATTCAGCATAGTAATAACATATTAACCGGCATGTATCTCAATAGATAACACTTAAAAATTAATAAAAGAACATTTTAGGCCGTGAGTTAAGGAGTAGATGGTTTGGTTAGAGTGATTTTTTTTAAATTCTATTCAACATTTGGAAGGGCTTATAATAAGGGACATAATTTTTTTTAATTTTAATTACTATATCTTTAAAGATATATCGAAAAATATGCAAAAAATATCTTACCTCTCATACATCTTACATATTAGTGAAAATACTCAACCTAAAATAAGGAAATACATAGGGTTTCCAAAAGCCTATGCATAGGTTCTAAACCTGTTAACGATTATCCTAGTCCTTATCATTTTTAATACGCATCGTATTTTAAATTCGGTGAAAAATAAAGTAGGTAATATATAAAGTGTTGTGAAAATTTAATATTGGTAAATAGTTTCTTGTAAATACAATACACCCTTAAATGTAGATAAATATATTAATGTGTACGGAACTCCGTAGTGTAAGTTCTACTAGTGCATCAGAAGTTTATCAATTCAATGTTAATTAATATTAAGTGGGCGAAAATTTTTGAGATGCACCTACACATAAAATAATTATAATTTAATTATTTTATGTCATCTCTTCATAATCCCCTTAGAGAGGAGATTAGAGAGGAGTTAGAGAGGAGATTTAAGAGGTAATAAAAATTTCTCCACAAGTTATTTAAGGAAGTTTCGCGTTAATATAATTACAGTTTCGCAATAAGTACTTCCCACGTACAAATATACGGAGAACTAAAAAATTGTTTCCCGTAATAATTTGAGAATTATTTAATGATATATTAAAAAATGATTAAGTGTGCAATATTAAATTATGACTAAAAGTACAATTGTATGTTTTGCGAAGTAAGGTAAAATTATTTTATATAAATGTCTGGTTGCTCATTGGAACTAATTATGACTTCATTCTATCAGCTTGTTTATTACGCATTTTTTCTTGCTCCTGTATTATATTATGTTTTTGTACACTTTAAAAAATTTAAACGAATTTAACAAAATTTAGACTTTTTTAATTTCATATTTAAATTGTACTCTTAGAAACTAATTAAACGATTTTACTTCATTATCAGATCATAATTTAATAACGCAATTTATGATAGCCCTACGGAAAAATTTGCCCTATATTTTCTAAATTAAATGAATCTAATATTTTGTTTAAGTGATAAATAGAATACAATGTTTAAATACAATTTCACATATTGAAGCGGTGAAAATTAGTTACGTTAATTATTTTCAAAGACTGTAAATATATGAGAAAAACATTTTTATTTACATCATGTGATTTACATCATATTCTTGATTGTAACATAATAAAAACAACATGAAATTAAGAATTGCATTTGCATATGGTTTTTAACTTTACGTGCAATGTAGAAAATAAAACATATGATATTTCATACTTTAACGCACAAGTCAAAATAATCAGCCCTGCAATAAAATGAAAGCGCCTCTGACCCACCCTCGCCAAAAACAATATGTGATTGAATAGGCACTGAGTTGGCGGCATGTTTCTCTTAACGCATTCACTGAGTCGGTGGAAAGTAGGCAGTCGTCTATCATCTACACGCCCCCTATTAAAATTGTTCGTATACGTTAAAGGTTAATCGGTATATATCAATATCTGCTATGTATTAACCGGGGATATATATATATATATATATATATATATATATATATATATATATATATATATATATATATATATATATATATATATTCATATATACATACATATACATTTTTTTTCTACATATACATGTTCATGCACACGAGAAGAGGAAAACCTAATGTATATATGGCAATTGCGATGAAGATTTATGACGTTAAAACATTAACAGAGATAACATTCTCTCTTTGCTAAGGATTTCCGAACAGTCGACTTTGCCATGGTTCATCATCGGATATGTGGAAGGTTTTGTTATACGCTTATCATTTTTCTCGGTCGCGTCTTTTCTCCCACACCTCCCTTGCTAGCATCTTTCTGCGTTACTCAGAATATCGTGTTTATAAACAATTCAATGCCATTGTTGTGAGTGATATTATACTCGTACTTAGGAAATTGATGGTTCTGTTATTTAGTTATTGTTATAAGGCATGTTTATTGAAGTGGAATTAAATTTAGTGGCGATTTGTCGTTTTCGTTGACATAGATATGCTGGTGTCAAATGTGAGAAATTATACTTTTTGTTATGACATGCTCCGTCTGATATAGTCCCTAAAACAGGTTAAAATGGCGATAAGTATCTTTTTAATTTTTAAAACTCAAGTTTTACGGTTTTTAAGCTTATGACATAAGCATGAGACGATTAACTGTGGGACATTGCTCTAATTTAGTTACGACTACATTCAAATGAAAATGGTGGTTAATTACTTTTTACATTTCAAAAACTCGATCTTTACGCCTATGATACGTGACATTCTAAGCCTATGACGTATATAGGTTGTTTTGTGGTGGTATGTACAGCCTGACTTGGTTAAATTGAAGTTCTGATAAAAATAGAAACATAAAGCTTTTCCATTTTAGCAGCTAAAAATTTATTATTTCTAGGCAATTAGGGGTTTTCAAAAATTTTTGTAAATTAAAAAAAATCATAATTTTCTTCTATGTTTTTAATTATAGTGGGTCAATGTGTGTATATATATATATATATATATATATATATATATTTATTGTTGAAATAAAATTTTACGTACCGAAAAAATACGAACGTTATTTTTAAATATATATAACCTATAAAACTTTTGTGTGCCCAACGATATACCTTTATACAAAATTTTTGATTGGAATATCGTTTCTGACTGCATTTAATATTTTTACTATTATTATCCTGTTGACTTTATTTTTGGCTAGTAATTATATTGGAATTCATCACGTTAGCAATCAATTTAATGTTCTTCAACACCGTTCTAAATTCTTGTTTATGAATTTCTTGTTTTATGCAAAACGCAAACCGGAAGCTTGACCGAAAGAAAGAAATTCCAATATACTCGAGGTTTTAAATGCGGGATAATAAAATTATAGTTAATGCTAGCAAATCATATAAAATATTACATAACGTAGTTCCTGTACAATGCTTTTTTTATGTTTTTACTTTTAAATTTTATGAAAACAATGTTATAATATTTACCAACATTAAAAAAAATCTAATATTCCAAATATTAATACGGATACCGAACGAAAATGTACCTCTGTAGATATTTTATCTGCAGTATTTTATAATATTTATTTACAAAACATGGAAAATATTTACGAGAGAAGACGGTGAATACAAGATTGTCGAAGGAATGATGAAAGACGTCGTATGGGAATACATACAAGAAACAATGTGAGGCTTTTCCCAACGGAAAGATTTTTATTTAATTTGCGGCAGGCATCTTTATTCTGCCATTAACGATAGAGTCGGGCAAAAAATAAAAGTCCTTGTAATTTCGCTTCCCCAAAATTGAATTTTGCTTTCATAATATTTACCACTTTCCTCAATTAATTCGCCCACTTTAACTTTATTTTAATTATAGCCTGAAAAAATGAGTATCACCCTCATAAATTTCATGCTTATATAAGTTACTCAAATTTAACAACGTTATATTTTCTTGTTATTATAATTAGTTAAAATAATTTAAAAAAAAAATTGGATTACGATTGAACCTTATTATTCGTATATAACCAGTTACGCTTGGGTTTTTTCGGTAAATAACCTTCAAAAACATTGTGCTGCGACAGAGTAAAAATAAATACATTTTTTTATGGAAACATTATCAAACTTAATGTATTAATAGTTCATTTTATGTATTGTATCAAACAGTTCGACTGCCTTTAACCAAAATGGGATGAGAACATTTTTTAAATTTACAATAATTATTTATTTACCAAATTCCTTATAAACAAAATAAAAAAAAAACCGTATCTTATACTTTGCAAATAATTTTTAGCATTCTGATATTGAGCGTAGGAGTAATGTTTTTTATTAAAATAATATTTCGTACAATAAATACTTTTTAAGGTTACGCGCGACTTAGTCGAGTAATATATTTATATATCTCTACTTTCGATTATCAGTATTATTCGTTAGCCACCGTTTCACGAAAAGCGACAGAAACGTAAATGTCACTATTTTGATTGCTATGTATTTCGGAGTTAGTTTTATTTGATTCCTAATTTTGGAAAATTAACAAAATGTAATAGCTGACAGCGGAAATTGACGTATTTTAGAAAGACGTTTAAAATTGATGAAGAAAAAAGAAATGTTTAACATACGTCGAAAAATTTAAATACATTTTTAAACCTTCACGTTAATTGTCAAGTACGGGTCAAACATAATAGAGAGAGTATAGTTCGAAGAAGATAAGTGATATTTATTATTGACACTGACGTATATTTATAAAAGTTGAAACGTTCAAAAAATATATCTAAATATAACTATCAAAATATAACTTTTCAAAATACTGTTTCAGAGGATATAGGTGTCCTCTAAACGGATACGAAGGTTTTGCCTAATTTTTTACGACCATAATGTTCATTTCGCCGATATCTTTACAATTATGGACAATTGTTAGTGTTGTTAATAACGTGAACGATTTTGTGACTTAAAGAAAAATAGTAGGAATAATATAAAAGAGAAATCCTAAATTATTGGAAATTTTATTTTAAAACATATCAACAAAACTTGTTAAGCTGCTTTATAAAAATGATATATTCATCCAAATTTTAACCAAGTTACCTCGAAACCACATACATAAGATTTAATTGGTGTCAAATCATTCACAGCCGTTTTCTGAAGACTTAATTTTTCTATATTTTCACTGACAGTTCATCTATGCCAGACATCAAGATTACGAAAGCAGGATTGTAAGACATACAGTTTGAAGACACTGCCGTTATGGGAGCACCAGCAAATAATATTTATGAACAGATGGCTGCAATTCAAATAACAACTTTAGCTGCCTCTAAGAGGAATACAAAATTATCGTAAATCAGTTTTCTTAGTAGACTTATAAGCAGAAATATAGGTCTAGTCAATAGATAGCTTCTCTGATTGTACTCATATTATTAAACTATTAAAAACAGAGCTACCCTTAATCACCTTACAGAGATGCACTGAATCCTAACCCATATTGTTATAGATGTAAACGAGAGAACTGACCTTCCAGTTGAAAGATGTAATCATATACTGAATTAACTCAAGTACATAATATGTCCGCAATCCGATGGTACATAACTATATGGTTATGTACCTTTCACCTTATTGGCGTCCTATCTTTGCGTGATTAACCTTTGCAGGCAAGAGTCAATGGAAGAATAGTGCTTCACGGACTGCTCATCTCTTGACGATATTAAAGCTAGCTTTGTCAGAAATGATGAAATTATCCACCAAACCTCAACTCTCAACTGGTCAGCCTAATACCAAATAGAAATATAAAGGTGAGCCTTGGCTAATAAAGTAACAAATGTTTAAGTACGTGACCCAAAACTATTTGTTTCAAAATTTTCTGTGAGATAGCTTTGGAGATATTTCGGAAACCGGTCATGAAGTATCCCGTTACCATTATCGAAATTACTAAGTTATGTAGCACATATCTTTATATGTGTTTTAGCACTTATAAAGATATGTGCTAAAAGTTAACTGTCAAAATTATGTTGTTTTATTTATCGATTTATTACTAATTTTGTTTATCTCATCCATTATACAACTAAGAACATAGTTATTTAGGTTATATATAAATCCGCAAGAAACCCGCACATATTGTCACGACTGTAAATTAAACAAATTTAGTTGTGTTCTGGTACTGGCGAAGTGGCTATTTTTTATTTGACAATTGTCTGTGTCAAATTATATAAAGATTTTATTAATTTTTCGGAATGACAAAATTTTAAAACTATGCAGTTTTAAAATCTTCTCCTATAAATTTAACACAAATACGGATATAAGCTCAGTATTTCCATTTCCTGTTTTTTCTCTCTACCATTTTACCTCTTATTATATACTTACAAATCAAGATTTAGATAGCCAAAGAAGTGCATGAGTTCAAATTTTTATCCCAAAAGAAATAAATTATGAGTTATTATTTGAATAAAATATATTAAAGACCAATATATTTACAAACCATTTGGTCTGCTGTTAGAACAAGCGATGTAAAATTTGCATTTCAAATCTGCGTGGAAATCCTGAATTCAATATATTTTACCGTTAATACAATTTTCTAAAACGTGTTAGCGGAGGAATTTTTGTTACATAAAACATTGCTTTTCACTCGCTTAAATGGTTGTTATAAGAAGCAAAAAATCTCTATATATATATATATATATATATATATATATATATATATATATATATATATATGTATATATATATATACATATATATATATATATAATGTAGTTATTTGAAATACCTATTAAAAATAAAAATATTACATAATATACTAAAATTAAACTATTTTTTTATTTTAAGTACTTTATATTTGCAACAACAGAAATAATAAACTTCAGAATATAAATTTTAAATAATAAACTTAAGATATGCTTGAAACAATTTTATAATTTTAACCAATTTTTCCCGGTTTTTCCATTACACACTCATTAGGTGCGTGCTTCGTTATCAACTAGTGCTCCAACTAATAGTTTTGACATCAGTAGTAATTATTTTCAAAAAAGTTTGTTGCAGAAAATTTGGATGAGACCAAATAAATAAATAATAAATATACTATGACACCTCTCTTTTTAAATTTTAATGGCAGATTTATTATGAAATTTTTAAATTTTAATGGCAGATTATTTTAATGGCAGATTACGGGGGTTTAAGTGAAAAGCTTTTATTGTCTAACCGCTTCAGAGTTGAAATGATGTTCTTTGTTATTTTTTCTCACTAGAAAGTACATTATCAATGTCGTACGTTGGGTTTCTGTATTAAACTTCTAACGAGAAACCATTAATTTATTATCAGTTGACATAAAAACGTAAAGCAACTTTTTTTCTAGCTTAGATAATTTGTATTGAATAGCACAAACAATCTTGGATTATTTCAATGAAATTATTAATTTATCATTTCAATAAACTATTTTTAAAGGAGTTTGTTGTAGAAAATCTCTTTTTAAACTTTGGTGACGAAATAATCTGGATATCGGAGTTTTAATTGATCAAAACCTTCTGAGATTGGTAACTTCTTAATGTTAACTACCGTTTAGGTTCATAATATTAAACAAATCGCAAGTGACACACAAGATCTTAATTTTTTGGATGCTTTTTGGGTTCCATACCCAAACTTGAAACCTTTATATTTTTGTCATTTTCGTCTGTATGTATGTTCTCCTATATATTAAAGCAGGTTTACTTACAGTCTATTAGCGCTATAAAGTAAAAATTTGGAGTGGTTATGCATATTTACAATGCCTAAAGGGTTGCGATAAAATCTGTTAAAACAGTTTTTTGGATACACCCCCTACATGCATAATTGGGATAAATTTTTTCCATACACCGTTATATATATTCGAACAGAATTTTCAAGAATATTGGGGATATTTCATTAACTTTTTTCGATACCGGTATCTATTAACCAAATATTAAGCTTTAAAGTGATCTTCTTTTATCAATGTGACACCACGTCGTCACCCCATAAAATCGAAATAGTTATTTTTGATTATTTAAAAAGTATTCACAATACTAGTACATATAGTGAAATCAAAAGAAAAATGTTCAAACAAAAAAAAATAAAAAAAATAAATAAAAAAATGCCCGTGTACAGCACTTTAAACTGGTATTTGACCTTCAGATCTGACGATTTAATCCAGTCTGGGAAAAATCCGCCACTTCATGTCGTCAGCCAGCAAAGAGGCGGCAAAAACCCAGACCCTCGCTTGGCCCAACGGGCGGCACCTAGTCCGCCCGCCCAACCACAGCCTAGTTAGGCCCGGCCTAAGGCCCTAAATTAAAGACATTCTAGGCATTATTATTATTCATAAAGAGCTTAATAGAAATACTTTATACTAATAAAGGTTTCTAAGTACCTAAATATTACTGACACGAGACAGAACAATAGAGTTCTATTCGTTCTTGACACATTTTTTTTCATTTTGATACTGAACATTAAACGACACGATTAATAAATTTTAGACCCAGGTGGGGTTTGTTTCGTATTGAGAAGAGAACTCGGTCAGTTTTCATAATTTTGTTAATAAACAAATTTTTGGCCGGTCTTGATACGTATTTACATTTTTTTAACTTTATAAAAAGAAAGGACAGCGGTAAAGCCTTATATGGAAGCACGTTTTTTTCCGGGATTTGTTCTTCTGATTGCAGGAAAAGTGCCGTAGATTTGTCATAGAAAAAAATTAAATTATTTCACCATCAGCATAGAGAAATAAGTATATAATGGAAAATCTTCCCATATCTCAATAAATACATAGGTGTTTTGTATAAATTTATTTTTGAAGATTCAGTGAAAATTTATATTCGCATTAAAATGCATTTAAAATACTGTCTCATTATTATAAATTTCGCAATTAAAATTTTAATTCCGGAGTATATCATTTTCATTTTTTACTATCGATGTTTATTCTCTGAATATCATCATCAGCATTTATTTTCATTCTTTTACAATTGACATGGATTCGTGGTTTCCCTGGATCTTTATTTCACCCCGCGTGTAAAATTATTTACTTCAGTGTCATTGAAAATATTAATTGGAAAACTTTAAATGTTATCCACCATAAATATAATAATTAAGGAGAAATCACAAGTTAGTATTTTTAAAACAATTTTTAGTAATCAGTTCAAACAAAGAAACCTGATGAATTTTTTTCAAATGTCATAAACGGGAGAATACTTATTGCAACAAAATCGACATAACCATTTCAATTATTTTCTAAATTTTGAGAATAGGCATAAATAAATTATAAGTTTGCCTTAATCTGCTATGGTATTATCCCTCTAGTTATTAGTGTAAATTTATTTTAATAATACATACATACATAGTTCTCTTTAAAGCTGTACCCAAAGTTTTCCTTTAATCTTTGTCTGGTATTGTGTTTTTCCCTGTGGTATTTAGGATAAACTTTTTTAATTAATATAGATTTAATTAAGGCTCTCCCCGAAGCTAACCCAAATTATTCAGTTTGTTTAAGTTTGCGGTATAAGCCAATCGACTTATTTAATCAAGCATAGTCTTCCGTTGGTATTCCCATACGACTTCAAGAGGTACACCGGCGGTAATGCAATGTCGAATGTCGGTGAACAATTCTCTTGGTGTGATAGAGTCGCACCAAAATTTGGTCAGTAATTTGGCCTCTACCGAAACTTAAACAAATCAATTTATTCAGTTTGTTTAAGTTTGCGGTATAGGCCAATTTACTTACTCCAACAAACATACTCTTCCGATGGTATTCCCATACGACTTCAAGAGCTACACCGGCGGTATCGCATGTCGCTAAACAATCCTCTTGGTGCTATAGAGTCACACTAAAAGAAGTACCTAGCGCAAGTAAAATTCCGATTCAAACCATAATTTATGGCAAGATTTCTTCCGTAGCATTAATTTATTTTATCAGTTGGAAAATCAAAGAAAAATTACCATGGTTTAAAATATCCGAGAATACTAATAAAATACACAAGAAAGTTACACAACTTTAAACCTAGTTTCAGTCGACCCTTATGTATATAATGGGTGTTAAGAATCTGCGACGATACTACTAGCAAACATATGGTTATTTATAAATGGGATATAAGAAATCCCCACCAGGTATAAAATATTTAAACGAACAAATTTTTAGGTGAGGAAACACTAACATTCTAAATGAGAAAAAAAATGTTGCGAAATATTATGTATAGCTCGTTATTTTACGTCATCTGAATCGTGACTCCTCTATTAAGAAAAAGTCTTCTTTAAGTAAAATTCTGATCTTCCAACGAACCAATACGGTAAAAATATTAAAAAAAGTGTTGCTGTGACTTAAACGGCTTTGTTGCAAGGGATTATGTATAACAAAGCCTTTTAAGTAGAGAGTGTGTTAATAATTTTAAAAGTTTAAGCAGAATTTTTTTTTTAATTTGTAAATAATTTTTATAGGATATTGAGAATAATAATAGTCATTTTTAATTCACGTGTCGAGAATCGATAGCGTGTAGCTAGTTTTCATGTATACATCATTATATTGTAAATGAAAAAGATAATTCCTACCATAATTTGATTGTATTTTTCGTTTAAAACTCGAAATAAAAATGTAACTTTACATGCACATACTTTTGCATTATGTTACGCACACTTCCTTATTTTTAAAGAGTAAAAATAATTTTAAACTATTATGTCAACGATTTATTTATGCCTGTATAAGTGATTTTCTGTTTATTCTAAACGTCAAAAAATAAAGCACGTCAGTATGTAATATATATTGGTTAGTGCATTCAGATAAGTAATTGATGAATTTATAAAATGTGTTTTTGTAAATGAAATTCATGAGATAGATTTACGATGAAACTGAAGAGTAACTCGTTTTTTATTACAGGGGAGTAGGATCCCATATTCACAATTTTTTATTTTTTTATTATTTTGAGCATATTCGGATCCCAATCGCATACATATTTACAAATATTTTTATTAGATTGAGCATTTTCGATCAAGCCTGTGTAATCTTAGTACCGCCCGAGAGTTTGTACGGAGTAGAAGTGCGCCGTGATGCTGCTCATATTTCACGGGGTAAGAGCAGTTAAGCAACCTAGGTCCAACACGATTATATTTAGGCGATTAATACTTTTTATTATTTTTTATTTGTGCAGTTTTTTAGATTTATAACATACATAAAAAAATTACATACCAGTAGATAGAAAATGTTTTAAATGACCCAGAGTCAGCGTAAATATAACATAAATGTAGAGGTATTTCCACAGTCATTGTCGGATATGCGCGACGGAGATTTATATGTTAGCAACTACGATATGGAAGTAAGGATGACCCTGAGAGTTACTCGGACAATGAAAGTATAGCGAATATTGTAAAACAGGAAAAGGGCTCCAATATCTTAGGGGGTAAAATCAAATATACACGAGCTAAAACACCGCCATAGTAATCAAGAGTTCGGCTATGCAAATGATGTACAATGTTGCCCCCCGTGACTTCGCTATATATATATATATATATATATATATATATATATATTATAATTTAAACTGAATTTTTTTAATGTACCTTATAATTTTAATACGCAACTTGTGCCGAGCGCTTAGACCATGAACTCAAAGTTGTCGAGGAAGTGAAACAAAGAGAAATAAATTATTTTAAAATATTAAACATTGCACCCAAGCCCATTATAAATATATTTTAATGCTTACCTTTAACTTGCTTTGTTTCCGCCTTCTGTTGCATAATTTAATGCGTGGAGCTTTTCATTGATGTACGCACTCCCCTAATGTACAACCCATTCCAAGCGAAACACTCGCTACCTTTATTCAAATCGAACGAAAGTAACAGTGAAGAAGAGTATAAATTACCCATGTAAATACCACAAGGGGTACAACGGTTCCTTTATTGAGGGACGCTGTAAATTTTGTGGTATTTTGCGTAATATCTTATTTAGTCCCACCTTAACTTGAGCGATCGTCTACTTTTGTGTCCAATATTGGAAATTAAGTCAGTGTTTGTGAGACTGATCCTATTACCATATTAAGAAGAATTTTATTAACAAATTATGTCTATGTTAATTTATTACATTGTATTGTAGGTAGCTTCGTTACCGTATAAAATGTTTTAGATGCTTTATTAAAATCGGGTTAGGATATTTGATTTTACTCTAATTTTTATAAATAAAACAAATTGGAATATATGAATGTGGAAACTAAACGTTCTTCATTTAAATAATATCCACACGTTCTGTTTATTACCTTCAACTCCTTTCAAATAATAACCATCTTTCTATTAGTTTAGAACAGGTTTATATTATTTCATTATTTGGTAACTTTATGAAGATTTCAATTGCACATATTCTAAATTTTCCATTTACTAATTATTGCCATAAATTAGTTCTTCAAAAAATTAAAGATTTTATCTTTCCAAATTTTTTTTTTTATATAGGCAATGTTATTACATATGACCAGCGTTATAATACTTAAAAAAAGAACTTAATACCTAAATGATAATGGGGATAATGGAATTTTACGCATAAGCGAGTTTAACTGGAATATAATACTTGGTAAATGATTACATTTAGATGAATTTATAAATAAAACTTTCGTATTTGGTCGTTTGTATGAATAAAAATTACTACTAAGTCAAGTCGCTTCCACTAACATTCTTTTAATGCTGTTAGTATGTTGCTTTAATATTAAATAGTATTATTAAATTTGCTTAATAGACTTTTTAGGGTTTTAAAACATATTTCTTAAATACCGTTCAATATTTCGCCTATTTACCCATGAAGTGGGAATTAACAACTTCAGTATCTAAAATAAGTGTTTCTTAAATTTTATAAAATATATGTATCTGTTGATAATAATTTATCGCTATGACAATAATAAGTTAAACAAGTATTTTTTATTCGTTATAATATACGGCAGGAGATGAAAGGCGGAAGCATCACATTTTTAAAAAAATTATTCTCTAATTGAAATTCGATATTAATGTTTTCAACAAACATGATGGGTTACAAAATATATAATAATTATTACTATTGCGAGCAAGACCGCTTTTGCTTTTTTCTCGGATTAAACAAAAAGACCGCTTTTGCTTATTTCTCGGATTAAACGAAAACAACTATACACTGGACCAAAAAATTTATAAAGTATTTTGTACTTTATTTGCAGAGTGTAAAATTGGTATTTAATTCAAAAGTGGAAATAATCGCATAATTATTAATTCATCAAAAGTTCTTAATGAAAATTGGAAGATTTGAAAAGAAAACATTGTAATTATTTGAAATCTTGTTATTTTTAATAGTAAACACATTTTTTACTTTATGGCAGTATATCAGTAACAGCCGTACTCCGCGGTACCACTTGTGCAGAATGACCTAATTATATTGTCTTCCCTGTCACGGTACACGGTTGTCGAATCGAGGAATGGGGATCAGCATCGCAAAAGGAATACTCTGAATGATCTGTCTATAAATAATCCGCTTTCTTTCTGTCTTGCACGATTCAATTAGTCTTCCCGTACATCTGTTGCACGATTCAAGTAGTGTTCCCGTACGCCTGTTGCATGATTCAAGTAGTATTCCCGTACATCTGTTGCACGATTCAGGTAGTGTTCCCGTACGCCTGTTGCATGATTCAAGTAGTATTCCCGTACATCTGTTGCGTTTATATCATTGCTCTACTTATGTGAATTGCAGCATTATGATGTGTAGCCTATAACCTCTAAAAAGGTAAGAAATTTCTAACACAAATAAATTTAGAATTAGATGTGCAGTTCTAGAGTTAAACAGGTTATACTTACCAACAGAGAGCTAATAAGTTTTAATGAGACTTCTTTTTATGAATATAAATGACAATATGCACGATTGTGCATAAATTATTTTAATTATAAAGATTTTTTGATAGTATGAAAATATTTTGATTAGCTGTAATAAGTAAAACTGAAGGAAATATTTATATTTCTAATGATATATATATATATATATATATATATATATATATATATATATATATATATATTATATGTATATATATATATATACATTTTTTTTTTTTTTGGTAACCATTATCCTCAAACCAGCCATAAATTTACAACTTCGTATTTATATTTGCTTGTTTCCTGCCGACAATT
Organism: Druceiella hillmani; assembly: GCA_039881145.1. NCBI lineage: Eukaryota > Metazoa > Arthropoda > Insecta > Lepidoptera > Hepialidae > Druceiella > Druceiella hillmani. Next base: position 31,411,143 of record JAYKKI010000018.1, on the reverse strand, counting down.
ACAGGAAATATTTTTTAAATAAAGAAAAATAAAAAAATAAATTTATTAACTTGAGGCATTATAATATCTATAAAAGGGTCAAAACAATATGCATTCCTAAATATACCTTTGCAACGGTACATATTCACTAATACAAATATGCATTTGCGAAAATATCCATTCCCAGACATATGGTACGTTTGTAGCAGTATATTTCCAATAATAGTCAGAAATACTCTGTTCCTACAATATTATTGGAGAGACATACTATTTCCGACGGAGACTATTTACGACGAGTTAGATACGGATAACGAAAAAAAGTATATTAAAGTGAACACCGACCCGTTGGTCTGCCATAGTCCTTTTTACAAAAATCTTTTGACGTGGAAACTTTGCATTTGGTGTAGTAATAAAGCGTATTGATATCCACCGCTTAAATTTTGACGGCTAATGTCACAACAAAATTTATTTAAGTATTTTATGAGCAAAAAAGATTAATAATTTTTTTTTTATTTCATATATTGTATAGGGTAATTATCACAAGAAAAAGTTGCAAGGATTGTAAATGAACACAAAAATAAGAGAATTAAAATGACTCTTAGTATTACGATATTAATTATTTATACGGATTATACGGTATATATTTTTCCATTTGCAATAATAAATTTAAATAAAAATATGACAATACATAAAAAAGTTAATTTCAGCGCAACGTTCATTCCACCTTCATTCATCATCATAGCTGTCCTCATTAATTTAAATATACAAAACACAATATGCTAAGTTTGTATTACTATTACACCGTTACCTATAATATCAGCGTCAGTCAGTGCTCTAAATTCCCTTTAATAAGTTCGTTAACTTCAAAAGAATGAAATTAAAAACGTTTTTTTTTTAATTGTAATATATCAGTCTACTTTCACAAGTAGGGCTTATTCAATTGCAAACTCCTATTAAATAAAAGAGCAGCTTTAATGTCGTTTGCTCCTAAGAACTCTGAAGTTAACTTACGCAATATTAGTGCGACTTATAAGTCACCGATGTAAATGATGTAGCCCAGAAGGGGTATTATTATATACATGTATATATCCACTTTTGATGTTAAACCTTTTGGCAATAAGGAAGTATTTAATATATCAGTCTACTTTCACAAGTAGAGCTTATTCAATTGCAAACTTCTATTAAATAAAAGAGCAGCTTTAATGTCGTTTTCTCCTAAGAACTCTGAAGTTAACTTACGCAATATTAGTGCGACTCATAAGTCACCGATGTAAATGATGTAGCCCAGAAGGGGTATTAATATATACATGTATATATCTACTTTTGATGTTAAACCTTTTGGCAATAAGGAAGTATTTACGAAATCCCGTCGATAACCAATATTTACTGGTCGTAAAATAAACATTATAACAATAACTTTATTATAAATGCAAAAATGTGACTAATTGCCATTCTTTCATTTCATTTGTCATAACAAAGCTACGGATCGACGTGATCTTTTTGTACAGAAGTAGTTTGCGGACCGAGAAGGATATAGGCTACGTTTAACCCAGGAACGTAGTCCTAAGTAATGTTATAAAAGCAAAAGTATGTTTGTTTGTCCTTCTTTCATGTCATAACAAAGTAACAGATCTTCCTAGTTTATAAATAAATGGGTAGTGGGGAAATGATATAAGATACTTTTTATACCAGAAAGTCGCATTCTTACTAATATTATAATACTAACAAACAACATTTTAAATGAGAAAATGTCTTTTTTTCTTGTTTCACATCAACATACCCACGTTATTTTATGCACACAGATAGTTGGCGGGCTGGGATATGACACAGGCGTTTTTTATTTCGGAAAAAAAATTATTCGAAGAAAAAAGAACACAATGGTAACAACGAAGCAACGTAGTCAACGAAGTACCAACATACGTGATTTTTAAAATGCTACATACGCAATATAAGATAGTAATGGAATCAGTCTTTTTTGTTCCTAATTTAGAGAGAAATATTTTTATTCTCATCGTCTGTTGCCAAAGTTACGAAAAAAATACAGCTTAACAATTAATTTCCTTTCACCATTCTAGATGGCGATGCATATGTTGGTTTCTTCCCATACATTTGTAACTATAACTATGTGAGTAAAATTGTGGGTAAAAGTTAGTATTTATAGTTAAATCGGGTTTTTCTTTTAGGCATTTTGCATACAAACATTAAATAAATTAGTATTATACTAGAATATTACTTTCAAATTTTTATAAAAAATTGACTTGTGGCGTTTTATTCGTATTCAAGTTCAAATTAATACTAACAAGCGAATGGACAAATAATTCAAATATTTCTTAAAAGTTTACTTACTAAAATAATTTATTAGAACAAATAAGTTAAATGCATTAAATATTCGAATAAATAGGATAGAACCGGAATTAACGGTAATGAGGCTAATAGATTATTAATAGATTATGAATTTAGGATGACTATGACAGAGAAACTTTAATATTATAACATTTACACAAAATAAAACCTTGAATATATTTGGCGTTAATTTTGTACAAAGACATTGTGCACAAACAAATGGAACTACGTGATGTAGTATTATTTCTACTTTCTTTAATTTCTTTATCACTACCTAAGTTTCTTTGTATTACAACACCTTCAGGCACCCACATGTTTGAGTTAAATGATGAAATAAATTATAAATTAGCAAAGATTAAAAAAAATTTCCAATATTTTTTGAATATCTTTGCTAATTGCCCACATGAAGATGTTGTGATGCAACGAAATCTAAGTTGTGGAAAAGAATTTAAATAAAGTAGAAATAATACTACATCACGTAGTCTTATTTAATTGTGAACATAAAAATCTATCAAGCACCACTAGAACCAGCATTACGAGAGTTCCGTACTTAGGCAGTTATAAACATTTAGGGATACATAATATTTCTATTAAACTATTTGCCAATATTAATTTTTCATAACATAAATATATTCAGTAGTTTCAAAAATAAAGGTGGAATGCAAACTTTCTGAATATTTTTGGAATATCTTTTTCAAAATACAATTTAATCATATTAATAATAATTTACCCCTCTTTTAAATTTTATATTTATAAATTAAAAAAGTTAAATGGGCTAATAAAATGCATTAGCATGCCGATTTCAAGCTTCTATATTGCATTTCTGAGAAAATCAGTTGAGAATACAGAAACATATAAATATATTGCCTACTTTATGTTTGTAGGCGTGAAAACATGCTGCATATTTAAGAAATGACATCTAGAGTCATCGCTATAGTTTTCCTACAACCTTTGCGTGAGCTTCTAAAACCCCCTCTTTTTCATAGTTTTGAGTAATACATTTTCAGTGTAGTTTTTCATAATTTTTAGATTATATCTAAAGATATGATATATGAAATTATTAAAAAAAATTCTCTTGTATCTATATATTCCTTTCAAACGAAACACAAGACTACAAAAAAAATTTAAGAAAAAGAAGTCGAGAAAATGTTGACATGGATATTTTCAAGTGGAAGCTATTGATGTATATGCGAGTTAATATGTTTTAATACTATGCCAGATTTTATGTTTTTACTGTCTCAATATGATTAATTACATATTTAATTAGATTAATAGTTTTATCATTGCTGAGAATGGTCAATTCAACTATAATTACACAAATAGAGTAAAAAGAAAGCGCAATACGACCGACTTGGAGCGCATCTCAGCGCAGAATGACAAGCTGGTTTCACAAAATGTATGAAAGAAATTCTCTTAAATAAATATTTTTCCTTTCTTCTGTTGCTATTATGTCAATATAAATTTTATATAAAAATTAAAGAAGAGGAAATGAGTATATTACTGCTCTTTTTCGCATTTCAATTTAAAGAAAGAAATGTTGTAATGGGTCCTCTTAAATTACCCCTCTTTATAGATTTTGGCAAGGAATGAGTTACAAAAATTCGATGTTCGTGAAATAAATATACGAAAACAATAAAAAATTATCTTTATGGATTAAAAATGACGGTAAAATGAAGGTTTTTCCAAAAATGTAAACACGTCCTTAATGCTAGATAAATGACAATAATAGATAATAATATTAGTGAGATAAATTAAAAATTAAATAAAATAGAAGAGCCTATTTCAAAATTTAAATTCTTTTTCAATGAAGAGATATAATAAAAATAAATAATAATTTTTGCAACCATTTATAGAGCTTTCTTTTATGAAACAATGAATAATTACGAGTGCTTTTTGGATTTCCGTTTAATTCAAGTAAAAAACTCAAGTACGAGTAGAACTCGTACTACGAGGGTTCTTTACGCATTTAGGTACTTATGATATTTAATAACGTAATATTCTTAAATTACTTACGACTATTAACTCCTCACAAGTTTTAGATATATATTGCCTACCCTCGTGTATTTAAAGAATTATGAGATCCAAGATAATCTTTTCAACTCAATTTTCTTTCATGAGTTTTGGTTTAGTAATTGTTCTGTACAGACTAGAAGGCTTGAATTACATGTATTTTTTACAGTATTTTTATTTAAATACAATTTTAAGTTAGTAAAAAAATGTTTTTATTCCTCAAGACGAGTCCTTTCAAATGATATGAAACATGATACATGAAATTAAAAAAATCAAAACCTTCGTTTTAATTAAAATAGGAATATTTTAAAACGCTTTGGAAAAATACGTGTGATAATAAGATGTATTATTATACTAAATTTCTACGTCGCATTATTTCTGAGGAAATCGGCTCAGAATGTACAAAAACCTAAATATATCGCCTAGTATAATGTTATAGGGGAATAACCATTTTTGTAAAATCTGCGTGAACTTTTAAAATTACATTTTTTACCTAACACTAATTAATTATAGAAAATTACAATCATTAAAAAAATATTAAAGAAATAAGTGAGAAAATATTTTTAAAAAGACATTTATAAAAGAAGATAAATGTCAACAATCCCGGGTGATGTGCTGCCATACGTGGAGGGTTCCATATTCTGTCTTCAGAGTTCATCATCATATTTTGGCCAATTTTTTGAAGAATCACTCTTGAGTTCCAAATAAAAAATAATCATGCACGCATGTTAAGGTATGTGCAAAAGAAGGTGGATAGCGAACCTCCCTAATCTTTAAGTTAATGAAAAAACATGTCGAACTGATCTAAGGAACAGAACTTCCCTTCGAATTGTTTTTCTGTCGCGTTTATTTTCTCCTTTAATTTTATTTTCTCTACGCTTTTTATAATTTTTACACTGTACTTCTATTTTCTTATCTATTTCTTTTAGTTATCCAAATCTGACCTGTCCTTTTCTGGTCTCCGTTACTAGTATTCTATATCAACGTTATAATTACTCATGTCTTAACATATTCCCTTCACTTTTTTCTATTTCCATTTATAATCCTCATTTTCACTTTCCAGTAAGGATGTACCATCTCTGAACTATGGCTCAGTTCTAAAGGATTGTTCAAGAAAGGAACCTATTGCAGTAACTACTCTACTAAATATTCAAATTCAATACGAATTTATTTTTTAAATAGAAAAACGACGTTAATGTACTTTCAAAATAGTTTCATTTAACACTATGTTACAATAAATTTTGATTTAAAAAATAAAAGTAACATATTAGATTTTCTGTTATAACCTTAAATTATTAAATTGTTATTTTAAAACACGTAATATGATTTTTGTGTAATAAAGCCATTGGTGTATTGTTGGTACTATTAATCTACGCAAGATAACAGAAATTATGTAAAGCGATACCAATATATTGCAGAATTTACACAGCTAGGTTCGATAGAGGCTTCTTTATAAACTATTGTTAGCTTGGCACATATTTTTTTTCTTTTCATAAAAATAAACAAATACTTTTTTTTTTAAATAAAAATCGTTAGTATTTATATTACTTAAATAAATATTAAATAATGCATAATAAGTAAGTACATCAATAATGATGATCGAGTACATATCACAAGCTATTGCTAAAACTCCCAAAGAGGAAGAAGACAATAAGACCTTCTATACAGCTGACAGAGTGACCAGTACTTCTAATGGATGGGAAATATTATTTTCACCTGAAAAGAATGTTAGACTATTCGAACAAAACGTTAATTCCCTTAAATTTGAAACTAATCGTTGTAATATATCAGTGAAATTTTATATTCCAAAAATAGAACTACCATCAAAAAATTATCTTTTTCATAGATTTCAAGTTAGGAAATTCATTTTCGTTACACTATACAAAATAGGTGATCGATCAGTAGCCGTTTGACGTCTTTTCAAATGTCAATGCGGGTTTTCTACAAGCCTCTTCCAATTGTATGTAGTATGAAAGAAAATGTCGTCTCAAGATAAATTTATATTGAATTAACAAAGATGTTGAAGTGGTAAAAAATATAAAATTTACATGGCACTGAAGTGGAGAAAAGAACAGGGAAGAAATCTGATATTACATATTAAACAAATTAATAAACTTTCTCACACAAAATATGCAAAATTATTATAATGCGTATTAATTAATTTCTCGTCCTTACATTCTTTATATATAATAAGAAGTGTACCAATATGACATTTTAATCGATTAGTAAGAGCATTTATTTGAGTAGTAAATTTAGTTTCTTGTATGCAATAGATATTGTGAATAATGATATTTTCAAGACTTTATGCTTTTGCTATTTAAAGAATCGAGTAATCTAAACTGAAATAAAATTACTTCTTCAATTATACTTTATAATTAACTTACAGCAATATCCTTCAAGGTTAAGTGTTATTGATCACAAGTCTGAAGGAAGACTGCTAAGAAACTAGATTATTTATCCTTTACATAACAAAAACGCTAATTTTTTATTACAGTTTTGCATTTTTATTCTGTGGTGTAAATAAAAGTGAAAAACATAGGTCTATGTAATAAAATTTTCTTAATAAAAACCTATTACAGAAAATATTATAATGCTTCAAAATATGACGTTTCTTACAATTTTGAATTTTGAGACACTGGTTTTTGTAATGAAATTGTCAGTATACTTAATTAAATTTTATTGCGATAATTTTGGGTTGTTTTTTTAATTTTTCTGTCCTGTTTTAACAAAAGAAAATATCTCAATAACTTTAAATTTAAGTTTAATACTATTCATGATAATTAATATATTATTATTCCAACGTGCAATATTAGGAAATACCTGAAACTTTACTGTTCAATGTGTTGGAACTATTACAAGGAGTAAATAATACAATTGTTTACTTACATCTACTCTATGGTATAGCAGTAACTAAACAATGTTATTATTTATTCCGGTGAATAGTTCCAACTAATTAAAATGTAAAGGAATAATAAAAAAAATATCGTAAATAGAATCAAACATAAATATAAAATTATTAAAAAACGTAATACATCTGAAACAAATTTGTTGAGAATTGAAATGAGAAAATGCGAAAGCAATTATTATACGTTAACAGCGGGGTTGAAATAGTTTTTTTTTTTTAAAATAGAACAGAATAAATTAAGACATAAGCCAAAATTATCGGAAAGAAATATATGCAAACATCGATAAAGTTTAAATATATTTAAATGTATTTAAATATTTTGACAAGTTCGTTATAAAAAGCCCAAGATTCAAAATGGTAGGGTTCGTCATACTCTTAAGTATTGTACGAGTATTACTTTCCAACATAGGTTTTATTAAGAATATTTCATTCATCATCCCTTGTTATAGTGGAGTTCGACGAATGGTAAAAATTTAAGCTATTTTTAATGTTTACTTTTTCTTGTGTTTTTGAGAGCAGTAAAACAAGCAGCATTATTAAGCGCGTAAAGTGTTATCGGCGTAAAGTGTTATCGTCCTTTGTATCTGCGTGTTGGATATAGCAAAATGGAATATTTTATTACAAATGAATAAGAAAAGTAAGGAGTGCTTAGAAAATATAAAATTGTTTGGAAATATGTAAGACGATCTATTTATCCAACTGTCAAAATTAGTTCAGAAGAAAGAGTGTCAAAAAATTCCCACTTATTAAACAACGAAAAATCCAATAAGGATAAATTATTTTGATTATAGGAGCGCCATAAAAGATTCTAAGATAATAATGCATAACTGTCCAAAGTAACTCATTTTCATCGAATAAAAATTTCGTAAATTCGATAACTGGAATCGCATGGACAGTAACGATACTGTGGTTAATAAAATAAAAATACAAATACGCCATTGACAAAAAATAATTAAAACTAAAATAAATACCATCATCTTCGGGAGAATGGTGAAATTATATATATACACACACACACACACATATATATGTATATATATATATATATATATACATATATATGTATGTGTGTGTGTGTCCGCGAAGTCTATCCAAGAACAAATATCAATGAATCTCCTGGTTGTACGTATATCATCGTTGAAAATCGGAATTTATTTTCTCAAGGGATTCAGAAATTATAGTACGATAAAATTTTGAGAAAAACTGTCTGCACGAATCCTTACTTATTTCATTACGTACGCCTTACCGCGACCGCTATGTTGCCATTCTCTTCTCATATGTGAGAGCGCATTCGTGGTCAAAGTCAATAATTGATTTAGTCGATTGCGAAATGCCTTTTTGTTCAGTTGTGTTGCGTTGTCGCACTCCATTGTCGAAGTTCGTGACAGGTTAAACAAAATGTTTGGCATCCATTGGATAGGTCGATTTAGACCTAAATGTTGGCCTCCGAAGTCACCAGACATCACCCCATTACACTTTTTCCTGTGGGGATTTATTCAAGACTTAGGGTTTTGGAAAGATTGTAACAGTGAAATAAAATGCCTACGCTAATAGATTCGCTGCTTTTGACAAAATGAAAAGTACCATTTAAAAATCTTATCAAAAATATATAATACTAAAAGTCATCTTTACCTTTTTTTCTAACTGTAATTATTTTTAAAGGAGGTTCTTAATTTTATTTTATTAGAGAAAATAGTTTAGATTTTTGCACCAAAGTTACCTGAGCTTCAATCAGCGCTAATGTTAAGTTTAGTAAACTAGTGATTGATTTATTCATAATTGGCTACTGTAGATAGAAATTCGAATCAAAATTTAGACCGCTGACAAATTCTGACCCTAATTTAATATACCATTTTTCATCACCAATTTCTGGTTAGTAATTGGAATCCAAGATATTTGTTTTATTGGAGGGATTATGCAAATTTACGAGAAAAAAGATTATTCATTTTATTTTATCGACAGTTTTATCTCAGCTGTCTCAAAAAATCTGAGTTAGAAATATAAAAATATAATATTGATGTTTACACATTAAGTATTCAAACAATCATAATCTCGTAACATATTACTGAGATAAAGAAGACCGTAATTGCCTTGTTATGCTTTTTTATTGTGTGTGTATGAACACACACACACACGCATATGTATATATATATATATATATATATATATATATATATATATATATATATTTATGTCCAATCCCACGCAATATTATATTTCGTAATTATCACTAGCTTAATCTTCTGCTTGGTTTAGTGATATCTTTAAGATAATCCTAATATAATATTTACATAATTAATAAATTCTATATAAATTAGTCTCACGAAATGTCCACGTAATCAATTTAATTTTTACTTGTACAGGTATATACAGCGCTAATATAGCACAATACGTCACCTTTATAGCTACGAATTTACCGCTATTACAGCATGTCGATGACGCGAAGTCATGCACCATACTGTCGGGTATAGAAAATATGTTGGTGTATACATGTATATACGTGTACACAGGTGTGAGTCAGTGTGGTGGAGCAGTACAGTACAGCATATATATATATATATATATATATATATATATATATATATATGTGTGTGTGTACACGTACACATATATGCTTTCACTGCTGGCAAATCCAATACGTCATACTGTTAACATTAGCATGTCGGTGACGCGGACCCATAAGATATTCCATTACCAAAAATCACTCAATGAGAAGTTTTCACTTCAAAAATTAGTTTAAGAGATTGGCTTAAGGTAAATTATATTTACCGAAATTTAAAATTTTGACCAAAATTTAAAATATGAAAACATTATACCTAATAATTAAAAATTGTATTCAAATTAATATATCTGGAACTAAGTCAAAGAAAACGCTCTAATTGGGTTTCAAACACTCGAAAGCATGTTTAATGATTCTGTAGGTCTGTCAATTTTAACTTTTATTTTTCCTTCTTGGATTGTGCGCTGATTACGAATATGTACTTGAATTTTGCCCATCACCCTCAGTTTTTTGGAAGAGCTCTATATATGAAATCGCAAAAAAGCCAACTATACTAAGTAAAAAATTTATATTACAACAAAAAAGCAATTATAAAACTTCAAATTGTTATAAATACATTTAAATGTCTTAGATAAATAAATTAGATATATTAAATACATTTGTGGTATCTTGTTTTTGTCACCAAAGCTCCTCAAAATATTTCTAGGCTTATAAATCAACTTCATTAAATTATTCATCGAAAATCTCATAAATTTTCTTATGTCCGGGCCACGAAAATAATTTCCTTCACTTTAGATTCAGATAGAGATGGAAAAATTTTGTGTAGATATTCAAAACGTTCTCCATCTTTATTCAACGCCTTGGCAAATTGTTTCATCAGTCCCAGTTTTATGCATAATGGAAGTAGCAATTTTTTTTCCCGGGGGACTAAATTTTCTCTCAAAATATTTTTGGTTACAGGAACTAGTTCAGTTTTTGGCGGCCACTCTTTTTTCCTTCAATGTTATCTTTTGTCTCGACTATCCCACTCACAGAGAAAGCAAGTGTATTTTGTGTAGCCACCTTGTCGACTAAGCGGCATACTTATAACTTTCAGGTCTCCACAGACCAACCAGCCATGCTATACTTACTATATTTCATCCAACACATTTTTCAAATAATACTAGAATTCATTCAAATATACAGAATGGGCGATTGACAGTGAAGCGTACTTATTGCCACTATGCAAAAGGACTGTTTAAAAACCGACCTTCGCTTTGATGAGTCTATGAACAATCTGCATTCGTTCGCTTCATATTCAATGTACACTAGACTCACGATATTCAGTCAAAATGTGATACGAAGTCTTTTTCTTTCTTGCGATACCAAGAAAATAAGGTGCCAGGAGCGAGCATTTTCTTTTCCCATTACTATTCTACTATTTTCCATTGAAACTTATTGCTTAGTGCAAATTTTTTAAGGGATTTTTACGGGCGTATAACACAGTCATTATTTTTTAGTTAATTTTACGTCAACTTCTACAAGGCGGTTTTTTTATAATTTTTACTTTAGCAGTTTCTGTCTGTATATATATATATATATATATATATATATATATATATATATATATATTTATTTATGCTGTACTGTACTGCTCCACCACACTGACGCACACCTGTGTACACGTATATATATGTATACACCAACATATTTTCTATATCCGACAGTATGGTGCATGCGTTGTACGCTTTTTGGAAAATCTTGTGACTTCGCGTCATCGACATGCTGTAATAGCAGTATATCCGTAGCTATAAAGGTGACGTATTGTGCTATATTAGCGCTGTATATACCTATACAAGTAAAAATTAAATTGACTACATTGATATTTTGTGAGACTAATTTATATAGAATTTATTAATTATGTAAATATTATATTAGGATTATCATAAAGATATCACTAAACCAAGCAGAAGATTATTAAAAATATGCTTCCGTGTTCGAATTTAAACGCACGCTCCTATTTCTTCAAGAAGCTAGTGATAATTACGAAACATAATATTGCGTGGGATTGGACATAAATATATATATATATATATATATATATATATATATATATATATATATACATATATATACACACATATATATATATACATATGTGTGTGTGTGTGTACATACACACACAATAAAAAAGCATAACAAGGTAATTACGGTCCTCTTTATCGCAGTAATATGTTATGAGATTATGATTGTTTGAATACTTAATGTGTAAACATCAATATTATATTTTTATATTTCTAACTCAGATTTTTTGAGACAGCTGAGATAAAACTGTCGATAAAATAAAATGAATAATCTTTTTTCTCGTAAATTTGCATAATCCCTCCAATAAAACAAATATCTCGGATTCCAATTACTAACTAGAAATTGGTGATGAAAAATGGTATATTAAATTAGGGTCGGAATTTGTCAGCGGTCTAAATTTTGATTTGAATTTCTATTTACAGCAGTCAATTATGAATAAATCAATCACTAGTTTACTAAACTTAACATTAGCGCTGATTGAAGCTCAGGTAACTGTGGTGCAAAAATCTAATTCTATAAACTAATTTCTATAATAAAATAAAATTAAGAGCTCCCTTAAAAAATAATTACAGTTAGAAAAAAAAGGTAAAGATAACTTTTAGTATTACATATCTTTGATAAGCGTTCCTACCAACAGTAATTTGTCTCCAAAAATGTTAAATGTATTTAAGTAGAAATATTTATTATTCAGTCGTGGCAAGTAAGTTAAAATATAACTTAGTATTACATATTAATTCTTCCATGTATTTGTCGGTTCAGTTGTTTAAAACATCGATGATAATTTTCAAGTTTATTCAAATTCCTGCCTCTATGAAATTCAATGCTGTATTTAATCGAGAATTAGGCTTACGAAATAATTATTTTTATTAACTAAACTTAACATTAGCGCTGATTGAAGCTCAGGTAAGTTTGGTGCAAAAAACTAAAGTAATTTCTATCATAAAATAAAATTTAGAGTTCCTCTTAAGAAATAATTGCAGGCAGAAAAGAAAGGTAAAGATGGCTTTGAGTATTATATATTTTTGATAACTTTTCCTACCAACAGTAATTTCTCTTCAAAAATGTTAAATGTATTGAAGTAGAAATATTTAGTATTCAGTCGTAGCAAGTAAATTAAAATATGACTTTGTATGATGCTATATTAATTCTTCCAAGTATTTGTCAGTTAAGTTGTTAAAAAATATCAGTCAAAAATATAAATTTTTAAAAATTTCAAGTTTATTCAAATTCGTGCCCATACAAAATTCATCGCTGTATTGAATCGAGAATTATGCTCACGAATTTTTTTTTTTATAATTGCTCTCTATTGATAATCTGAAATTCAAAAATTATAACACATAAAATAAGTGAAAATACCATTCAATATTAAAAAAATGATATTACCGTTCAATTCTCTATTCAGGCTAGATCTCGTTTCCACAAAATATATTGCAGGATTAATTATTTTTAAACAATACAAATATTACAAAACGTAACGATCAAATACCGTCAAACTCGTAATTATTTATCATGTTTATTTGCAGTTTCAAATTCCACGGAATCTGTAATTAATCAATACACACGTAAGAAACAAGGAGCAAAATTTAAGGTAAAAATAAATAATTCACTACAAAAATAATTATTATAATATATACATTAATATAACCTTCATTATTTCTGGGTAATTCTGAAATGTTATGGTAATTTCTAAAATATCCCTAGTAGTGTATGTAAGGAAGTCGGTACTTCAATTTTAATTATGTTGACAGCTGAATTTCGGCGAGAAAGACTAAATAAAATGTGGAAAATTCATCTTAGCGTTTTCATGTTTATAAAATCCATTCAAGTAAAAAAGCAACCGAAATACCATGTAATAAATGTTAAACGATGAACATATGTATACTGTGCTATGATACAGCCAAGTATTAGTTCCAAAGATTTAAAAAATAATTCTTGTTGCTCCAGTAATCTACTTTTCTTGAGACTGTTGCATTACAATAAAATAATGAAAACCTATTAAAACACATCGTAGGTTAAGTTCGTTTAATCTGGTAGAGTTAACTTCTTTCAGGGAAAGTGAAAATATTCTGTTTGGCTATCACATAAGCAAACATTTTTCAACTTCAGAAAGGATCCATTCGTGTGCATCGGGCTACTGTCGATCCTACATAGCAAAATTAACGTGTAAAAAATACTTTCACCTGGACGGATTATGTTTCTGCCCCAACTTCCCTGAACCTCCCGCCCTCTAATTCTCATGGCTTCATCCCAATCAAACACTTTAATATTAAAAAAACGGAAGCTTGCTTACAAAAATACAAGTGCTACAATAAATTAATAATGGGAAATTGAAGGAGAAAATAACTACAATTGATTTTGTATTTATGAATCATTTTCTTAACTCGTATATTGTTTAAATAATATGAACTCTATAAAAATATGAGCCGATATATTATCAAGAAATTTATGTGAACCTCAAAATATAAAATATCGATACCCAAACAACGTCACTAGTCGATACTGGTCACTTTAAACTTGACAAGCGAAAGACGACAAGCGGAAGACGCTCTTGGGGTCTGGAAAAATAAGTGGTTCTTTTTCTCTCACTTTTCAAATACTCTTATACGAAAGACGACAAATACGAAAGACGACAAGCGTAAGACACTCTTCTGGACTTATACGAAAGACGACAAGCGTAAGACGCTCTTCTGGTCTGGAAAAATAAGTGCGTTCTTTTTCTCTCACTTTTCAAATACATTTCCTCCCAGCGTCACGTTGTGGCTTAGTGGAGTGGCACTTGCAAACAGAAAAGTTTTCGCAGCATTAACTCGATTCGCGTAGGGTAGAACAGAAACTTATATTTTTAATTATTTACACAAAACGTTCAAAATACCCAAAACCATTTAAAGAAAAAAAAGAAATGTTTAAATCTACACTTTAAGACATCTTTCAAAGATAAAAGAGTGTATTTTTCTCAGGTATTTTTCGTGTTTGCACGTTTATTTGTTACATTCACAAAAAAATTAAAAGAAAACTTTTGTTTGAAAATTCTAATAATTCAAAATGATAATATTTTATTTTTATTTTTTTTTAGAATTATTGCATGAGAATAATTTATTTTAGATATAATTAAAGTTGTTAAACTTAATTTCATCGCCACCTGTGTGAGGAATGACGTTTGCGACTTGCAATTTTGTCAAATGATTAATAGTTCCAATGTTCTTTTTTTTTCTGTATGGCTTTCTAATGTTTAAGTGCCAACAACATTGTATTGCACTTTATTGAAATATGGGATAATTTTTGTAAGGTATAGAACATTCTCTAAAGAATTTCTGTGGCATTCCTTTTTTAAATAATAAAATTGTCCTTTGTTTTTTCGTGTTCTTTTAGCAAAATTTTTCATTAGGTATTTTCGAAACCTTCTACAAGTATACATCGTTAACCATTTTTCCGTTGCTTTTGAATTCTCAACGGGGATGGATATTAACTACAACGCAAAGTTACTTTTAACCTATTAAAGTGTGAGGATCTTTAATTGTATATCCAAGCAGTAAAGTCCTGTGATCAGTTACTTTAAACTATTGAAGTGCGAGGATTTTTAATTTTATATCCTAGCAGTAAATTCTGTGATCAGTTACTTTAAACTCTAAAAGGCTAGGGTAATTACTGTACACCATAGCCACAAAATATCAGTTTCTTTGAACTCTTAGAGTGCCCGAACAATCTACACTTCTTAGCTGCAAGGCCTTGGTAAAATTTCAATTTTAAATCGGAAATGAAATATGTAACATTAATTCGAGAAAGTTCTATATCCTAATTTTAAAATATGAGTATAAGAAGATTAATGAGTTGTGTATTGTAAAAATAAAGAATGAAACTGGTCCTCATTTTTTATTCGGAAGACACATTTAAAAGGTTTTCTCCAATTTAAATCACATCGTGAATTATCCTGCGGATCAACGACGACCAGCTTTGAGTCGAGATTTTGCATCATCATCTTCAGGGAACCATCTGGTGGAGCAGCAAAGGACTTTGAGAACCATTTTATTCCGTTAAGGTCAGTAAATGCCAATTTTTCATATATATGGAGAAGTCATTTTATCGTATATCAGTAAAGAATTGAGATTCATTATTTCATTAAAACTCAATTTAATTATTAAAATATTAATTTGAATTTAAAAATTAATTATTATTCACAAAAATTAATTTATTAAAATATTTTTGCTTCATAATTTAATTTGATAATATAATTCACCATTCCGTTAATATATTTGAAATCATCAGATTTGAAATTTTGAGAATTTTTATTTTTCTTACGGCGTTCTGTTATTTCTCGCGATTCGCCATAACACCTTTTATGCTTCCAAATAATTTTTTTTGTACAATTATATTTCCAATAACTTAAAAATGCATCTTTTATCTTCAAATATGAAATTAAAATGTGAAGCCAAGTGTCCAAGTTTTTAAAAGGTCTTGAAGAAATTCTATTAATTTTTTTCACAAGTTACAGAAATACCGTTAAATTTATACCTAAACAATTTTTTAAGCCAAAAATGGCAAAAATGATTTTTTTCCATTTTTCTGTCATTGTATTTCCTGAAACTACATGATTTTTGGTGTTAAAATGTTTTTTTAATTAATTAATTTTGAAGTTGAAACTGCATGTATTTGAATGCCATCTAAATTTTCTTTTAACTAAGGATAAATCAGAAATATGATAGAAATGGGGATAGGGATGAATTACGCAAGGATTCCTTCTATTGTCATCGCGTATCGAGAAACTACTTGATTTAAGCATGGAAGGAGTTTATTATTAAATTTCTAATTTATTCCTCTTAATATTAAAACTAGTTTTTGAATGTCATCAAGATAATGATTTTTTTTTCAATAAGTAAATAACATGAAAACCTCAAGTTTTTCTCTTAAGTTACATTTTACTTGCACGTTTGTAGCATTTAATTGAAAAAGGAAATTTCAGAAATTTATTAAAGTAGAAATTTAACGCTTTGGTTTACAAATTTTCATTTCCAATGCAATAAACACAACCTAATATATTTTATACAACACAATTTTATTTATTCCAACATCGTTATTTTTTTACTTATTTTTTATAAATACAAAGAGAAGATTTATTCTTTCATTCATGATACTTGGATGGAAATAACAGAAATTATGTGGGAATGATGGGAATTATATAATTGCCATCAATGATTTCAAAAAATCATGTGCAGAGTGACGGATAATGACCGAGTTTCAGTTTCTTTAGTGTCATAGCTTTTGGCTTTATTTTAAACGCAACTAATAAAATACGTTACGAATACATACGCCATTTTATCACCAAAATATTAACATAATCGCATATCTCGACGTAAGATGAAGTACTTCGGGCGCAATCATATTTTTTTAACTAATACCTTATATTGTGAAATTATAAATAATGCCGATACACGAAAATGGATGGACTACTCTTACTAAACTTATGGCGTACTGTCTGAATGTCGACTTTTCTTTTCATAATTGTAGTAATTAATTTGTTGAGAAATCCCAAATGAGAATCCACAATGGTAACCACAATATCCCCTGTCTCACTAGAATGAAACTTATATGAAATACTTATATATTTATTTGAATGACCATAAATAATTATAATTGATAAATTTAATTTTAATTAATGATTTTAATTATAAATATATTTTTTATACCTATTAAAATAGAAACTTTCTTAAAAAAATTTATTTTTATTTTACTTTATAATAAATGTCCAAACTGCTTGCCATTGATTTTATTATTCATGCTACCTCTACGTGTTATTCCTCTTAGATTGAAATTGCCATCGTGATAATATTTAAAAAAAAAATTATAAAACAAGCAACAATGATTGCTAGTTTTTGAGTGTTTTTAAATATAATATTTTTTTAATCTTAAATTATTTATTTCATTATGATTTCCCTGAAAAAATAATAAAAAATATGTTTACTTGAAAATACAAATATGGGGCAATTAACTCGTAATGGATGCCTTCGATGGTTACGTAAAATTATATTTTATTTTTAATAAATGCAGTACATTTTTATCCGTTTGATTATATGCGCAATATTTTCAAATAAGTTGTTAGTTCTGAATAGGACATTCATTTTACAGCAGAAACTGTCAAATTTGGTGATGAGAATTACGTAATCCTGAAAGGTGCGTTTTGAATATTTTTAAAAACTGAATCAGCTGTCGTACAATGATTCAATTAATTCAAAGGGTTTATTACTTAGCTATATTTACCAGATATGTGTTTACAGGCAGAAACCGCGTATTAAAATGTTACGCGAATATTTTCCATTAATTCATCATAACAACTGAAGGCGTAGGTCTACATTAATAATAAGTAACTTTTGATTACTTTTACGTTGTGAGATATCGACATATAGGGATTTGCTTATACTTATGTAAGATATAACTCTATACTGTTACTTACTTTTAGTTCCTTCGACTCAAAATGTCAATTCTTTTTGTCTTAAAATATAGTAAAGGGCTAATTTATAATTCGGAGATAATGGGATAATCCGAGGAGTAATTTTTTAATATTTTCCTACTGATATACGCTAATACAAGTTTCCTCTTAAAGCGTATAAGGAATACAATGAAGTAGGATAAAAATAAATTTTTAAAAATAATATAAGACATGTATGTAAACACAAACATGAATGTACAAATAATGTGAGACATGAATGTTTTTTCATGAATGTAATACCAAGAAAACGAAAAGTTTATGTAACTATAATAATAATACTTATGAACCTTAATTTGGTATAATCCAAATAATAAAATAACTTCAAAATATATCGACTGTGATGTTTAATTATAGATATTGAATTTACAAGGTAAAAATGACCGCTTGAAGACCAAGTTTATTAGTTTTTACTTTAAAAGGAAATAAAAGGAGCCTTCTTAAAATTGCTTACATGTCTTTCTGTCCATTTATCTATCACTGCCCTTTTCTTGGAACCAGTCCGATGTTGCAATATATAATGTGGCATAGGGGTAAAGTACATGAAATCTCGTGTATCTAATAATTAATCTCAAACACTTTTATACGGTAATTTTAGAGTCAATCAGTAAAAATGCTCGATTTTATTTTCTTTTCTATTTATATTCATCGTCTGAAAATATTTATAGCAAAGAACTCGAAGACGTTTTATATACATATATAATAATTTCAACTTTTTTTATATTTAATATGTATATCTCCAAATATTTACTAAAAACCTATTTTTAGGACTACTTAAAGAAAAAATATGATAATAGGAATATTACTAGAATTATGCCTAGGAGTTATTTTAAAATTACAACTAACAACATTTTGAGAAATATTTTTTAAAAAGTTCTAAAGAAAATGATGTGTAATCTTAAAGGTTCAAATTTAATGATTTATTTAAATGTGAATGTAAGTTAAAATGCAAGTTTTTAGTGCTGTGTAAATTGCCTTAACGGAAAAATATGTTGACCACAAATAATAATTCCTTGCTTCAATAAGGTCATGGCAGTGAAATGGGACCCCGGATTTGGAAATGTAATAAATATTAATTGGAAATATTATGACGGTTTAGAAAATTAATACAGATATTTTGAAAATTAGGGAAGATACTTTAGGCGATTGTCTAATTGTGAATCTTTTTAAATTTTTGTGATGACTGTGTCTATGTTGATAAAGACTCGGTGAAGCGTACATTTGAAATTTTGAAATTGCCCCAAAAATATTTTTTTTGGAAGTATTAAATTTAAAGGCAATGTGTTTCTGTCGATTATAATTATCAAAAAAAAAATATTTTGAGATAACCTCCAATGTAAGACGAAATAATTAAATAATAGTTCAAATATGAATAGAGTGTCAATAAATTAGACCAATTCGTTGTTAATTTTTAAATAGTTTTAAATAATGCAAGGACGCTAGAAAGTCATTTGAATTATAACAATTTATTAATTACAAGACGATAAGTTATACACACGTAAATAAGAAGCTTTAATCAAACAAATTGTATTTAACGAATGTTCGTCTTCTTTGCATTAGGCACGTTGTATTTAGTACCATTGATGTTTCTCGTGTCTTTTAGAGGCACCACGCCCATGAAAACCTGTCTCACTAACATGTTCAATGCTCTTTCGTAGAACATAATTTTACTGAAACTCAAATACAGTTCTACTTACAGATATTTTCTCTGGCGATATTAGAAGATTACATTTACAATTGCTTTAAACGAATTATCTTTAAATCTCGTATATACGCCTAAAAAACTTACTAATATAAGCTGGAAGAGTTCATTAAAATTCTTTATTATTTTTTATTAATTACGCAACAGCATCAACGACAACGTGATATACGACCTAGAATTGAAGCAAAAAGTTACACATTTTAATAAAAGAAATAAATTACGCTATTTTTTTGTTAAATAAGGTGTACTCGTTTGTGCACATATCCGTACGAGTATCTATAGTCACTGACAATTGCTAAGGTTGAATAACCCGTTCGTAAAAAATGTCTAACCATAGCGATAAAATAAAATTTTATCAGTTTGCTTATGACTGTTATGATTATTTACATTTTTACAAATATGATATATCAAACTAATGTCTTGACGGAAAACTATGGTAAAAAGTAACAATTTTAATAAAGTAAAAATTGACGTTTAAAATAAAACATAAACGTCCTCGCTTTCCAAACATTTCATCTCTTTATTTTTTAACGTAAAAAAGTTGTTATTTATATTATATTATTTTTTAGTACCTTTATTTACTTTAGCATTTAAAATTTGCCTAAATAAATGTTTTATATAATGAATGCATTTCTTAAATTTTCGTGTTTCTCATTTCTTTATAAAATATTAACTTCCTACTTTTTATTAAATTTACAGTTTAGTTGAGTTTTTGTTCAAAATTTCAAAATATTTACAGGTAAATCATATGGAGTATCCTATTATTATACTGGAATAGAAACGTATATAATAGTAATTTTTTCCCAAAAATAGAATAAGTAGCCAGTACGAAATTAACGATAAAAGAACCATTGTAAAATTATTTTGTTTCAGATAAAGTTAATGAATTTATTTTTCGCATACTGTGATCCTTAACTATTTACGTTTTATAACTGTGACTGAAACTACTTTTTAATTTTGAATTCTACTTTCAAATTCTTTTAAAATCAGAATATTACAATATTTTCCATGCTTTTACCATGCCTCTTTGCGTACGGATTTTAATTTCATTGGTATAGAAACAATAGTGCTGCATCCCAAAGAATGAAGAAGGAAACTTGGTCGCAAGTAATAAAGACATATAATAAAGTTGACATTGGTTTACTTGATCATTGGTGCTCTAATAATTTAACGGCTCGTCGAACACAATGAGGGGTTTGGTTACAATTGGTTTTCATTAGACATATCTGCTTCAAATACATATGTCGTAAGTTTATAAAACCAAAGTTAATATACTTGAAGGACTATATAACTTATCCATGAAAACAGTTGACAATCAAGCCTTGTTAACAAAAAAGTGTAAATATTTATAGTAAAGACCAAACCTGTATTTTGGATCCTTCAAAGAGTAAGTCTGCCGCTTATATTATAATATAGTGACAGATTATTTTATCGTTTCAAAAATATATCACTTTTTATATTATTGTATGAACTCTAATGTGAATCGGTTGACCTATGAAATGCAGTTTGGGAAATGAAAAGTTTGATTAATCACTACGTGAGATAATATTACAAATAAGAAAAGTATGTTTTGACTGCATTTACGGAAATAAATATTCAATTCAACTTACGGCCGTCTCATTGGCATTTTTTCCATAAAATTAATAATATTACTGTGTTATTTAATCACATTTCTGAACAGAGACTTGGGATTCCTTCGAAAATATAAATTTCATTCTAACGAATATTTAAATTAGTTTAAAACATGAACACATGTAAATGAACACGCCCAAAGCGTGAAAAGCAACCTTCATGTAAATGTGGACTTAAAGTTGAAACTTGCACTACACAATTTTCAGTAAATATTTTCGCTTTTTTGATTCCAAGAATCTCTTTCTTTTTTTATCAAGAAAATTAACAGGGTTATCTCTAATTGTATTTATTCTCAGTTACAAGTTCCCCAAATTTTAGATGTGTAAAAATTTTCAGGTATTATAAATACTTTCCAGGTAAAAAAATATTGAAAACCTAAATGTTTTTAGCTGTGTATTGGCATTTAATCATCAAAAATATTGAAATTATATAAGTAAAATTAATCATGGGCACGTGGTGGAAAAACGATGTCCCATGAACAGAACGTAGTAAAACAAACTTATTATTCCAAAGTACCCCGAATTATATAAATTAATATGCTCACTGAATTCCAGCTTCTATATTTCCTTGACTTTTTTGTTATATCGATGCAAAATCTATCCACGTGTATATACAATAATAGAAAAAGCGGTCTCTTTCATATTTCTTTTTCTACTACCTACCACATTCATATATGACACAATGCAAGTCGAAAAATTTAATTTTCTAATTTCCACAGTGCACAGGACATTCTCTTCGTGATAAATACTAACAACCCTGTAGTTAATCGCCACCTTCTTTACAGTAAATTTTATCGGATATCCGAAATACAGACACTACGAGTTTTCAAGAGACATCTGCAATCCCTGATGTTGTTTTAAAGCTAAAATTTTTTTGCAAACTTGCTGACGTTTGTCATAGTTCCCATATTGAGATCCCAGGACACATTTCAAGAAATATTTGAATTTTAACTTTTAGCAAAATAAATATTAATTGAAATACATTAAGAAATAAATGAAATTAAAAATTATTATTTATCTTAAAATATTAAATAGTTCGATGAAAACGAAAATTCTCATCCGTTGATTCTATGTGATAAAGATTACACACATATATATATGTATATATGTATATATATATATATATGTATATATATATATATATATATATATATATATATATATATATGTATATACATTATATCATGCATAAAGTGACATAAATATAAAAAATACTTTTTGAATGGTTCGTTTCCACGATTTTTGAAGATTTCGTAGAAGCCGGTTTTACAATGTTACTTCTCAAGAAAGGAGAAGTAATCCTTTCAAGTGACTTTCTCTTCTTTTCCTGGAGGCCCCCATTACTTGAAAGTTTTCAGTTTTTAAAATCACACATGCATACCCACATACACACTGAAATGGAAAAGTGTTGATGTGTTATTCAGAATAGATTTTTTAAATATTTTTTTTGAACACTTTTTTTCAAATAAACAACTATTTGAAGTCCAGTTATGAAGTGAAAAATACTTTTTATGAAGTTTATCTGTCAATTTGCCTGTACAAAGTAGGATTCATGCCAGATTAAAAATTAATAAAAATATTTTAATTAAGTTATGATTTTTATTAAACACAGCGTCTAAACAATGATTCAGATTCTGAAGGACAAACGAAGAGAGTATGTGATAATAATAAATTAATAAACATTATTATCAAGATTAATACGAACATATATCAAATATTAGGCACAAGTTAGATATATCTAAGTTAAAATAATATTAACATAATTCCTGCTGAAAAAATAATTCAATAAAGTTTATATTAATTTAGATATAAACAAATACACTTGCCTATATTCTCACAAGAGTAGCAAATCTCTTTTTAAACAGATACTAAATTCACCCACGTGCTTTCGTTAAAGTTTAAATAAGTTCGCAGATTTGTTGTAGGCATTGTTTTAGATATTAGATGAAGATTATAGCCTCGAGCGAACTTCTGTTAAAATATTTCGACACGCCCACTCGTGCTGGTTACGACATTTGGAAAATAAAAACCTACACTTATTAAAATTTAACGAAACCAATACAATCATAGTTTCCCACTCAACTTGGTTACTGTAAATATGATCGCACTGGTGTTGTTAATTTATTGTGAATTAAAGTGCACGACAGCACAGTCGGTCTATTAGTTACTGGTTAAAAAACGAATTATTTCTTGAGGTTGAAAAAAATTATATTCGTATCAATAGAATTGTAATATTTTTCACTGTACATAAAAACTACGATGTAAAATTCTTTAATATTTATAGGTAAATGAGAATTCCATTTTATTTAAGTGCATTTTCTGTGTTTTTCATGAATTGAACTTTATGATTATCCAAAAATATTACTATTTTAGTTCTTTTATATTTTATTGGTAAAATAAATTTAATTTAAAAAACAGTTCATGACATTCCCTTGGATTTTAAAAGAACGTAATATGGTATTACGTGATGAAAGACTGTACATACTATTTGCTGATTATATAAAACCACTAAAATGTCATATGTCCCCTCATCAATATATGTATATGTCCTTTCAAAGTTTTCACATAAAAGTAAAAGGCATTTCAAAATGCATGAATTTGACTTAAGTTTAATCAATTGTATTTTTACTGTTAAATAACTTCAAAGAAAAAACGGAACCCTTGGAAGATCACTCACGTGTCGTCTGTCCATCTGCCACAGCCGATTTTCTCAGAGAGTATTCAACCTAGAAATACGAAATTTGGCAATGTAATGCATCTTATTAACGCACATATTCTGCGTTAGTTGACTTTTTAATATATCCACATAAAAAAGCAAAGATAAATAAAATATTCAAATTTTTTAAAAATGTTATGTACCGAGTATTATGAGAAATACAAATTTTTGTTTTTCGTAACTTTAGGCTGCCACTTTAAAATATTCTAAAAATATATCAAAGTGAACTCTCTTATTTTCAATATTATTAAACAAAAAAATATGAAAAAGCGGAGTAAGTATCTGACTAGAAAATTACAAAAAAGCTATAACGATTATTCTAGGCCTTAATATTTTTTAAATATTTACAATATTTTTGCTCTTACTGAAGATATAGCGGACAATATATTTATTTTTTGATAAATTAAACCTTGTAAATATTAATATATATATATATATATATATATATATATATATATATATATATATATATACATATATGTATATATATAATACAAGTACCTAAATATCTATAAAATCCTCCTAGTGTAAGTTTTATTTGTACTTGACAGGCATTTATACGTAATTCTAGGGACAGCTGTTATCCCAATCAAACCTCACCAAAATTTGAATTCACTTAAACAAACCACCGCGTCGTAGGCGTCTACCTACGCATCATGCCCTTCATTATGAAGATCTGCCCCCTTAATAAAAAAAATATTTTAATGATATTAACTAGTTGTTTTGTATTTCATATTCTTACAAAACGTAGCGAATTAATTTTCGAAGAGAGTTTGATAACATAAGTACAAATTAAATAAACTGAAAAATCACATATACGTATTTACTTCATAATTCCTTACATGAATTATAAATATGATTAGGAAAATCTTAAGAATATAAGCATATTTTAATATGAGTGAACCAATATAAATATTTAAAATCGATTTATGGTATTCCTCTTAGTTAAGATACAAAACCAGCAAGTTTCCATTTCTAATTAGCAAACATCCCTTAATTTATTATTACCCAAAATTTCTAAGTGTCGACATCAGAAAGGAAAATTTTTGCGACCCTCAGTAATTTAGCATCATTATCTAATTTTTTTCCTCAAATATTCCTATTGAAAAAGCCTGCGCTGCGATTTGTTAGGAAGTAATGACAAATGAATTACGATAAGGGAATGTTCGTTTATGCTTCGACTACAAGAACTTACACAGACATGTTTTTTATGCGTGATTTCGCGTTCTTTTTCTGATCAGAACCTACGTTGAGTGTCAGCTTATTTCCAGAGAACAGATTATCAAGAGTGTCAGAGAACTAATCAGCATTTATGAATGTGATGATTGAACATAAAAATATTTTTAATAATAGCAGAGCATATAAAAAATAAACCCTTGAAAGATATTTCTTGAAAGATGTTTGAACGTTCATTATGATTTTATGCACAAATGCAAATGGGCCCAAAACTTGATTACTTAATTTGGCCCATCCTATGAAAATAAAATAAACTAAGCGCTAGGGGCATAGTATATTTTATACTGAACCTTTATTATACTTTTAGTGCATTTAATGTAAGCACCAGAATGATAAAATACTTGTAATTTTATTTTTTTACGAAATAATGTATTGATATTTCAATGCCAAAGGAGGCTTTTAAAAAATGGCGGTTGTGTAAATATTGGACCATAAATAATTCGATGATAATTATTTGCAAGCCAAATCACAAGCTCAATAAATATCGACAAAAACATCCCGTAACTCTACTTATGCCTGACCTTCAAGTGTAGTAGACAATAACGATTGTCTTAGAATGAACTCCAGTGCGTGACAAAGAACAAAATTAGTAACGAACTCCGGTGAGTGGCACAGACCAATCTTGTGAGTAAGAAAGAAACCTAGAATTAGTTTTATTGTTGTCTAACGCTGTGACATGGATTTAAATATTGGGCTTGGCATTAGTAATTCGTAGACTTCGCTCACTTTTTATCGTGCTTCTTATTTTTTCTACGCATTGTAACAAATTTGGCTGTATATGTTTACTGCTTTTATTATTTTGGACGTCTTTTGACCAAAAAATGGATCTGTTTTCCGCAGGACTTTTGAAGAGAATTGTACGATAGGGGAGTGCCATAGTCATTTTGATTGTCATGTCATTTAAGAATTGATTGACCTAAACGCATGGATATTCTAAGGTGCATAACTTTTATCTCATGGCTCATGATAATGTCCGAGAAGCGGCCAGTTGTACCGACAAAACATACTGGAGCAACCCGGACGTGGGAATCGGCACTTATCCAAATGATAAGTGCCGATTCCCAGAACATTGAAATTCATTTGCCAGTATTAGTCAAATTAAAATAGAAACTGCATTTTTCTCCAATTTAAAAAAACAAGCCGCTAATTTGGAAACCTTCCAACTTGGGATTTTGTCTTTCAATTGAACTATGATAAGGTCCCCTGAACCTAGTTTCATTTGGTAGTCTCTTTCTGAGACAGCCTGTATATATACGTATATATATATATATATATATATATATATATATATATATATATTAGCATAGTATTAGAGACTAGTATTGTATATTACACTAGAAGTACATTAGAGACATGAAATGCATTAAGATTTAAATGACAAGATTTGTAGGGAAGCATCCCTTAGCTCACATAGTCATTAACGGGTCGTTGTTCTCAACTCGCATGGTGTACCAATAAACCGCGGCTTGGCTAACGACTTCTTAATGTTGACAAAGTTTAAATTACGGTAACTTCCTTTTATTTTACCAAAATGAACTCAAATAATGATGTTTTGTTATTCTTAGCGAATAAAACGTGTAGAATGAAAAACGAATGACATAATGTAAAAATAATTCAGTAATTTTGTATTAATAATGCAGTATTTTTAGGGCTACGAACCTCAAAACTAACCTGTCCAATATGAGTAGAACTCACACCATGAGGATAACTTACACATTAAGGTGTTTATAAACATTTAAGGGTAGATGAAAATTATGTACATTAAATATCACTATTTACTAATATTAATTTATCGCAATGTAAATATATTGCTTATTATATATTGCACCGCCATAAAAACATGGTGTACATTCCAAAAATTATAAAATGAAGGATAATCGCCATAGTTTTTTATAATCTTCTAATCAGATTTTACTAATCCTCTTTGTTTCACGATTTTGGACTTAGTCATTTTGAAAATAAGGGCGTATGAGAGTGCTTCATTTTCACATATTTTTCGATGTTTTTGAAATACGCATTGTATTTCAAAATTATGAAAAAAATTATTTACATCCTTCATAATAATCCCTTTCAAGTGATATTCCCCATAACATACAAAATTAAAAAAAAAGCAAGTTTAACACTTTATGTGAAAAATACAAGATTTATAATATGCAAAATGGATTCTATGAAATTATAAACTTATTGATAAGTACTGCAAACTCCGCAGCACTTAAGACATGTAATAGAAAGAACACACTTATAGAATAAAGAGTGAAATTTTTGGTATAAATGTTTTTCATTACTTTTATTCTCATTTTTAAATAAAACTTAAGTATGATAATTGTTGTAAATTGTTGTAATAAATAAGTATATATATTTTTCATTTGAATATTAAATTTGTTTTACTTAAATATCTTAATTAATATTTTATTCTTTATTTATCATCTGAACAACCAGTGCACTTTATTGACAAGTAAATGTTTAAACGAAAAGCAGAAAAGAAAGTAATTGGGAAGTAAATGAGGACAAGGGTGATAAACAGGGCTTTAAAGAAAGTTTTGGGCTTTTAAGTAATCCCGCCCGCCGTTTGTTCAACAGGCCGCCCGTCGTTACCTAATCGCATTTTAATCGTTATACAAGTGGACGTATATTTAATTAGGTACTGAATAATAAATATGTAAGATAATACAACATTTTAGTTTTAGTTACAAATGAAAGACCAAATGATGCTTAAAATATTTATGAACATTAAATTGAAAGCAAAAGTTCACAAAGGATCATTGATTCCGGGCTTACTAAAGTACGGGAACTTCAAGATATAAAAATATATAACCGTATGTAATCAATAATACCAGAAAAGACTTAAATAAAAAGGAAAGAATATATATTCATAGCTGCTTGTCCTGTTCTAGTATAAGATTAGGCCATTTTACCAACAGGAAAATACAAATATTTATACAATATAAGATGAAGTGAAAATGTTTGGCTCTGTCTTAAATCTTATTGCATTTAGGCAGAGCATAAGGCGTCGATACAGTTCTTCCAGTGGATTTCATTACGCGCTGGAATTTTCAACTTCCCAAATGGCTTTTCTACTTTCTTAGATTCGCCTTTATGGTTCTTCTCTATGATGTCTGTGGCTTACATCTTTTTTTCTTTTTCCGAGTTTTAGGAGAGATCTTTTTTCCGCTATTGTATTCTAACTCTTTTAGAAGGTGCGCTCAGTCCATCATTTTCCATTTTTATTTGGATTCCAAGGTAAATTAATCAAATTTTTGAACTATCTTTACCAGTAAAATATTTTTCCCTATCATTTAAAATTTGTTAAAATATTTAATTTTGTTTTATTTATTTTTATTCTTATTAAATATGCAAACGAGTGAGTTCTATTGATGTGACATTAACTTTTCCATTAATTTTCACATATAATTCGATTCCATTCTTTTAAATCAACTAGTGTTTGCCAAATGGTCGAAATTCTACATTAATCATTATTGAAAATTTTAAAAAAACATATGTAAAATATTTTCCAAAATTTTTTTTATTGAGAACACTAAAGCTTGTCAATAGCTACCAAACAAAAAAATAGAAAATTGATTGACAAACGGAGAAGAAAAAGGTATTGAAATGGTTTGCCTTTGCCTATTTATATAATAATTAGCATCCACTTGTATGTAAAACCATTGATTTTCATAAATATTTCAACATAGCTGTAAATTTTATTTACCATGTTATTTATATCTATTCATAAAGAACAAAAACCAGCCAGGGGCGGGTCTGACTCGCGTATTGAAAGTTCCGCATTTTGCTTGAAGTGAAATAATTTTATTTATCGTAAGCCAACACTAATATAAACTTCCTAGCACAATGAGATTTAATAATATATATTATAACATATATTCATGATGAATCGTCCCCATCTAGTTAAGGTGGGGACAAATATATCATCATGAATATCTTGAAAATTTTCCAGAAACCTTCACACGGGCTCGTAAAAACCTTACTGTTTCGTAATTGTGTTTAGTCATTTTGGAAATATGAGGGGAGAACCTATAATTTGCACATTTTTCAGTATATTTCTGAAGACATGTGAATTTCAAAAATATTTTTGAAATTCTTATAAAGGGTCTTTAAAACGGAAGCCAATGTTTAAATGAGATTTTAAAAGTGGTTCTGAAAGAGTTTATCATCCTAAAATTCCATATAAACATTTTTGAGCATTTTATTGCTAAGCCAAATTTCAAGCTACTACGTTGAGCGTTTTCTAAGAAAAATGGAAGTAATGAACGAACACGTAAGTGTATAGAGATTTCGTTTTTTACTGTATGGAATTCTAAAAAGTAACTTAACGTAATTAATTAATAAAAATGTATGAGTTTTTATTTATTTCGTCGTTACAACATTCGTTACGTCGTTACATTGTTGTAATATTAATTTATGCAAGGTTTGTAGTTCAAATAATATAGAAATTATCGACTGTATTTACCTTTACAACGTATGGTTTTCCATGATTCTTAGAAACATGCCACAAAATTGGATAATTTTTTGCTAAACCTAATTTTATTGTTTTCATTAAAATTTCTTGAAAACGGAAGGTTTTTAAAAAGTATTAAAAAATATTAATAATTATTAAACAATGAGCTTTAAAATTTAACGGTTGTGAAATATTTTTGTGTCATTTGCTCCGTAGAAAAAGAAACGGCATGTCACATCACAATTCTGTGTTGCCATGCTATTGCAAACATTGAGTTTAAATCTGTTTGATAATTTTAGTTTGATTAACTTGATAAATTTTGTATCAAATAATAATTTGTGAAATGAAACAAAATTAATAAATTATCCAAGTCTTTGAGAAAAAAAGAGACAAGTAATTGTCGTAGTAAGTATTTTTTATTTTAATTTATGGATAATTTAAACTAGATATTAATACTTATTTTTTTATATAAATTCATCCACGAAGTATTATCTAATTTTTTTGTCTACATTCTTACAATAATAAGGTACGTTTAAAATTTGTAATTATCAAAATAATGTAACACGTCGACTTCACTGAGCGATAATTGAAACGCTTTCAAAACCTGGAACAACGCTACGTGTTTACTCGATTCGCGACCAGCCGTTGTCAATATTGTTGTGACTGAACCTTAATGTAATAAATGTAAAGAATATTGATGTAAGAAATATAATAATTAAAAAGCACAATATTTTCTATCGGATCATATTTTATTTATAATTAAATAAGTAATACTACATTTCTTTGGACACCCTACACTCAACAATAGAGTCATATTTTGGGTATTTGCTTTTATGATATTCTTGGTTAGTAACATATGTAAATTTTCTAGAAGAAAAAACTTATCAACGAATGCAGAGCCGATGTATATATGTACTGTTTTAAAATAAAGCACTAAGAAAGATTTTCAAATGCCTTATTTTAAACTAATAATTCATTGAAGTTGAGCATCACATATGTCGACACTTTCCCTTCTTGTTTCTTTCTTTTTAATATACATAGAGAACTTCAAAAGAAATTCTTGAATACAGCATCCAAAAATTCAACCCTATAAAAGACAATACCTAAACAAAATGTTTTGTTTAATTTCCAACATCGTTACCGCTTAAGCTATTTTTGAATGAAATGTAAAAATATAATAAATAGGTCATTTATACACTTGGACTATGTAGACTTATTGTTAGGTTGCAATTATATCTTAGCCACCTATACTACATTCTTCAACATTTAGACTGGTGTAATGAATAGGAAATGAACGTCATAAAATTTGCTCAAAATGTCTTATAAATACGGTATAATTTATTGCTTCAAAAATAATACATTGACGTCTAAAATTTCCCACTTGGGCACGATTTTTGTTTATAAGAGAAAACTGTATAACTGCTTATTTCATTTTTAAATTGTTTTCATTAAGGAATTGTCTTTTATGGATTTGAACATTGGGATGACTTATCTTCGAGAATTCGATATATATATTGAAAAGATAGTGTCAATGACGTAAAGGTTCGATTCAAGTGATACTAATCTATGATGCATTAATAGTTTGAACTGAAGCACAAGTAAAAATACATGTACCGAATTGGCTTTTATTAATTAGTTTTTCATGCAGGAAATTTACACATATTACTGAGAGAGGTTGACAGTTACGCACTCTACCCCTAGACTGTAAATCGTTACCCCATTAAGTTTGAAAATGGTAACGTTTGTTGAAAAAACGCGCTGAAAATATATTTGAAAGAACACGGTTTTCGTGAAAGTCTTGATTGCTTGCAATGATATTTAACTAAAATAAATATTAGAGAAAAGAGTTTACGATGATATTTGTTGTTTTGTAGTTTTTTTGCACCTAACTTATTTATTACAGTTGTACTGTACAAATTTCAATAAATAAACACAAACGCATATTTCCACCAAACCTCCAACTGATTCAAAAATTATCAGGTCGCAGTCATTTAAATACATTTTCTTATTAATCCATCAGTTAAATCTAAAACTATATATTAACCAGTATCATATTTAACCTTTATTGAATATCATATTACGTAATTATATAAAATCATAGTAAATAAAAATTTGAAAAGTTTAAAAAGATTTAGACACTGTTATTTTTATTCCCAAGTTGCTACGTTAGAACATCCATTTAATGTAGAATGTGACATTACCCATAATCGATATTTACGATTGATAAAAGTAAGGCCATCAACATATAAAGAAAATCTTAAATAAACACCGGGCTACAAATTTCCTTTGATAAAAGGGAAATATAGGAACGGCTTATAGACAAACATTGCAAATAATTGTTAAGGATAAAAGGGTCAGAAAATAAAGGAAAAAACGTGCGACAAAACTTTATGATATCAAAGTGTAATAACGACAAACTGACTGCAAAGAAGTGCCTTAACAATGGAAAGATTATAAGCTTGGATTATATATAGATAAAACCTTTATCGGGTAATTGAAATATTCTGATGTGTCGCCCAAGCTATGTACTCATCCCAAGCTATGTACCTGAGTTTTATTACAAAAATGTAAGATCAAAAAAATTGTATATTATTTTCTATTTTCGAATAATCCACTTTTATTGACTTATTTATATATATATATATATATATATATATATATATATATATATATATACATATATATATATAAATATATATACGTACAATCAAGGCATTTCGTAAATTAAATAATACGAAATATCTCACCGTAAATATTCTATCTGAAAAGTTACAAAGGAGTATAAAAACTTAATCTCACATAAAAGACAAAAAAAATTATCTCTATTTTGTAGTTATACAATATATTTGCAAATAATATATATATTTGCAAAGAAGGCGAAATTTTTAAATGCATTTCTACTAATGCTTAGTTTACGATTGATGGGCAGTTGTAGAATTCAGAATTCAATTTAATTAAATTATATATTTTCAAATATCGTTTAGAAACGGACGAGACACAGAATTTCAACATATTTAAAAAAATAGCTGCAGATCGTGTCCGACCGACAATGGTATTCTAAGTCGGCTCTACATATTACATACGCTAATAAGTAAATAGGAGACAGCTGCTACAATTATTATATATACCTGTTAGAGTAGTGTAGTATCTATTATTATTTGGGACATTTTATTAAGTTTCATCATATATTTGATATAAACAAATTTGTGAACTGTATGTGTATTATGTAGCTAAATACATAATACATTAAGAATATCCATTCGATAGCAAATTTATTCTGTTTTATGTGTTCATTTCATTTCTATCATATGAAGTGTTTCGCTCTGGCTTATATGTGTATGAATACGTGGATTAACAAAATAAAAAAGATAATTAATCAATTTCTAATTAAACTTGGTGTCTAGTAATAAATGTTTTATGAAAATTATTAGAAGCTGATGTGTTTGTGCTGTAGAAAAATTTTTCGCCCATTAATTCCGGGCTCGAAAACAATATGTTCTGTTTGGGGCTTTTATATCACCACCTCGTATTACTCAGTTTGGACTTGAATAAAATAATAATTTAGACCATATTTTGGTTCTCATTATGGTAAATGAAAGCATTGCTTATTGCCTTCTGTTAGCTGATGCCTTGAAACTCTTCTTTGGTTTGAAAACCAATATCATCACCGCGGGGAATCCGGTTCGGTTCACTGCCATTCGTCGAGTGGGCTGAACTGATGTTTTTATTGGCTATAAAATATTGTTCTTGTAGCAATAAATCCGCCATATTCATCAATTGAATACATTAAAGTAAATAAATAACGAAAAACATATTTCTAAAGCTCCCTTTCATATTTTCACATAATTTTTTATCGATGAACCCCGTCTGGAAACTAGTTTTACATTGCTACTACAGCTAATACAAGATTTGTAGGTTTTTCCTTTTATATTCAGTCGGCTATTTTTGTTTTTAAACATATATTTAATAATCCAACTTTTTTCAAATATTTAAAATTTTGTAAATTCTCTGTTTAATGTTGGTTTTGATTGATTATGGTTTACCTAAAAATATAAATTACTCCAGTTGATTTCGAAATCATTTCTTATAATATACGTTACTTTGATTTGTCAAGTTAGTATCTCACGTCTTTGCAATTATAATGCAGATAATTTACTAATTCAAAGTTCTTTCTCCGAGTTAGCTATTATTTGATGTGGTCCGTAATCCTAAGGTTTTTTTACATATATTGGTTCCAAACTTTCTCGATGGTAAGTTCAGAGAAAATTTTTTTAGTGACCATAAAATAATTTTGATGATGAAAGTTCACCTTGTATAACATTTGAGATTATCAAAATATTGTCCTGTCTTTAAAAGTTAATGTGTCGCTAATTGCTTCGTAGAATTTTTGAAAATTGCAATTCAGATTCGAATATCTATTTCTCAAACTCGATTTTGCAAAATTGATTTTGCAAAACTTAATTTTGCAAAGCTGTCCGTTTTTCCTGTTGTGTCATTAAATTAAAAGCTTTCTTAACGTTTATAAGGAAAACATTAAAAGATATATTATATTCTTACGTAGTGAGAGTAGGCAAAATTGCTTTTAATTTCTGTGATTAAAAAATAAAAAAACTATAAGCAAATAGTTCTTATCAATGATATCTCACACGCGGAAAACAATTTTTCAATCAGCGTTTTTTGGAAAACCCAAAAAAGGTGGTTTTAATTAATTTTAAAAATATTTTTATTTTGGGCTAATTACACATTATGTGTTCATTTTAAGCATATATCCTATTTCGTTAAGAACTCAGAAGCTTATAACTGAAGAACAGATAAACAGATCGATGGATAAATAGATAGATAAAAAATATGGTTTTGTTCAAGCCCTTTAAGTGCGAAAACATAAAAATGACCTAAAATTACTCTTGATATTTTTCAAGTCCATTTCCAGTTTAACTATAATACCTTGTAAAAAATTTTAAATAATTTTACCTATAGCAACGTAATGGAAGTATGTTTCTTGTTTATATACCTCTGACATTTATCAACCAGTTTGGATGATACTCTTTAATTTGGAAGTCTATACTACCACTGTGGTCCCACGAAAATTTGGTTATAACTTTACCCGGAAAATTGAAGGTACATCGTAAATATTCCATAATAATGAACACCACTAGTGACGTGATTGAGTTTGGGTCATATAGATCTAATAACAATACAATAGTAAAATCTCTCATGTTTTGACATGATTAAGAACCATCCAAATTTACCAAAATTAGGGTACATGGATGGAGGAGAAGGGTGCTGAAAAAAACTCTTCCGTGATGAGAAGTAAACTCATCGAGCTTTTATCAGGATGGCTTGTCTTGCTATAAGCAAGAAAATAACAAAGTAAATATGGAAGAAATTATATACAAGTAAGCAAGAAGCGACTAAGATAGTAGTAGATAGGTAGATTAGTGAGTATAGGTACAAACAAATAAACGATGTAATTGAAAGATTAGTAGATAAATGGATAGGTAAATAAGTATATGCAAGTATATACGTATACAAATACACGAAGTAACTAGAATGTCAGTAATAATTAAGTACAGATTCCAAAAATCTCTAGTATCACAAGCATCGGGTTAGCTAATAAGTTTTTAACTCCGAGTTGCTGCCAAAAATTGTTATTAGAAAAATGTATACGTTATACTAAATTTAATTTAGGTATGCACCATTATCATTTACTACTTATCGCCATCTAGTTGGCATTGACAATATGCATTTCTTGTGAAATTCCAGTGACTTTGATTAAAAAAACTGTGCGGTCATTTTGGATATCTTCTATAACGTAAATTTTTTTTCCACGTAAATAGTTATTTAGAGCCCTGAAAACGTAAATAGTTATTAATCAGAGGATGCAACATCCGGCAAATATGGTGGCTGAGTAAGTAGAACCCAGCCAAGGTTCTCTACTTTATCGTGAGTACGTTTTTCAACATGTGGTCTAGCATTATCATACAGAAAACAAACTCGATCCTGTTGTCTATTCAATATGTTAGCTAATAGGTTAAATTGTTTACAATAAATATATGCATTAATTGTAGAACTCTCTGGAAACCACTACCAATGAATATATGCCCATGATATTCCACCAGTTGCTGAGCATCCACTTTTTGGTACCTATTTCAGTTTGGATACTGAAATTCCTGTTTCTCCGACATCCAGCCATTGATGTATGCGTGTATGATTGACGTATGTAATCCACTTCTCATCGTCAGTTTCAATGTCAGTAATTACTGACAAATATCACATTTGTACTGAAGATGACATAATGACAATTCCTGGGGTATCACATACCGTATTTTGAAACTTCTTCCAATTCGTGCAAATGTGTTTCTATGGCACCACAACGGCAGGTTAGCTCATTTGCCAATTAACGAGTCGTCAATTGAGGATCATCCTCAATTAGGCGTTATAATTGTTTAACGTCCAATTCCATAGGACGTCCGGTACGGGGTTCACCCTCAAGATCGTAGTGGTCATTCCTGAACTTTCTGAACCAAATCTTTGCCAAAGCGTAAGACGACGTAGACTCCCCTATCGCATAACATATTATTTGTGGCAGTCTTTCAATCGTGGCTCAGACGAAATTCGTAAAATGTTAGAACCGATTCCATATATATATATATATATATATATATATATATATATATATATATATATATATATATATATATATATATCAATTGTTTTAATTCAGTATTTTAATATATAAATATCCCATGTATGACAAAGGTTTTAGCTATAAAACAAAAAAATATATTGTATTACTAATGAATATTATTCTCGTTGAACTAAGAGGAATATCTCATTGGATTTGAGAATTAATTGTTTACGTCGAAGATAGTAAGACGTTAAAGTTTGATAGAGTTCTAACAGGACAGATATTAAATTTTCATTAATACTGAAGGATTCTTTATTAATTTTGATAGAAATTATTACAACAAAGCATAAAAATGTGACCGCACTGTATTTTGAGCCAGAGTCATAATTTATAGGATAAGTCTTCGTTTTTAACATAATTAATTTATTGCATTCAAATTCCATTATCTGAGATAATTTAGTTTTATCTCATACATGTTTCAAATTTCCATATCTTCGGATGATGGGTAATTTTATCATTAATTTTAGTCACTTGATAAAAAGATTTAAGTCTTCAGGTTAGATAAATTTACCTTTTTATATATTCTTATATTTACTTTCGTCTTTGTCCAAATAAGACTAGTTTACTGGTAAATATATTAATAGACCTACTTGGATAACATTAAAAAACCTCATGTTTTAACTTTGAACTCTTACACTTACTTTTATTTACGTAATTGCATGATAAACGTAAAATAAAATAAGGAGATTGTCATTTAAAAAAGGTTGATTTTTTAACTTCTTGAAATATTTATTCATTTAAAATGCTTTTGAAAAATGACATACCTCTTAGTTCATTGATTGTAGGTATATGTGTATGAGAACACACTATAGGTCGAAATTCTTGATCTTTTTTGCTTATTCTTTTTTCTATATATTAGATACCGAATAGACGCCCATTGATTTTTACAATGATTTGTCAAATAACTTAATTTTTTGAACAGTGTCTTAAAAATTAATTAACTTGTCAAATACATAAAACTCCATTTTTTCGTAATCGGCGACTGTTCTCGATATCCGTTTTGTGTCGATATTCTTGTTTCCTCTTACTTTTAATCTTCTTTTGTTAGTTTTTTTCTTAAAATCGTTTTTTGATTAAACAATTAAAAACGCACGGGGTTTTTTTTTATTCCGCCACTGGTTTATTCCTGTACATTTTTAAGGAAAATTGTTTGCGCTAATTAGGAAGGAAGATAAAACAATAATAAAGACCTTTAATTACTAATTAAGAAGGACTTTTTGAGATTCAGATGACTTTGTTATATGGATGAACGGATAATGAACAACTCATTAAAATTTTTAAAAACAAACCCGAAAATTTTAAATAAAATTTGTTTATGGCAAAAGATTAGTAATACTAATTTATATCAAAATTGATATTCATATTAAATTGTACTGTACCTGTAGTTTTTCATACGCTAATTCCGATATAGGTTTCAAAAATATTAAGTTAATAAGTATATTTAGGAAAATATGCAAGTAGCTCAACGATCATTTTTTCATATGTATCATACGTAGATAAAATATTTATGAAGCTACAATAATAAGGGTTGACTTTAAATGCAATACACCTTTGGCTATAAATTGATATCTAATTAAATAAAATAGCAGACGAATGAGCATAAACAAAGCGAAGAAAGTGCAAATTACAAGCAATCGGAACAGAGCAGCTAACGTCGTTATAACGAATATTCTCTCGTTGTCATCATACCCTCGCGTTTATAAATAAGTCTTTTATGTATAACTAGCCCATAATAATCAAGAAGGTGACCGAGTGTTTGCTCATCTATCTGCGTCCTAAACTGTAAATGAGGCAGTGATTGTAAGCTAAGCATATAATAATGAATTAATTCGCTAGTAATACGTAATGCGGTTGTACAGCTTAAAGAATAGTCGTGTCTATAAATAGACTTGCATTTTTTCATACTTGGAAAAAATAAGTTGAGATTGTGGAAAACCACGTAATTTTGTATTTCTGTAACCTTTTTTGTGCAGCCATTATTATCATTATTTCCAAAACATAATTTAAATGATTCCACTTGGAGTAATATCAATGCTGCATATTTTTTTTTACCATTTATTGCTTTTCTTATTATCCATCAGTCTTGCAACATCTTTCTGACAACTATGACATAATTATATGATGTTAAACGAAAATAAAATTTGGAATAGAAATACCAGAAATTATGGGAGCGATATCTGTATATCATGGAAAAATGGAAGGGCTTCCTTATATAATAATGAGGGTAAATGAAACTATTCTGCCCTATTTTCAATGTTATTAGAATTGACCGAAACAAGTCGAGTTGAGAAAAAAATCTACATTTATCATCTTTTGATCTCAATGCAGTCATAAATATTTATTCGTTTTTAATATATTTTTGCTGGTGACACAGTTTTTGTGAATTATCAAGATATAGCAGGAATAGTCATTACATCATAGTGGCAATTAATGAAAAAAATAAATGGTACTCGTAGCACTAAAACGTTCAATAAGTACTGCTACTTGTGACTGCATAATGCAATCTCTCACATGGTACAGAGGTCAGTAAAATAGTCACAATTTTTACAAACACTATTATGTGAGTTTGAAGCAAAAATTTCATCGCAAATTAAATTTAAATCTTAAGTATTATCTAATTGTCTCTAAATTTTTTTTCCTTTTGACAAAACATTGAAAGTAATCTCAAATGTATTACCAAAAACTAATACATTGATAATAAGCTACGATTCATTATAAACGAAGTAAATTTGCTTCAAACGAAATTGCGAAAAACTTGATCTGTTTAGTAAATTATTTAAATCAAAAAAGAAAAAAATGATGATAATATACAAAATAAATAAATACAACAAGAATTCATGATAGTGTCTAAGATTTTCTATAATGTTAATAAGAATTCATAAATGACGCTATCGAAGATTTTGTGTAATGTTGAATTCATTCATGATTTAGAGATAAACAATAACATCTGGCCTTATGGTACAGAGAGCTCAAATTTGTATAGAATTATGATACAACAACAAATATTTTTGCAATATGAAGCTGAAAATAAAAAAAATTACCTAATTTAAATAGAGGATATATAGGATAGAGATTCGTGCGATCGAACCTCCTTATCATGGTTGAGTGGAGAGGCGACCCGCATAGATTACGTCGCTGTATTGATGGAAATTTAATGTCCGGGACGACTGAGATGATCTAATGCATTTTTAATATCCATTTCCTCGAACGTTTAACTTTAGCGTTTGAAGGAATTTAGTTTTAATGTGCATAATTACTATTGAATCACGTAATATGTTCCAGGTCGTATTGGAGTGCATTTCACTGACTTTACTACTAATAACTAAACTTAATAGATATTGGAAATTAGAAAAAAGATAATTGACAAATGTTTAAAACTCGTTCCCAAAGAATTAAGTGGAAAAAAAGTTTCATAGGTTGCATTTCATTTGCTCATTTGTTTCATTGTGTGTTTTATAACAAGGAACATAACTTCCAATTTATATAGATAGGATAAGAAATTATTTTTCAAGTAAATAATTAAAAAAACATTTTCTAAAATTTTCGAAATACCATTTTGGGGAAGACCTGATTAATGTTATTGAAATAATATCTTCTTTTTCTCGTACAGAAATAAAAAACCTTAAAACACTCTAACCAAAATAAAATCAGCTTAAATAAAACTTGTTTAAAGGTTAAGAAACAAGCTGATGAAAACATAAAAATGAAATGAGAATAAAAAAATGAAGTAGTAAAAATATTGAAAAAACAGTTTTGTTGACATTTCACTACATGTATCTTATTAATATTATAGTGATAATGACGTCTACATAGCGCAAAAAGTTGTATTAAATTTAGCGTTTTTAATTTTTCATACCAGAATGGTAAAAATGGACTATATACGAAATTAAATACTAGGTTAGTTGAACCGTAGGCGTGTCCCAGGAATTTCTCTGTGAGACATATTAATAAGGAAAATGAAACTTTGAATACCTACAGAAATTGATGACCTAATAAAGAAAGTTGAAGAGTTGAATATAATATTAAAAGTATTAGGAGGGGAATTTTTTTTATGCAAAAAAATATTCTCCTCCCTCCCCTTATTTCCAAAGTTACTGAACCGATAATTATGAAAAAAAAAACTAGTATTTTTGGAAGCACAGGCAAAGTTTGTAGAACAACAAAAGTCGTGATACTAGATGTCATAGTTTTTGGGATAATCACCAAAATATGTGCCTTCACTCCCCCTCTCTTTATTAATTTAGTTACTAAAGATGAGTGTAATTTTACTTACTTAAAAGCACCGTCATAAGTTTTTCACCATTCGAACGGTATGCAAGGAAGATTAGATAAGGAGCTAGATAAATTAAGGAAGGTCATAACAAAACTAAATTAGTAAACTGAATTTGTATGCTAAATTATCTAATGCTTATTGTGGAAAAAATTTATGCACGATAAGCTTCAGAAAATTTAGTTTTTTCTAAAAACTTTTATTACAGGTATTATTTAATATAATTTTTATACAGTTTACAATTTATTGTAGATTTAATATAATTTATAATTTATTGTAGAACTTTTTGTATCTCTAACGATTAAAGCAGCGTTTGGCGATTACAACAGTTTTTCCGACATCATCGATATTCATCGTCACAATTCCAGTAATATTCACTCACACAATATTCATAAATTCTACTTTAAATTTAAACCTTTTTTCTAAATAATTATATTCACTAACAAAATTTTGATCAAATTGTGTTCAGGTATTGAAATAATTGCGCACATAGAAACAAACAAATATGGTGAGGGATTTTGTTTTGTTATGTATGTTTATAGCAAATATGTATTGCAGCGGGAATTTCATAATGTTGATGACTTGTGATGAATAAAATAATTTCACCCAAACCAAAAACGGAACTCTTGATTCTCAATCCAGACTCGCACTTGACGAATGTTAAAATTTTTATTATTTGTCAAATTTTTAAACATTAATATAAAATAGTTTATACAAAGGCTCTAGAACCAAATTATGGGCGGATATGGTTGTCATATCCGCCCATAATTTGGCGGATATGACAACCATATCCGCCCTCTAGTATGTAGCTTACGTATGTAGGTATATGTACGCTTATATTATGTAAGCTTCTATGTATGTATGTATCTAGGCGGTAATAAGGAACATTAATTTTTCAAATCAAACTTGAAATTAAATCATCAAAACCACTAAAATATTTTCACCTAAAAACTAGTAAATTAAAATGACTATGCAATCGTTGAATAATTTACAAATGAATAAGCTCTGATGTAGTATACGAAAGTGGCAAATTACACTTTTGTGACAAATAAACCTGTTGATTACAAATAAAGGTACAGAAAATTTAATAATTTACCTCTAATGCACATATTAATAAAGGCTAAAATCGTGTGTAAATATATTAAATGTGCGACTGGACAAAAATTCCCCAAATCAAATTTATTAAAATGCTGCAAAGTATGAACCACACTAATAAAAATGAGGCAGTCACAATTTAATACTTCTCCAAACAATTCCCTATTATATAATAAACGTGGTTGGATGATTTTGCATCAAGAGTAGCAAACTTATTCAAATTTTAACAGAGAAATGACCTCTAAAATCAGAAATGACAAACAACGCAAACGCAGTAACGGCATAAACGCGGGAGTTACATTACTCTACGCGTTAAGTTTTTACATGCACTAAGCATGTAAAAAATAATGAATTTTAGCCTTTATTTTCGAAAATGCTTTTCGGATTATACTAAAAACAATAGATACAAACTATCGTACAAATAATAGTACAAGTAGTTTGCAAATTGTTCGGCTACAATCTAATTAGTTTTTCTGTGGTGTAAAACAACTTTTTGTTTTAATCGTTCTGCTGAGAATTAACACATTAAAAATCCGTAGTAAATTGGAAGATCCATTCACACACACACACACACACACACACATATATATATATATATATATATATATATATATATATATGAATATATATTTACTTACGTATGTGAATATGTACATACATACGTATCTACGTCATTTATATCCACATATACCACAATCGAATTTGATTCATGCTTATATGGATAACATTTATTTTCAAAACACCCTCCTTTCCTTGTTTTGATTAGTTTTCCTTGCTTCACTCTTCCTGGTTTCTAACGTTGTACTGTCAGCGCAA
The DNA here is from genome assembly GCA_039881145.1 of Druceiella hillmani. Taxonomy (NCBI): domain Eukaryota; kingdom Metazoa; phylum Arthropoda; class Insecta; order Lepidoptera; family Hepialidae; genus Druceiella; species Druceiella hillmani. The sequence goes on along the minus strand of JAYKKI010000018.1, from coordinate 31,368,254 downwards.
TATCCTGATACTTTCATTATTTTAATTAAAGTAGAAGGATATTGTATGGAAATCCTTCAAATTTGTTATCTTGTACATATAAGCCAAATACCAGTTACAGCTTGAGACTCATTATTAAATCTCTGAAACTGTAAAAATTATAAATTTCAAATTTAGTTCCATGATTTTTCTTGACTAAAAATATTTGGCAAGTGCGTAGAGCACTTCCTAAATATCTTTAGAAAATCAATTCATAAAGGTGAGAAAATGGGACGTGAAAATTTTATAGGAATTTCTGAATGATCAAAATCATGCCTCTAATACGAAAATTTGGTATTTAGAGTAGATAGAAATAAAATACACATTTTAGCATTTTTAAAAATCGCTAACTGTAAATAATTCTCATACAATAAAGCAAATAAGACTGAACTCAGTAATAACCCATTTAGTTTTTTCCGGGCAAAACCCAGAAATCCGAAATCTATTAGAAAATATAACCGGGCAAGTTAAAATTCACGGAATGAATTTTTTTCCAAATCTATTTAAAAATTATGTTACCTTCATGTTCACTGCTTCATGTGAAAGTGGGATTTATTTAAAATATTTTTTTCAATTTATTCTTTTGGTAAAAGTTATCAAGTTCTTGACTTTAATTGTTTATTAAAAAAATAGGGTAACATTACATAAAAAAGTAGTCCCCTTTGTATATATTTCGGAAAAAACATGTTATCATTTCATTAAATGTACAAACATGTTCTCATTTGATATGGCTTGTATAAATCATAAATATACATTTTTATAACATTATAAAGAAATACATCACCAAAACTAAATTTCCGTTTTAAACACTAAAACTTTTTTAGATTTTTCATTATACATCTCAAAGTTATGTAATATAATTAATCTAACTAATGTTGCGTATAAAAAATATTTTTATTTTTGTTTAGATTAAATATATGATGAACTGATTAGATTACAATAAATATTATCTTCAGCAAAATAAACGTCTGCGTAATGTGATAACTGCAACTATTTTACGCGTTTACAAGTAATCGTATAGTACTTGAAGAGTTCATTATCACATTGGGTAAACAATTTCTTACAACTATCTTATTTTACCGACCATATTTTCTCATAGATATATGAAAAACTTATATATACATAATAAATCTTCACAGTTACTGATACCTTATTCGACAATTGGAATAGGTTTTTTTTCAGTTGTATACAAAAGTAGACACCATAAGTTCTTTTGTGATATAATTGCATAATTTGACTTCAAAACTATGTCTATTAATAAAATATCGCAAGAACTTTAATGAGTTGATGTAAACACAAACGTATCAAAACTAAACAACTACAATCTCCAAAATCTACGTACTTAAGTGATGAAAAAAGAAAGGTACAAAAGAAAATTTTAAATTTACGATCTGTTATTATTCAATCTACATACTACATCTGATCTTCACGCTGAAAGTAACAAAACAAAAGAAATATGTAAATCTTGAGAAATATATAAATAAGCAAAACTAAAATAATGCACTAACCACCCAATTAAAAAAAAGAAATACGTATGGCATGAGCGAAACTTTTGAAGTGAAAACTTCTTTAGACGCGTTTTGGTAGGGAAATATAATGAGTTCGCGTCACCGATGTGCTAATTTTAACAATATAGCTGTAGCTATGAGTACGACATATTGCGCTTGGCCAACAGTGAAAACATATATATATATATATATATATATATATATATATATATATATATATATATATATATGTGTGTGTGTGTGTGTGTGTGCGTGTGTGTATATAATATTTACTACTCTAAGGTAGAAGCCGGTGTACAGGTATACAAATATATTCACCAACACATTGTATATATCCGACTCTGTGATGTGCGCGTTGGTAACATCTTGTGAGTTCGCGTCACCGACGGTCTTCTGCAGCTTCGGTACAGAACATTGAAAATATAAAATATATACTGCGTTTGCATCCGATTTGTAGTGATCACGTGCGTTGATCTTAATTCTCGAAAGTACTAGGAATAACTTTTTATTTACATAAAAATAATTTTAGGAATAGTAAAATACGATATAAAGTAAGAATATTTTGTTTGAGGGTTATAATTTGATTATTTCAATGAATTCAGCTCAAAAGAAATAATTTTAATTTTAGTTCAAGTTATTATTTAAAAATATTTCTAGAGAAATTTCTCTAGAAATATTTACGAATTTAGAACTCGTAAATATTTTCTATAAGTTATTTGCTTTGAAATTTGAATGAGACAATTGTAGTGTTTATTCTGATTTCAATTTTTGTTTACTTAGATTTTCTCCTTTCTTCCTTAATACCCTTATTTTTGAACTTATGGACAAATATTCCTCATGTTTTGCAATGTGGTACAGTGAAAAATAAAATAAATTATTCAGATTTTTCCTGCTAAAAATATTAAACTTTCTAATAAAATTTTATTGTAATTTTTTAAATGTCACTACCATTGCCACATAAAATTTATAAGAATAAATCGCACCATAATCATCTTTATATAAATTAAAATAATTTTAGAATATATGTAAAACTTATTTTTTTTAATTTCGATATCAAAGAAAAACAATATTTTTTAAACACTAAACATTTCTATTGAGTTTTATATGGATTGCAAAACAAAATAGCATAAGGTTCTAACAACTTGAGTGGTAATTACTGGTTTGGTTCAACTAATAGAGTAAGATAATGAAATAAGTCAAATACAGGTAAAATTCACCCTCTAAATGCCCGATCTTATTTTCTTTAGAGCATAATTCAGTCAGTAGCACATACTTAATTATTAAAAATACATTGGTCTATTAACTGAACAACATCTTCCTTGGTGTCCTCAAATATCAAAGACAGTTGTAAGATTTTTACTCCTGGATACTTTGATTAAAAATATTCAAAAAGTGAAATTCCTGCTATCAAACGTTGTTTTATGTTAATAGGATGTACATTATTTAACACCGCCTCCTTTTATACTAATGCCAATCTATGTCTGATTAATAGGTGAATTCAAATAGATATTTTTCTCTACCCAAATAAATTATAAGCTTAGTTAGGAGAACTAGGTAGTTAGAGACATCTTTCCAAAATTATCTGCCGAACTTACAATAACTGATATTAAACGAAACTTATTCATTTTTGAACATCTTGGTATGGTGATTGTTTAAAATATTAGCTGTTAGCCTCAAGTAAATAATATTAGTCGTTAAATTTTTAGCAATATAGATACCCCAAAGCATTTTCAACCATTCATTCCTATTAAAATTCGAATACAAATTTGTCGTTAGTAGAACATGATATAAATGAAGAATGTTAAATATTGTGTGCAGAAAATAAATTCGCCATATAATAAGAAATAAGAACCTAAATGAATAACATTTGAGAAAAACTGTTTTATAAATTAACATGGAATTCAATGGAACTCCCAGGCGGTTTGGACACACAGAACTTGTAAACCGAAAACTATTTATAGCAATTAAAAAAGGAAGCGAATTGTCTGTAAAAAAATTGGCGTTTCATAATCTGTCGAATCTATTTTATAGGATTATGATATACAGTTGTTTGATAATACTAAATATTGTCAATCACGCACAATTGTTTTTGTATTTATAAAACACAAATGTGAAAAAAATACACGACCAGATATTTAAGATCTTTTGCAACAGAGGCCTAAAAAATAGCAAGCTTGCGAATTTTAAGTTTGTCGAGAAGATGAAGGTAAAGTCACGCAACGAGTTGACTTACGACCCTCGAAGAGTAACACTGAAAAGTTGACTACGATAAAGTCGCTTAAGGAAAGCTTTTTAACCTAAATGTGTTTCGTTTATTATTATAAGGCGTGTCATGTCTTATCGAAATTATATCGTTACTTTTATTAATAAATATTTGTAATTTATTTTGCAATACTCTAAACTACATTTTTAAGTTAGTTGTAGCAAATTAAACAGCTGTGTTTAAGATGCTGGTGATAAGTAGATTTTAACGCTGAAAAATTAGAGTAGTTCACGTGAAAAAAATCATTTTTTTACTTATGTAGGGGACCAGACAAAGAGGCAGATACTGATTTCTTACCATAGATTTTCTGTCTTTTTTTTAGTTTTAATAAAGAATAAAGATTGAATGACTGATGAGACTATTTTAGATGACTATTAGAAACAAGTACCGAAAATATGCAATTGGTGCTAAAATTTGCTTTACAAAAAAATTATTTACGAAGTAAACTTTTGGCAGAAGTTCTACTGCACTTTTTATTTTTTTTAATCTAGAGTTTTCAGTGAGTTGCATTTATAAAATATTCATAAAACCCAGTTTTAAATTTCTCAGAATTTCGTATCAAAATAGTTCGAACAGAACCATATTTTAAATGCAAAACCAGCCTGTTTGATTTTCCCAGCAAATGTCAGACTCCATTTCTTAAACGGAATTAAACATAGACTTGAGTAGATTTTACCATATAGTATTATTTACATATTTTGCTTTTATTGCACATCCCGTTGGCGTGTGTTTTATAATCGTTAGCACACTAACGCCGTATTGATGATAAAAGCAATTATAATTCGTGTCATTTTTGCAAGGTATTAACTTTCAATATAGCTTTTTGCCTTTCAAAAATGACATGCGTCTTCGTCCATTGGTCTGTACTTATAAGGACATGCCATAGACCACAATTACTTATTAATTTTGGTGACTCTTTTTTGGATCAACTGGTTGGAATATTGAATTTCAAAAGATTTGTTAAACAGTTGAATTTGAATATGTTAAAAATATAGCGATATAATTTCGTCATAATGCTGGTAACATTTATCACCTAGTTATTGTCTCTTTTTGTAAAAGTAGTATATAAGTTCTACCAAAGCGCATGTAATTTGAAATTATGAAAACACGGGATCTCAGTAGCAAGTGCTCTATTCGTTCGTTTTTCCTGAAATGGATGATTACACGAATAAATAAGGAAATATTATATTTTAAATTTTAATAAACATAAAACTTTATTGAAAACTTGTTTTTGAGAGGGGTGATGTATTGCTGGCTGTGGAAACTAACGTCAAGATATCTTAATTAAATATGAACAATTAAATAACTACCACTCGTAATGGTTTCTTAAATAAAACAAACAGATTTATATGTTATTTTAAACAATAAAATAGTAACATCGGATACTCGGAAATCAACATTTCTATTTACGGAAAAGGCTTGTCAAAAAATTGAAAATAAAATCGTTGTTTCGGGACTTTTTGACAAACATAAAATATTCACATATTGAACATATAAATAAAAGATTCCTCCTAAACTTTAAGTACTATTGAATTATTTATTGTAAGGTAGCGAAATTTTTAAAATTTAACATTTTATTAGGCAAATTTAAGTGTTTAATGTAGTATGCGTTAAATCGTCATTTTAATATGCGAAATATTAATTTGTTAAATTGAAATCAATTTATTTTCTTTTTTGGATTTTATAGTCTAGATAAACTAGATCTAAACAGTTGAGTAGTTTCTAAGTTATTAATTGTTTTTTGTATTTTAGTTAGTTAACTTTGTTTTGCAAGCTACCTAATTTTAACGACACCTTTTATTTTATAAACAGAACTATTTTTGAAGAAGACATCAATTCCATGAACAAATGATCAATGTGCAGCATTGTAAGTTAAATGTGTTATTTATCTTTTTCACGTTTCTAAACATTTTTTAATTTCAGTCTAGGAAATTTTAAACTTTGCCAATTTATTCCGTTATGAAAGTTTTTACTTATAACGTATACTTCATGTTGCATCTTTGTACCTATGATTACCTTAACTAAATTGCACAAATAATTAATATCAAAGACGATAAGTTGATAGAAAACGAAATGAAAATTCAGCGACTATTATAATTTACAAATATATATTACATTATTACAATAAATAATATACATAAAATAGTCTCTTTATGAAATATTTGAACTGACAATTTATATAAAAAGATAGATTTAATTTTATTATTTTGGAAAAAAAGAAGAATTCCTTTTTGATCCTTGGGATAACAAATTTAAAAGGTACTCAGGAGTAATCAATTCTCCTAACCCGACGGCGAACCGCCACGAAGTGACGTGCGTTTTTCCTCCGAGTGAAAGGGACCAGGCTTCCACAAAAACTATTGTAATAAAAAGATACTGAACATTTCTGTGAAAAGTGTAAAGTATCTCTATCAAAAGATGACTAATACGCAATTAAATACTTTTATGAAGTTTAAATAATAGAAATGAAAGGCGCATTTCGGGTCTGCGCTGTAAATTTTCGTGAAACCATCGGAATAAAATCGCAACAAGTGTTTCGTGTTAATGAGTAATTTAATTATCAATCTGTTTAGTACGATGGTTACGCAGAATAGTATAACGGGATCTGTAGCTAGATGCTGTATTCCCAATGGGCCAGCTACGTAATCACTTTGCGTCGTTTCTTCGTTGTCTTTTCATTACTATCGTAGCTTTCACATTTGCTGGGGCTGGACTTTTTATGTATGAAACATAAAGGAGTCCTTTTAATGCAAGCTTTCCTCTGATTTGTGTTTTCTATAATCGAAGCTTATTTACGATTTGTATGAGACGACATCTTTCATTTCTTTTACTTTTTTCATTTAATACCGACTTTTACTTATATTGGAGCAAATATTTTTATTGTCTGGCCTTTGGTCGTAGCAGTGGATCGTAAGTGCGACTTTACAATTACACTCAAACAACATTCAAGCTAAATGCGTTTTCACGCTACACCAATTTATAAATTAACACAACACTAATGCGCAACAATTGCACGAATGCTCCTTCACAAGTTTGATAAAGTCACATGCTAAACAAATAGTGCACAAAAACACATACAGACCTGTTCTATCCATTGTGGACTCGACTATTGTTAAGGCATTGTTAGTTTTGTAATAATTAGCGTTTGAAATCTGACGGTAAAATTCGACCAGTTCGATCGATAGTATCGATTTTTAATATTGATTGTTTTGTTATTTTTCAGGGAAAGTAACTCCTGTTATTGATATATTGTGTATCCTGGTATATTGTGTCATCCACGTGGAAAAAATAAGTGCATTTTGGTCATTTTAATTTAAGCCGCTGCTTTATAAGTTACCAAAATGAATATTTACAAATATTTATAGGGAGTGAAAAGTGTCAAAATTCTAACAAAATTGAAAAGTATTGACGCAAATTCTAACGAGATCAGTGAGTGATGGCGTCTTTTGCTTTAGCTTCTACGATTTAATGTAGCTGCACTTTGTCACAAAGCAGTACTGAGAAAGAGAAAATTTTATTATATTTTCTGTCGTTTCAAAAGCCGTTAATGTCGTGCCAAGGTGAATATAGTTTTAATGGAACAAATCGCCAGTGAATTTCTTTTAGTTCATTTTTTGTTTTGAACCTTATTTTTTCAAGGGACGAAATTAAACCATTGTATGAAATATTTATAATAATCGTAATTTATTATATATTCTCAATAAAATTGTTAATTCGGTTTACAGTTCTTTGATTTTTTGCCTCTATTTTAGAGTTTCAATGTACACATTTTACATTTGTGTTCGTTTTAGCTGTCGAGGTGCAGGTGTCATACAAATAATTTAATTTGTTTTGTTATTCTAGTTTCAAAGAGAACGGCTTTTAAGATCTTCTTCTGTTTCAGTGATTAATACCAGAGTTAAACTTTCGAAAGAGGTAGCAATTGAACCAACGCATTGTGCTTTCATTTATAATATTTCATTCGAACGGTTTGTTGATATACATGGAATCAACATTATCTTATTTGATAGTATTTAAAGATAACCTAATGTAATTTGTTTCAAAAGTGAATAAATTTACATTTTGTAAAAATAATACTAACATTGGAAATTTTTGACGAGAAAAACTTTATTATTTTTACTTTAGTGTGACGTTAGTGTGTTTGCCAGTATATGTGTGCAAGTATATACGTAGCTGCCTATAAGAGCGTGTACGTGCAAACATATTTTTATGAAAGGTAATGTGCACATTAATAATATCAAAATTTGATTGTACTGATACTGATCCGTTGACTTGTATAAGTGTCGAAATAAGATTAAATTTAATACCAAACCAGATTAAATTTTACGACATTCCTGTTTTTTAATAGAATGACGTAACTAATCAGGTCAAAAATCATGTTTTAAAAATATTCGATATTTTGTACATAGTCATCAAAACTAGCATTTTAATCGAATAAATTCCCGGAAGTTTACCATTGGCAGTTATATTTACGCACTTTTAAAATGTAGCTTCAATTGTTATCGAACAGCAGATACGGTAACGAGTCTATTAAACTAGCTGAATAAAAAAAAATATTTAAAATATTTATCAATTCTGACAGGATTCAGTGACACGAGAAAATAATTCCTTTACAATTTAGAAGCTAGTTATTAGTTTCTTTTGTTTTTATGTACAAGCAGTTCTATTCAATGATATACTCGTACAATCTGTTACTATTCGCCATATAATACAGACGGGGTTATGGATTATTTTAAATTTTCTATTCTTTAAATTTGTGTTTTTTAAATTTTAGTTAATTTTGAAGCTAATTTATTCCATCTAAAAGTTTATAACTCATTCAAAACCGCTTTCATTATTTATTACACACTGCTAATTACTGATTTTTAAATTGGTACAATCTTCTTGGTAATTAGCGTTTTTTATGGCCTCATTTTTGTTTTTAATTAAATTAGGTGTGCAAAAACTCATGCATAACTGAAAAATTATAAATTTATTACATATTCCTATTGTATCCTATTAACCAATAATAAATAAGTACCTTACAATATAAACCTCCTTGGCTTATAATAACTACAGAGTTTGGAAAATTACTAGGTACAATTTCCATTCATCTAGCATATTATATAGATAATTAGATATTTTTCTCAAAAGAACTTGTACCGATTTTTATAACTTTAAATATCACTACAGTATTTGTAATAATTTATAAAATGTGAGAAACATTTCAAAAATTACCTACAATATACAGTAATTATGTAATTTAATAATAAATTATCGTTTTTAATTAAAAGTCTAGTTGTTCGAGTGAATATTCAGAGAAATCATACCCTGCAAATGCATAGTTAACCTTTCTCGACTCAACGTTCTTACATATTTCAAATGAAAGAATGTGTATTACGAGCTTTCAACAGCAGAAAGCTCGTGAAGGAAGTTGGATTGCCGCCCGGGTTTCTGAATGTCTGCATGCGGCTCTGCATTTTGAAAATAAAAACTTTTTATTGTTTAAAAAACTGGTGAAATAAATTATTTAATTATTTACCTGCATGAATAATAACTTTATTCATTTAAGAAAAGTAAAAAAGTCATAGAAAATGTGTGTTCAAACAACCTACGTAGAATCAAATATACATGTGTAATTGATTGATAATCCTTGTCTTCAAGCTAGTCATGTAATAGTACATATGTCAGATTTGGAGAATATTTCTTAATGCTCAAATGTAAAGAAATTATTTTTCTATGTCATACTAATTATTTACAAAATAAAAACTAAGGGATTATTCAGGTAGCAAAATCATATACATAAAAATAGGTCAAAATCAGTACATAACCGTCTGATAAATTTTACAGACATTAAAATGTAAATATTGCTGTGTATATTTATAAAATTTCGTTGATTTATATTCTCGTTAACGGTTCTGTTTCATTGATATTTTTATTCTGTTAGAGCTATTTTAAAGGCAAAAACACGTGTTATCATAAGCTTTTATCAGTTAGTTAAGCTAAATTTAATGGTATTTATAGGCTAGTAAAGCACAGTGCAAGAGTGGTAGTGTGTATAAGAATAAGTAGGGTGATTTAATTTTTAGATCGGAGCCCAAAGACATGAGCAGACAAATATTTAAATTTCCCAGTAAGATAATTTGAGTTTTCGGGATTTTTTAATAGATTAAAAAGAAGTTTAAATATGTAAAGTTGTCGTCGAACACTGATCTTCAGCCATTTGAGAAGTGACCTGTATTCAGTAATATAATCATATTTTCTGAGGCCGAAGCTATACCGGATGCATCAATTTTTAACACATTCCAATTTGCACAAATATTCTTCATTAAGATCAGGATAACACACATCTCCATAATCAATTAATGGTAACAGGAGTGTTTGACTTAGGTAGATTTTCGTATTGTTCGGTAGAAAATTTTGAAGACGTTTTAAAAATCCTTTCCTGTTGAAAACAAGAGGACCAACATCATTTACTTGAGCGCGCCAACTAAGATTTTGATCGATCAGTAGGCCCAGGTTTTAACAGTTGACGTATATGGTATTATTGTACTATTCAGTACTAATTTTGGTAAATTAGGTCGGTTTACTTTAAAAATCAGCCTTTGACTACTAATGGTGATAGCTTGAGACTTACTTGGATTAACAAAAAATTCTAAAAAAATCTAATTTTGATAAGTTTTAGGTTTGGGTTTTTAATATTAGCTTGCTACTAACCCTTGCCTTATGGCTACTTCTAGGTTACAGTGTAGGGAAATATCTTTACTTTTTTTCTAATTTCACATTTAACTAAATTTATTGGGAATTGGGAAAAAAAGTATATTTTGTTATCTAGAAGAAGAAATGTTAGATGGCCCTTTTTACTCATATTTCGTAAAAGTACTCCGAAAGGTAAAAAAAATAACCACATACTTTAGAAACTTTTCGAAAATCAAACCGTAAAACGGTCAAATTGAAGTCACAAATTTGTAATGGAGTAAAGTGTTTAATTGGTTCTATCTATTTGGAGGGAATATTATTTATTTAATGTTAAGACTATTAAGCAAGTTGTTTAAAAATAAATCCTCCAAATCATAATTAGTGTGAGAGGGGTCAAAATTAGTTTGAAAAAAATATTTAATAGCCCTGTTAACTCCAAACTTTATAAAAACACTATAATAATAAAAAATATGTCTAAGAAATTTTTGGAAGTCAAGTCCTAAGGAATGAAATAAGGTTTACAAATAACTAACATGACACAATTATTAAATCATTTTATTAGTTTTGGGGAAATAAATCTCATATCATAGGCAGTCACTAAAATAGATTTTTCAAAATTCAAAGTCTATAGAAGCCAAACGAGCGTTCGAAATGTCAATGGATAACCTGTTTTAGAATCACCGTCTTTATCAAGGTTGTCAAGTAGATCTGTTTTGATTTAATAATAGATGTAGCCTATTTTAATTTTAAGAAGGTATTTGATCAAGTTGACCTAGATATTCCTCAATAACGCGACCATAAATAAAATAGTTACAGGAAAAAATTACTCTAATCGATTTTGTCGCTAAACTTTTCGGGTCATTAAACAACACGTCTGGTTCGGAAGTTTTGAAAATCAGTCTTACGTTATTCAATGTGGAGTAATTCAAAGAAATAATTTAGGCCCACTTTTGCTTCTCATCTTGTTAAGTGACTTGCCCTCAGTTGTCAGCACTGTTAGTTTCCTTCTGTTTACCTATGATTTAAAATTTTTGTTAGATGTCAATGCCCAATTAGATAGTGAACTGTTAGAATGTTATATCTACTCAGTATTAGAATGGAGTCTGGGAATAAGTTAAATTTTAATGTAAGCAGACGCATAATGATGACACACTCCCACTTACGCATCCTCCTTGTGCACAGATACGAGATGGACGCAATAACACTTGAAAAAATTTAATTCGTGTAGAATCTTGGTATATGGTATTGCGTCTTGGTCTTGGTCATGTCATATTTCACCGTTGTCTCATCCAAACCTGTCAGAAAGTCAACAAATTACTAAGTTTGTTTCATTCTCACGACTTTCGTGATATCATATGTATCGTAACTTCATTCCACTCTTTATTTGGTAGTATTCTTGAAACGAATGCAGGTGTATAGTTTCAGTCTAATGCTATCCTCACCTGGAGAAAATATTGAAAAGTTCAATAAGTTTTCATATTAAGAAATATATGGGAATTTTAAAAATACCAATGGAGCAAATTATTTATCAAAAATTATCTTTAACTAGACGTGAAAGCTTGATTAAATTAAAAGAGTATTCTGTCCCAAAAAGTTAGTAAAACATTTTCAAATAATGTTGAAACAATTAACAGCTTTTAAATTGATAGATAATAAACAAAGACCATATGACCATAACATGTCAATTGAAGAGTGGCAGTAAACAAAATTGTTTGTACTAATCAATATTTTAAATAAAATGAAAAAAAATAAAGCAAGTATATGTGGGAGTAGACATACCATACAACCGTGTTTTATGCTTACCTATAGCTTTGTAATTTTAAATAGAAATTAGCCAAACTAAATTTATTTGAAAATTTTAATCAAAGATTAGCACTCTGCATTTTTCTAGATTTTATCACGACTAGAAATTATAGAAAAAAATAATAAATGGAAACTCATTTTTTTTCAAAATCATATTTTGAACGCTTATTTTAATAAAATATTACTAAAATGTACTAGATGTTAATTGAGATTTTCATCTGAATTGTTTTCATAATTTTTATGGACATTGTTTTAAAACTGTATAAAGTGTGAGGAAACTGTAAAAAGACGGGTGGGCGGAATGACCCATAAAGGTGGCGAAACTATGAGAAAAGGAATATTTTGTTAATGAATTCTCTAAATAGAAAATTATGTAGTCTTACATAATTGCTATGAGCTTAGAATTCGTCTTTTAAAAGCGAAGAAATTATACAATAATTTGAAGTATCCCGTTTTATTTAATTGTTACGTATAATTAACTTAGATGTTAACAGTTGCCCATGTTTTTGAAATAGGTAAAATTTTTCACTAGTAATCTACAGTCTAATAAACATTCTAAATTTAGAAATAAAAGATAAATTTTAACTTTAATTCATTGAAAATTGTACTATAGTATGTTCATTTAACAAGTTATTTTTGATTAGTCGAACAAAACAATTTTAGTAAAATTTACTCTAAAATCTAAAAATATATCTCCGCAATATTTACGTAAAGTATTTCTAAATTTAGCATTACCATTATAAATGGAACATCTTTGACGGCAACGTATTTACTCCATTGTGTACACGGTCCCAACATCTCACTTCAATCAATTAGAGAGGTGCTGCGCCAGATACTCGACGAGTTCAAATAATAATCCGAGGCTTCTAGTGTTAAATTTTAGGACAGGACATAATTAAGTAATAATTTTTAGTATGAAATTTGTGAGGTAAGAGTCTCGTTGCTTCGCAAATTACATGTAACCAAAATCAATTTCCGACTATCACATTAAACATAATTTTGGTCAGTAATATGGCTGAAACTATTGAAGACTTGCTGAAATAATATGGTCTCTAGTATCTGATTTATAAGTATTTGCATGAGGTATTTGAGATACGAATTATGTGGTGACATATTGTGGAAATATGTCTACCTTGTTAATGATATAATATTGGATTTAATTTTATCTTCTTTCAAGATAATTTTCATTTAAAACTATTTCGTTAGTTCTTCATTGTTCAATGAATAAATAATATTAATTACATACATTTAAATCTTTTGTATTATTATTAAATCATTTTACCCTAATATGTTTTTCAATGGTCTTTAATTTTTAATAATATTTGTTTAAATTTTATCTTCTGCACAATAAATACAACTTAAAATTATTTTCAGCCAACTGTTGCAAAGCCAAATGGTGGGTAAATATTAAAATATCCGTTCATCAGTCCACTTGCGAAGGTTCAACGTATGAAATATTTTAGGTAAATGTAGTAACTATAAAAAACAATTCAGTCGTTTAATAATAATATAATGAAATATAACAAGAGTTTTTGCATTTAATGATTTTGCAAGGTTCAATTTCGTTCTAATCACCAATTTTCCTACTTTGATGTATCCTTTTCGCTAATAGCGTGCCAAATTCTAAATAAATATTAAACGCAAAACAAAAGTTTTTTATTTAATGCTTATATAATTTCGAACTATAAATAGAGACATCCCTCTATAAAGGAAAAAGATCCAAAAGGCACATAGATGAAAAAGTATATATACTTGCAATTGACCTCACATTAGCGTCTACGTGAGTAAGCAACTCCCGACATCTCTTCCATTCCGCGAAATTTTTGATCCATTTTTGATAAATATATTACAAATAAAAAATGATTCAGCCATTTAATAATGAAATATAACACGACTTTTTGCATTTAATGATTTTGCATCATTCAGTTTTGATAATTTATTTCCCACCTTGGCAATGTGTTCTTTCTGCCACCACTTTATACAGTTTCATATTAAACGCGAAACAAAACGTTTTTTATTTAATGCTAATGTCATTTTGCACTAAAAATAGAGACATCCCTCTGTGAAGGAAAAATATCTTATTTAAATCTCGCATTGAAAATCTCCACGGATATGTATTACCAAAATAGTTATACAATGAATCGTTTTAAATATTGTAAGAAATATTATAGTTTTAACATAAAAAAAATAGTTTTCCTATTTTTTCCTCATGTCATTTACTATTGGAAAAACTATTTGGAATTTACTTTTTATATTATTTATGGGCAAAAACAAGAGGTATAAAAGTTAATGTCATATGTTTTTTAAATATAGTTTATGTTTTTGTTTGAGCCTTACGTATTAAAAGCCTGCTTTATATTTCTCCATTTATTGAAATGATTAAACTGAAAATTTAATTGTAAATGCTGTTGATTTTAAGTGAATCATAACGTGTTATCAGTCAGTTATATTCCAAGTAGACCAAAAGGAGGATACAGACAAAAAACTGAATACAAAGCTCTATCCTTGTAGAGTTTCCTGTTCACTATTATTTTTCTCTTTAATTTATAACAATAGTTTTATATTGTTATAATTTCACTTCAACCAGCTAATATAAATAAACAGCGTTGGGCAATGAGCCAAATACGAATGTAACGCTCGTGTCGAGAGTTTGCGGTGGCTCTTATTGTGTAATTGTATTTGAGTTCCGGTTTAGAGAAATCTGTGTAATTATCCCATATGAGGCGGGAAAGGGGAGCGTTGCAATCCGTAATTGGATTATTTCTTTTTGGGATAATTAAACTCTTGTTGGGTGGACGATGGCAGAACAGATTTGTTTGTCTATAATTAAGTACATAGCGCTTGATTTGTTAATATATATATATATATATATATATATATATATATATATATATATATATATATGTATATATATATATATATATATGTATGTATATATATATATATATATATATATATATATATATATATATATATATGTATATATTGGTTAAAAAAATCGTTGAATGGAAGGGAATGCGAGAAATACTTGTTGCTTACTCACATAGTCGCTAATAAGTGGTTGATTATGGGTATATTTACCAAGTTGCAGCTTGATTGTGCCATTAACTTTAATTGTGCTATCATTGTTCAAGCAACTTATTCTGGAAGAAATAATCGACTATGAAGAAAATCAAAATTCAAGTTCTCATAAAATTACTGATAAAACAAGAAAAAACACCATAATTTATATAGGATCAGATATAATCAGGTTACGGAGACTTGTTCTAGTAACACCATAATTTACAGGTGGCATAATTTCTTTAAACAAAGCGAAGATTCGATTGAAGACAACACATGCTTAGGACAGCCGATCGAGTTCACTTCCACGGACATGGTCAAAAACATTAAAAAAATTATATTGGAAATAACTTCGGGTGGCGAAACTTAGGTTTCATTATCAAGACCAAATCAAGCAGGAGTCCATTCAGTGGCATAAAAAGGATACTATAACCCTTAAGAATTTCAAGGTGTCGCAATCGGCCGGGAAAGTTATAGCGACGGTTTTTTGGGGACTTATTAACTTCAAAGATAAAGTTTTTATAACGGGATAGTACTATGAGGGGGAGGGGATCTACTGGAGTAGCTTAAAGAAGTAATGAAGGAGAAAAGTCGTGGTAAATTAGTTGAAAGTGTGCTGCTTTTGCACGGCAATGCATCTATACATGACCCATGTTGCGATGGCTGTTTTTCAAAAGTGCAGTTTTCAAATATTGCAATACCTACCGATGGTGAAAAGGTTAAGTATGCAATTTGAAAGGTTAAGTATGCAAATGATGGGCCGTAGCTAAGTATTTAATATTAATATCAACTCGATACTTTCACGCATTACTGAGAAAAGGGGTCTTGACAGACAGACAGGCATTTTATAAGGGTTACGTGTTTCCTTTTGAGGTATTGAACCATAAAAGAATATAATAATAATTTAATATTCGTAATACACTCTTTACTGACTTTTTTTTAATATCACACAAAAATTATTTCAGTTTCCAAAATTCTATCTCAAGTATAGCAGCCATGATCCAAACCGTTGGAAAATGTTCTTTACATCAAGGCTCGTGTGTCTTTGTAAATAACAAACATTGTCTATTCGATAATTGTTAAATCGGCGAGTTCAATTCTTACTTAGTGAGAGATAATTTTAAGATTAATCGTAACAAAAAAATGTATGAACTTTAATTTAAATTCCTGTTATAATTCAGGTCAAAATTTATACTTTTATATATAAACATTTTATCAATGATATCGGTAGCCTAATATATTTTATCTCGCTAAAAAAGAAGCGCAAAATAGTGATTACCCGGTTTTTTATATTTATTGTATACCTCCTAAATTTGAATCTTGGGAAAACCAGAAACATGTCATGTTGAAATGCGGTAGGGATGAAAATACTATCAATTCTGTGGAAAACATAAACTTTGTTCTGAGGAAAATAAAAACTCCCACCAGACATTAAATTATTTCGGTGATATTGCCAGAAAGTCAAGTGACAACTTTAAATAAATACATGTGATTGGTGAATGGGATGAAAAGTACTGAGAGGACTATCCAAAATGTGGTAGTTGGGTCAAATTTTCTTTACACTCAAGACCGTTGAACTAAAGATCAACTTATGATACCCAGTCCATTGACCGTAAGCAAATACATTTAATTTAAAAAAATTGCGCGTAGTATTAGCAGGAATTAAAATCTAACAATATTTTAAATAGTTTCTTTATTATATTTTTGATATGGAGAAGCAAATATGAGAATCTGTCTAAATACAAACCAATGTGGAAAGTATGCATTTGATATAAACTTGTTGATTATTGTTTACGCCTTTTTCTTCTTAAATGCATCTCAGTGATATTTGGACACTAAAAGAATTCTTTGAATTAAGTCTTTAATGATAAGCCTCCTTTTTTTCAATTAAAAAGTACAAAACAAATTCATAAAAAGATATGTTCCCACAGTTAAAAAGTATTTAACTACCTTTGATCGTCTCTCCAAAAGAAGCTTTTTAATGAAAATTAGTGTTATCACATTTAAATTAGACATCACTTTCTTCGTTCCAGCCAGTTCTTTCTTGATAAGATATAACGTTAAAATAATTAGTAATTAAGTAAATAATCAAATACATGTCGTGACATTTTTTTAGATAATTCAATTAGTAAAATTCCTTTGTGTCAGTCTAAACTTCAAAACGTACTAATATCTGAAAGCTGAGTGTGAAAGCCGCCCTAAGTGACGTCGCCCGAATTGAGTCATCATTTAAAATCTTTATTCTAAGAAAAAATATCAGATTCTTCCTACATATTGAATTAAAATATTTGTTATAAACTTGTTACTATACGATAAGGAAATATTATGTTTATTAAGTAAAGTTCTAAACAGGTATTCTCATGACGTATATTATAAATTATTATTATGAAATTACATCTCACGGGAATTTTAATGAAGATGAGAAATTTGTATAGTTATCAAAATTATGTACATATTTAATGTCTTATTACATTATTTTATATATTTAAAAAAATAATTACACTTGGTTATATAGTTGCTTGTATCTAGAAAATATCCGAGTGTAATAGTTTTAAAACTATGCACATTTCTTATATTTCTTAAGGTTCAAATAAAAATAGAATCGATTTAATCGATTTGTTCATATCCGTCCATACGTTACAGTCTCGCAGTTTTAAATGTTTACGACCTAGGTGCAGATATGTGGTTCACATGGATATGCAGCAAAATATTGAATAAAATTGTAAAGTACATATTTAGTAATAAATCTAAACTTCTTACATGTTTTATGCTCATGAAGAAAATGCCGAATAGGAGGTCATTATAAAAGTTTTCTGAAATTAAATTTAGGTTTCACTTCGCATTTTTTTACATTCCAGGCTTGTTTGGGCGAAATTAAACTTTAAAATCACGTGCGATTTTCTATCTCTGGCATTTGAAGATCTGAAAAATATTAGAAAGTTTTCTTAACGATATTCAGTGCTGTACCTCACACTCGCGCGCTTGTGCCCTGCAAAACCTGTAAAAAACCTTCAAAAGTATTAGTATTGTTCAAAAATTTACCGGCGACTCAATATGATGTTGAATTTACTCTATATTTTGAAAGCAATTTTTTAAGGAATATTAATTCTAAGTCACACTTATGAAATGAAACAATTGAAAGGAAAAACCATTTTATAAGTACCTTGCACTCTTTTTTAGCTTAGCGCCCTTTCTGCATTTACTCAACTTGCTACATGTCCAAATACTTATTGTTGGTATTGCTACAGGATAAAGAAATCTATTTTGACGTTTTTTTTTTAAATTTCATCCTCTTTGAAATAGTAAATAATGCTTACATTTGAAACAATGCTTAACTAAGAAGAAAACTTATTTTCGGGGCCGTGCATACCATTATGAATTTTAAGAAATAAAAAGCATCATTAATTTATATAAAAATACTTGAATCCTTCCTAATTTAAAATGTGAAAAAGTAATTTGATCTCATTTAAAATATTAACAATATTGCTCATATATTCAGAAATTAGTACACATATCTTATGTTTGAAAAGCAAATTGTGGTTATCTCCAAGAAATATAAAAATATAGACACATAGATGCAGTATCGATATACACTATTCAAGTGACTAAAATATCGATATTTGTTTTGAAGATTACATTGTGCAGCTCTATCTACTCATCGTCATTGAATACTGGACCCAAAAAAATGAAATGTTTGTTTAACTTAACATTTCATTTTTATGGGTCCAAAAGAAAGTCCAATAGAAGGAAAGAAGTGATCAATAGAAGAAATTTGGAAAATATTCACAATTATATAGGGCGGCATGTTCTTCAGTAAGGTCTTGTGTATGACTTTCAGTTTTACAGTATGCAATGTGATAATTAGGTACATTCTGTTCTTTAATCAAAAATAACGGAGCATTTTTCGCGTAATTGCAAACGGTAGGGGAAATGTGTTTATTTTAAAGCAAGCAGACCTCTTACTACTTGTGTCGCGCTCGCTTTACTCACACGCTATTTCTAGTTTAGTGTTATATATATATATATATATATATATATATATATGTACACATGTATATATAATGATATATATATATATATATATGTTAAAATTATTTTGAAAAAAATTTCCTATATAAAAGTAGACGGACAGACAGACCTCAAGGTGATCCCATAAGTGTTAATATTTTTTCAAATACTGGTATGAAACATTACATACACTACTAGTAGGTATAGAACTAGTATTACGTTGAATCCATACACATTTACATATAAAGTATAAACATTTGAGGATGAATAACATTACCACTTGCAAATAATTATATTATATTTCACTTTAAATTGTCCAGTATATCGTTTACAAACTTTCAATTTGGTTGCTATATATCTTTAATTTATTAAAGCAAGTGGATCAAAATAATTTTGTATATTAGTTCTTACTAACCATTATTCTGATTTTTGATAGGCATAGCTAAGAAGGTCCGTAAATCGGGACACTGCACTGCACGAAATTTTGGGGACTCATATTTCCAATAGGAAATTTTACATAGGAAAATATTGTCAGACATTTTCAATTGCATTTTAAAATACCTTTCCAACAATTTCATCACTCGATGAAGTTTGTGAGAATACAAATTTTAATTACCAAGTTAGATATATGATGTAAGAAGTTGCATGTCAGGACCCGACGACGGACTACAGAGATATCGTAAGGAACTCCTTAATGAGTGGGAGCCCAGGGGTTCTTTGCGCAATTGGATACTGAATTTGACCTACTGAGGTCTATTCGAAACGACTTCATAAATACTGTAGTTAGCTATGATGGACAGAGTCTGTTGATCCAACTGGAAGGTTAATCGAATACACTATTTTGAAGAACAAATTCGTCGAATTAGGGCTTGTTTCACTTAGTTTGATGAGCCTTTTGGTCACAAAAGCAGACCGTGACCGAAGTTTCGTGTACGCGTGCAGGCAGGTGGGCGGGCGTTCGCGCGTGCTTGTGCGTGCGTGTAACCTCGCGTGCCTGCCTGGGTGCCCACGTGCGTGCATACCTGTAGGTACAGAAAAGAGAATGAAGCATCGAAATGTTTTCTATTTCCAAAATTTCTAACAGTAGCAGCATTTCCCAAATTTATTTATGTTCTTATACTATATTGTACTGCATAGTTTCAACTAATTTGTTTTATTTTATCTTTTCTTCGTTTCTTATTTCATTCTTATTAGAACTTGGGTAAATGTTTTTTGTTAATATATATGTACTATTTCCAAATGATAATATGTTAAGATTTATTCTTCCTAAAAATGTGTAACATAAAAGCTTGAAATTTAAATTCAAATAGGTATCTTGCATTGTTCGAGTTACCAGTAGATTTCCACAAATAAGTCACGTTTAAATGCATCGTAAATTTTATTAGAATAACATTATCCACAAAATTTGTCACTTTTAGTTAAAGAAAACTAAGTGAAATTTAGATCTAAATTAGTCACAGATCAGACTATGTACATATATATATATATATATATATATATATATATATATATATATATATATATGTATATCTGTTTTTACCTAGCAATTAAGTTGTGACCACTGTGACATTAAAATGTTGATATTTTAGTCTCTTAAATTAGAAAAAACAAATTATTTCCATTGTTTCGAAAAAAAAGGGCACAACGTTTTTTGTGTTTTCTAGTACATATTTTCTTAAATTTAAATTTTAACTCAAAAAACATACATTAAAATGAATTATCAGATATACTCTGTTTAATGAATATTTTTATAAATGTATATGGAAGTCCCTACTTCCCACATCTGTGCTGTCTAAAACTATCGAAATGCAGACGTGTTCAGTACTTATTTGCGGAAACAAAAGCACAAAAGAAAAACGTTATCGAAAGTGGTATTACATATCACCTGAAAGTACAAGATTTAAGGGTGTTATCAATTTTTAGAGTTTTTTAAACATTTTTTCAGTCGATCTCATTTTGTTTACAAGGCAGTACTAATGGTACAGTGGTACAGGGCGACATATAGCATTTATATCGATATAACGTTTGAAATATACAAATAATCATTTTATTGATATTTTTTAGGGTTCAAATTATTGTTTCTTTTCCTGTTTTCTTAATAAAACCAAAATTAAGGATCACTGTTCTTGATAGGTGCAACGACTAAGAAAAAATGGAAAGAGTAAATAACAGAATTTTCTCGTCCATTTCGAAGAAAAGTGTTTCCAGCTTACAGCCAATTTTTTCTTGTGCTGCAATTACGCCATATAGTCATGCACCCATTGCTTCGGTAAATTTGATAGCAATTTAATGTCATGCTGTTCAATTTTTTCGTCTTGTATGTAAACCGCAATTTATTTTTTGGCCTCAATTTTTTGTAGTAATGTAATTGAAAATTGTAAATGAAGCATCATAAAAAGTATTTGAAGTAATATATATATATATATATATATTTATGTAAATTTTTCAAAATTTTGTTTTTGCGTATTGCATCAGTGACTAGATTGTGTTTTCGTTATAATCATCGCATATCTATTATTTAATTTTTTTAAGTAATGAATTATTATATCTATTGTCGTCAGCAGCCCGCCGTGAAACTACAACTTCTTTTACTTAACCATCAACTTCTGCTGTTGAATATTTCATTTTAACTACTCATAATAAAATGGAAGGAAAGGCGATGTTCTTAGGAACGGTAAGTTCATGGTCATTCATATTTATAAACTATGTTCTATATTTGTTGACAAACTCACTATTTTATTTTGATGCTGTTCAATTCTGATTTCCATACCATACTCACATATATTATTTTTAATTTTGCTACTAATACTACTACTACTTTAATTTAACTACATCTTCATTCCTACTATTCTAAGAGCAACAAAAGTAAAGAAAATAATTTACAGAAACATACGTATAATAAACGCTCCGAAGTATAAGTACAAGAAATATTTTAGAAGCTTTATTACAGATTATAAACTCGTGTATGACGCTCATCTCGAACTGAGTTTCACGTCGGTGTTTTCCTAAATCTTGATTGCAAAAAATATATATAAATCACAATTTATTTGACAAATATATTTGCATGAAGTTTTAATATATTTATCATCTTATGAACTAAATTTAAAATAATTATGTAATGCTGGTAATGTTAAAATATTAATTTGTGTTTTTAAATATAAGCAGTATATCCTTTCTTCATATATGAACAATTTTACCCAATATAAAGTGTTAAATTTATAATATTTTATAATTACATACCACATGTATATCAAATCTATGTTTCAACATTTAAACTTTAGATGTGCAATCAATAGCCAAATTAACAATTTTTAAATTAGTTGGCTTTAAATGTTAACGAATTTAAGCAATGTCAAATTACAATAGACATATTAATAATGTTAATAATAATAAACAATAGCAGTGTCGGAATCATGGCCAAAATATTAAACCGGGTAACAGCACACACACATAAGTATATATATATATATATATATATATATATATATATATATATATATATATATATATATATACATATATATATATATATATATATATATATATATATATATATATATATATACATGTAAATTAACACACAATTAAATGAAACTACGTGATGTAGTATTATTTCAACTTTCTTTAATTTCTTTACCACGACCTAGGTTTCGTTGTATTACAACATCTTTCCACCTGAAGATGTAATACAACGAAACCTAGGTCGTGGTAAAGAAATTAAAGAAAGTAGAAATAATACTACATCATGTAGTTTCATTTAATTGTGAATAATTAATTTCTACAAAATTAACGCCAAATATATTCAACACAAGATTATCCTTTGATTCACCATGCGCTGAACAGACCTGGAACCATCATATGAAATGAATAGGCTTAATCAGATTGGTGGTGTAAAACTCGGGATTTATTATATCAGACGTACATTTTCTGCCCTAGTACATACCCCTTTTCTTTCAACATTACCTCCTGCAACAATATTTGAATTTCATCTATAGCATGGTTCCTGCAACAATTATGACGATCATTTTCTCTTAATGATAAAATAAAATTGCATCACACAAATATGCAACTCAATGTCAATAATAACAAACTAATAAAAAATTACAAAATTAGAGATAGTCAGAACAATTTATTAGTGGTTGAATAATAATTTCTATGACTTTTTAAAAAAAATTGCATGGGTTCAAAAATATTAATATTTTTGAACTCCTATTTTGCCGACATTCATTTTATATCCCACATAATGAGCAGGATAAAAACCATTTTTAACCCTTCATTTGCCCCCTCTCTCTACAAATCAAAACAAATTATAGTTTTTATGTTTTATAACGTTCACACGATAAATGGCTGTAAAATACAGACAGACGAACGCAGAATGAGAAGTACTTTGTTTTTAAAATTTTGATAAAATACTAAATACAATAGTCAATAAAATGCAATACTGCACTTCCAATTTTTTTTTAAAAACTTAATCTTTTCATATTTTAATTTTATAAAACTTAATTTTTTTTTAAAAACTTAATCTTTACGTATACAATGAAATTATAAAATGTAACTCCGTAATATGATACTCAGTAATACTCGGTAAAACCAAAATATCGATTTACGTTTTCTAAAATACGAGTATGTTTAATAATTCTATACTACGCCTGTTATACAACTTTTACAAACGTTTTGTTTAGAACACGTAATAATTTTTTTTGCTCCCAATACCAGGTGTAAGAAATCTTACGCTTTCTTATTATTGTTTGAAAATATAAAAAAATAACAAATTTATCCACTAATTTACAAAGCGGTACAAAATATTATGCATTTCAAATGTATCATAAAAATATTACGTAACAGTCATTACATTACATTACATATAACTTAAAATTTACACTGTGTATAAGCCGTGTACGCGTTATAAATCCATGGCACAAGCTGACGAAGAGTGACCAGATTACACGTCCTCACTGTTTGCAAGCGCAAATGGTACTGAATGCAAAATATGTGCGAGCGCCGGAGGTAATAATCGTTTTCATTTTCGTAGAAGCTCGTATAGAACATTCACGTGCGGAACGGAATGCCGTAAAAATTCGGCAACTTTGCCAAAGGCTTCATATTTATGTCATAGTTAAATCCATGTACGAGATTGTAGCTACATTAATTAAGAATAGACACAGTGAATTGGTAATCGATATATCTTTATAATTTTGTTCTAATATGTGATACAGCGGAGATCCTTTTTGGCAAAAGAGGTTACTTTGAGATTTTTTTAAAGTTTGGAAAATACATAGAGCAAAGGCCCTTCTATGGTATTTTAATTAATGTCCAACTTTGGTAGCTATTGAGTATTTTGCGAAACTAAACACCCATTTTCGCCGATTTGCGAAATCCGCCCCTTAACATTGCATCCGTGTAATTATGTATTCTAGTAGTAAGTGAAAACAATGTATTAACATTTGCTTTTGTATAAAGAAATAATAATTATGGTACTTTTAATGCGTGTGTGTGTATGATTTGGCGGACGTGGGTGATACGTTAGTTCTTCGCATGAGTAGTGGTATCTATGCGACACTTGTAGTACAAATATTAATATTATTGTTTAATATATAAAAAGTATAACTTTCACATGAGGAAACATGTATTATGAATTTCACAATACATTATGAGATTTTAACTCATTGCCATAATTAGCTAAATATTAGATTAACTTCCAATTTTCTTCAAAAGGGGAAAAAACGAATAAGATCAATCTTATAAAATGAATGGCACATTCGTGCATCCCCTATTGGTCACCGCTGTTTCTGTCAAGTATCGCTTGAAGAAGAAATTTGTCAAAGTTAACCAACAAAGTAAATAAAGTGGTTATTTAATTCAATATAATTTTCTTATATTAAATTTTTTGTAGCGCATAGAAATCTATGGAACATTAATTTGGCAAATAATAAGATATTAAAAATCGTTAATAATTAAATTTTTTGATTTAGTAACGACATGAGTAACCAAATTGTAAATTTTTTTTATTGATTATTATATTTTTTGAGATAGGAAAGAAGAAAAGAAAAAAATATCTCAAAATATCAGATTGATTTTAAAAAACTAGAAAGGTTTTTTCAACCATTTTGTGGCGATTTAACAGTAATTACACCTCGGATAGAGCAGTCATTGCAAAAGGCGAGTATTTTCTCGCTTTTTAATATAATTGTTTTTAAAAAGAAAATAGGATTATATTGTAATAACAATTTTCTAAATTTCAGAGAACCGTCGAAATCTTTATAATTTTTAAACTATTGATATAAACTCACACAAGAAAAATGGCAGGAAACTTTTTCTTGCTATTTCCATCGTTTATTCCTAAGCTCATTTGTTTTATGATTTTTGTATAAGTTTTTCGTATATTAATCTGTAATTTTGTTTATAATTATACACGAAAATTACTTTTTTTCTTAAATATAAAGGCTTCAAATATTTCCTATAGTGCTACTGTTACTGTACTGCTTAGGTAATTATATTTATTAGTCACATTTTTATAAAATCGTTTTCAAAAATACAAAAGAATAATATGAGATATGAAGGTACATTCTCGGAAAAAAATATTCAATAATAAATATAAACTTAAACCAATTAAATTACTAATACTTTTACAATATAAATTCATAAACATCCAAATTTGTTTGGAGTCAATTTCGTGATTATTAATTTAATGATGATTCAATAATTTAATCGTCCCTTCCTAAATTACTTACGCCTGGTATAGGATTATTGTAGATTTTTTCAAATGTCAATGACATGTTTGTAAAACTAATGTGTAAATTTCTAAATATTATTATCTCACAGATAATTCACAAAGTATTAACATCAAATTAGTTAAACTTATGAAATTACAATACTTTTATTATATTCCAACAGAAAAATGTCCTGGTAATAAATTATTTTTCAAAAGCTACAATAGGTAAAATAAACAATATAGTTCAACAGCGGCACAAATTTATTGAACACAATTTTATTTGGATAGCCATAAAAGTTTTTAAGCATATAAACGATGAACAAATACATAAATTAACATACCGATAAGTCAATAAAAATAAATTATTTTCGTTTTAGTCAAAATAATGTTAAAAAATCTTGATGGTAGGCATTAGATATTTGATGCGTGGCTTACAATTTTTTAATATAATCATATGAGTATGGGTTGGGTTTCCTTAGGGTTACACATATAGTCAATGTTATATTTCTGCGTAAAAATAAAATAAAATTATTAATTTTCCTACGTACAGTTATCTTATGGCAAAAGTACGCTTATAAAAGCATGATAATGCTATTAGTGAATTTTTAAAATTAAACCAATGTTAGCAATAAATCTTTAAAAAAGTTAATGAATCAAAAAATTTAAGTTTTATGATATTTACCCTCGAAAAAAATTCCCTAATACCAACTTTGCTTCCGGTTCGTAATAAGTTCTTATATTAACTTTAAATTTTTTTTTCAAATTTCTTTACAAAGATTTTAGCATATGTATTATTAAACTTTGGAGATATGAAACAAATTTTCCTTTTTAAATCTTATTTGAAAGTTGAAATCACAACAATTTTGAATAATTCATATGATGTATTTGTATTTATTTTTTGAGACATTGCACACTAACGGTCTCATCAGAGTAAACGAGATTTAGCGCATAGATTTAAGGTCTTTTGAGAATATTATGTGAACAAATATTTTAAATGTATTGTCATTTTGTTCTATTTTATTGTACCGAAGTAATACTATATATCATCAATGTTTTTTTATACCTATATTATGCTATATTTCCATTTATTGTATGTATATAAGCTTTTAAAATTCACATTTACATAAATAAGCAAAAAATAATTTCAACGGCTATGATCAATATGATAAAGCGATATGCTTGACCATATTATTTCTCGGTCGGCTTTCTTAACAAATTAGTAACGCTTTTCAAATTTTCGTACTACACAACAAAAGCTTTGAATGATTTTCTATTTACATTGAATTTCGTTTGATTTGATAAAAACACCTATGCATTTACCGTTAGTTATTTACTGTTTTTTTTCAAACCTTTGTATGACGTGGTATGGAAAGCGGCCAGTCTCTGCTTCCAATTTTTGCACAAATATCTTATATATCTCATAGTTTCAGTGAAGATTGTTAGTGTCGTGGAATTTCTGCATATATTTAATGAATTCGATATGATTGTGGAAGTGTGAACAAAAGATATTATTTGTGGCTGTTAGCAGTGGTCTATTCTCATTTTACTAGTGTTTTAAATACATCCTGAACAAATAGGTTTATTAAAAATAAATAAATAGGATACAACTAGTACTTTACCAAAATTGGCAAAGAAACTAAACAGTTACTGCTTATTCCACTCAAATCATTTATTGTACGGTATTATAAGTAGATATACCTGTTAAAGAAAATAAATTCTTAGTGTTCGTCCAGCCTTGACGGTACTTCCAGTACCGATATTAGGGTCCGCCGGAGGGTACGGAAGTTTCGTATATTAATATACATGTATATATTTCTATATTGCACATGATTACAGGACAATATGTATTAGGAGCCTAAGATTTGTACAAATTTTGTGCTTTTTATACTTTAGTGGATATATAGTTATTTTTCATAAAAATTTAAAATTCCCAAACGGAATATAGCAGCATTCTTTCTACCGATTATAGCAGCATTTTTCTGTTGTGATATGTGTCTTTTGATGAAACCTATCTCCAATTTTCTTGAGATGGTGGAAGATGGTAATACCTTTCCTTCTTCCATCCCAACTCATGTCGCTATTAGTATTCTTATCGTTCTTCATTTAAAATAATAACATAATATTGTTATAATTTTTAAACATTTGTATTTTTTGTACACCTTTTGTTTTACATTGTAATTTCTCTTAAAGTCTGCCAAAGAATTTTTAAAAAATTATTCTTATTGCTTACTGAAAAAGATCATTACTTTAGAAATAAGCCTGACATATGTATATTAAAACTGCAAAATAAACGATTAAATTAGTAATATAAATTCGTGATCTAAAATATTAAATTTAGTAATAGTTGACAAAAATTTAGTTACAAAATTTCCTTGGAATTCGATACGCATTAAGATATAACGACTTGATTGTTTATTATATGTATTTCATAGTGAACGACGTTCCTGAAATTTGATATTGATTGATCATTGCGTGAATTAACTAAAAAAATAAAACATAAAACTGCAAAACAGTAATTTTACAGTCAAATGATGATATGAACTCACTAAATAAAAAGTTACTGTATAAACTGAAATAGTATCGCTCGGGTAATAAAAGGAATTTTTGATGAATTGAATGAACGTTTAAATGGCCAACGAAAATTTACGAGCAAACAATTAAGTTGATATAATTCCCGTTGGCGACTTGTGAGCAGGCGTGCTTGCCAATGCGTACATAAACCGCCCGCCCAATCGACCGAACATCCACCTGTTCAATTAATGGTTCCTAAATTATAAATCTGACGTATTGAACATAACTCGTGAATTAACAGTTTAATATAATATCGTTATTTTTATCGCAATAAATATCCAAGGTCGGTTTTTTTCAAGTCGAAAGGGAAATTTTGTTATTTTATTTATTTTAAAGATATTAGAAAATTTATCTAAATAGACTTGTGATGTATTAGCATCTTTAGATTATGAAAAAATATCTTTGTGAAAATCGTTGGACATGCGTCTACAATGTATGTTCGAGAGTAATTTGATAGCATATGAAAGAATAAGAAATAAAACTGATACAAGGGAAAGTAATCAGAAATTTACAATGAAAATATGATTTTCCAAAAAAAAGGAATGAATGTAACTTTCAATACTCAGTTCAAATTTACTATCAACAAATTGGTATAGAAAAGTTGGCCTGAAAAGTTTTCGGTCTAGACCAAAATTTAATCAAACAATTTAAGTTCTTGACCAATTTTTTTCTGAATTCTTCACATTTATTTCAATGGTCTTTTTAGGAATATATATCATCCTCATAGGCAGCTTCTCCGAACTCTTTAAAAACTTTTCGGACGATGTTATTAACTTTGATATTTATTGAAAGTTTCATCCTAGTATTTTTTTTCACAAGGCTGATCAATATTTTAGTATTCAAAATATAATTTCTTTCAGCAAAGTAGCCGCAATGACAAAGATATGATTGGATGTGTCATCTTGGCGAAAGCAGATTTTTTTGCCATTTGTTGACGATTATATGGAACTTTTCATTTATTCGATTTATTAATTTTTCTTTCTATATACCAGTGAGAAACTTAGGTTATTGATAACCTTAGGACATTGGAACTATCCTGTTTAAAGTCCTAAAATATGAATGTCATGAATATCTCGTGGGTGATATTATTTTCGTCTTCGGCTTAACTCTTTAGTAAAATATATGAGGTATTTTTACTAAAAATATGTTATACTCATTCAGTTGCTATACGTATAGACTACCTAATTTCACAATTTTTTATTTGCCAATCATTCGATATGGTACATTTATTCCCTATTGTCCTGTGTGGTTGATCTAGAGCAATGGTCACTTTGATGACCACTGTACCCACTCTACATTTCTACCGTATTAAAATAAAAGTGTAAACTTCTTAAAAATTGCATGCATATTCCCTTTTTTATACTGTCCAGAATTCATTCAAAATTTGATTGTTATTATGTCTTGATTATTGTTATGAATTGTTATTATGTCTTGATTATCTTTATATAACAAACATTTACGCAGGTCTTTAAAAGATATATAAGTATTAATAAAAATAAATTTACTATTATGCTGTAATTGTTAGTGAGTTTGTCTGGGAGTTAATATTTTTGTGTGATGTTAGATTTACTTTTTGAGTGATGTTAGATTTGATCTTAATACTTTGTAATATTTCAAAATCTAGGAAGAAGAATTTTTCTGTTTTTTTTTGTCCGTGTATAGAAGTTAATCTTCATAATTACTAAACTTATTATGATCATACGTTTACTTATGTATATCGTGATTATTTAGCATTATTTTAGTCACCAGGTAAAGTGTTGAACGAATCTCAGAAACAAGAGTTGTCAAGAATGGACTTGCTTTTAACGGTAAGCAAGTTTTTAGTTTTTAGATTTGGTTTTACAATGCTATATATAAAGCTTAAAAAATCATAAAATTAATTTGATAAATTTTTGAATGTTATGAAAACTTTAGTGAACAAAAACGAAAAAAATTAATTCCAGGAATCGAACCCATCACTTCCGGATTTAGATTTCAATATTTGGGCGCTACGTCAATAATTCACTTAAGAAAATGATGAAATAAAAATACATTTACTGCATACTTTCCACATTAACTGAACTCAAATATGATTCAAGAGAGGAAGTTTAGCGTTATTAGCTCAACTGAAAATGCCCAAATAATATGAATACATAATTACGTGAAACATCCTCATAAACGTTTTGAACATATCGCGATGTAATAATATTTTCAATACAGTTTTCCCTTCAATATGTTTTACTGGTCGTCACCGAAACTTAATTTCACATGTATTTTTATTTAGCCTATTTCTCTAATTTAAGTTAACAATGAATACTTACAAAAAAAGACGTATTTCATTAAAGTAAGCATAAAAATATTATTTAACTAAATTTGTCGGGATAGTAAAATTTAATAAAACAAGAATGATGATACTAATCACTAATGCTACATTACATTAATACAAGGACTTTGTCTATATAGTTAATGAAAAAAATATACTCGTGCTAATAAGTCCGAATAATCTCAAATTAACTAAATAAATAGTTCGGACTGGAAAAGGTCACGGTTTCGTTCTAACCGCTTTCCATATATTCCCTTCGATCATTTTTTTCTGCTGATCTAGTTATCATACAATTCCTACATAAATATATTCCACGCTACATAAATATAATTGAAGTATCTAGATGATTCGCTTACGTGGTCATATAGTATTTTCCTTGATATCAATATTGATGTTGAGGATATTCAAAGGCAATATTTCGTTATACTCTTGATATAAAATTACGTTACATAAAGTGTGCGTGAAAAGAGAGATAAGAAAAAAAATTGTTTGTGCAGTGATTATATACTGAAGAGCATTTAACTTGGGCGTCATGAAATTTCCGATTTTCCTGTTAAATACTTCCCAAAAAACCCACATAATATTATAACCGCGTTAACGGAGGAATAATAAAAAGGGAAATACATATATATTATCCAGTAGAAACCGCAAATAAATCTTGTAAATATATGCATCATGGTAATAATTTCATTTATATTCTTGTATTCGTAATTTCTTGAAATGTCCTATAATTTATAGTATATATAAAAAAATGGTAACTGGTTTATATTTAATTTTCATAAAATAGTTTAATAGAAAACTACAAAGTAAATGAAAGTTTTACAAGAAAGAACGAAAGAACACAGTTTCAATGTTTACCAGAATTACAAATATTTGAAAATTTTTGAGATTTCATTACTCTGAATTTTATTATAAGCGCTAACAGAAAACTGACTGCAGTAAAGGTTTTAAATGATGTGTGTATATATATATATATATATATATATATATATATATATATATATATATATTTATATATATACATATATATATATATATATATATATATATACATATATATATATATATATATAAATATATATATATATATATATATATATATATATATATGATGTGCTAGCTCTAGCCTGCAGTTCAGCCCACGTCTTTTTGCTCGAACCGGCGCAATTTATTCTTTATTCAGATATTATAACTTCTATCTGCAAGAAATATTTAACGTTTGGCTGATTTAATTTTTATGTTATGTCATGTATCAACTTGTTTCATAAGACAATAGTTAATATAAAAAAAAAACCGCCGAATTACATACAAAAGGATAATTCAGGGGTTCAAAAAGCTAATATCATGACCTATGTTCATATGGAGTTTTATGTAAACATGTCCAGCCGTTTAGGCATAATTGAGCAAGAAACGTTCAAACTTTCGCGTTTATAATATTAATGGGATATTGGTATGTATAAATGTAAGATACATACATATTTTTAAAGTGCCCGCGCACACACCTAAAGTTAGATGGGCCCGGCGGCGGCGGGAGCTATTGGGTTACTTGATTGGGATGTCTCAATAACTAATGGTGTTGATGTCTTGTACATACAAGACTTTTGTAATTCTATCAAAGAAACGAAAAATCATATAGAGTTTCTGTATATTTTTATTAACACTTAATGTAGCTAATAGGTCATAACTGCAGAAAGTATGGATGAGTTTAGCGCTGTGTAAGTAGAGAGGCCGCTAAAGTCCTATATTGGGAATAGAAATATGTATCACTATTTAAATTCGAAAGTCGTAATATCACTGTCATTATTTTTTGCTTCAATATCCTTTTTGAGGACATTAAATATTCAAATCATGCAACATTAAATCAATAACAAAATTATGAAACCATCTATGTACAATGTGAAGTAGAGAAATGACACGAAGTTTTCTGCACAGATTTAAAATATGAACCTGTCGTTTTTTATAAAGACAAGATGGAGTCTTATAACAATACTCAAACATATGAGGGAAAAGATACCGCTGAGAAAAATATATTTGTGCGTGTACTTAAGTAGACGCGGTAGAAGTTATACTTCTTTGGTATAATACAAGAGTAACTTTATTTATCACGCAAATAATTAATGGAAATAAAATAATAAAAAGAACAGGAACATGATTATAAATACGGTCGATAACATTTTAATTCAATCACATAATTCAATTTTAAATATTTATAATGCAAATAAATACACACCAAAACTTAACTTCGCTTAGAGAAATAAACTATAAAAAAATTTTTAAAAAACTTACAGGCCCTATTTCTACCATGACTTTCCACAATAAATAAATGTTTGTTATTATATGCACGGCTACTAAAGTCAAGTTACCAAGAAATTTTATTTAAAACCACAAATGTAACTTAGGTTTGTATGAATATAAAACATGTGTTGTGTCTTAAATACATCAATAACTATCGTATAGTGACTGATCATATATTCATATATATGATGTCACTATACCTGTCTTTAATGATCAACTTCATTCTGTAGATTTTTGTTACATCGTAAGCGCGCATTGTAAAATTTGACTCTCATAATTTTTTTCATAACGCACATAAGAAGTACATCTTATAAAAATAAAAATTCCTCACGTATCAATTGGTGAAAAATACTATAGTTTGCTGTTAACAAAACACAAGAAAACTCAAAGAAACATAAAATTTTAAAGATACTAGTAAAACCTGGGGTTATATTTTATGAATGAAAGTGAATTAATTTAAGAATTTCCTTAAAGTATTAGTCCCATTTAATAAAAAAAAAATTAAAAATAAATGGCAACACTGTAGATGGAACTAACCTTGTTGACCTTTCGTTTACGGTTTCCAGTAATAGCCCATATACAGTTTTGCTCCTCAATTTTCTTGTCTTATAAGATCAAATGACGAGTTGTTACTTCAGTGTAATAAATATGCCGCATAGAATGAGTTAATTTGTGAGCTAACTGCGCGAATGTTTGTCGTAACTGTTGTCGGTAATGTTTCGCAATGTGTAAATATTCAGCAACAGAATGCCTGCCCTCATCTCTAAGGTTTCGACCTTTACCGTTAACTTGAGGGCACTTGACGACATGCTTGTAGATGCTGATACAGATCTACGGTAGTTCATAAAGAATTTTAATAGCCAGACAGGTGGACTTGCAATTGCAATTCGTTTTTTTTTAATTATACATTACTAAACATGTTTTCGCAATTTGTATTAATTCGTCTTAAGTACACACTTGAAAGCTTACTTAGAATTTTATATAATTCCAACGAAAGGTGGTAAACAAAACGAGAAATTTATTTGAAATATTTAAAAAATTTAAAAGCTAAAAAACTTTTTCTCATCACCACTTCTTAACAAGGTCAAAAAATTTTAGCTACGTATTAATTAAGACCTTTATTTGAAGCATATATTTGAAAAATTTCCAGTGCCTGGCTCTAAAATTGTATAAACAACGAGGGTGTGGCAGAAATATCTACCTACATAATTAAATAACAAGGGTTCTGGGTTTGACTACGGATCTCTAAACAAATGTTGGGGTGATTCATAATGGTAAATTTTAGTTACAAGTATAAGAATACAACTGTTCAAAATAAAAAATAATGGAAAGGAATGATATACACAAATTGAATTCAAGTTAGCGGAAATCGTCATAGATCGTCTAAGAATAATTTAAATTATACATTCCATTTAGAGATATGATGGTAGTGCATAAATATGACTGTGAATGTGAAGAAAGGAATATTAAAAAAATGTGTGGTCAAAGAAGGCTTTTATTAGTTGTAAAAAGTTTAATTGAAGGAATTAATTAATCTAAGAATAATTTAAACTATGAACTTTATATACATATTTGGTAGGAGTTTTTAAAAATGATTGTAAATGAAGAGAAAGGAATATTGCAAAAGTGAGTAGAGGAAGAAAATGTGGGATGTCAAGGCAAGCTTTTTTAAATAGCAAATTAGTACCAAAAGTTAATCATTGAAAGAAAGACAATAAAACAAAATTTAAATAGGAACATTCAAACAGGTATACGTTAAAATATAAGAATAATTTAAATTATGAACATAATATAGATATTTGACCGTTGTTTTTAACTATGATTGTGAATGAAGAGAAAGGAATATTACAAAAGTGAATGGAATAAGGAAACGTGGGATGTCAAGATTTTTTTTTTTTCTTTATTTATCACCTATGGAGAAAAAACAGATACAAGTCATAGTGAAATACAAAATAAGAGTTTTTTGACAATAAGGTTAACTTACATCCTAACAAATTTACTTTAGTGAATTGCAAATAATTATTCAATGTCAATTAAAGACCTAAAGATATAATGTATAATCATGAAGAAGATTTATTATAATATAATAAAAAAAATGCGTAATATTTCAGAAGGTGTGATTAGGGAATAATTTTATTTTTGTGACAAGAAAGATATTTCATATGAATTTATTATTGAATATCCAGTAATGTCAATTTCATGTAGATATATTTACTCTGTAACACTGTGGAATAGCTAGCTTGCTATTGGCGTAGTGTCAATGAAAAGGAAATAACTACCACAGATCGAAAATGTCTATCATATGCAAGAAAGGTAAATTAGTAAAGTTTGTTTTAAAAAACGATACAAATTTGACTACATTTTTGGATGATATTTCTGTGGATATTTTTTATTTATGATATAAATTTAAGGTTTACTAATAGATATTTAAATTGCTCATAAAGAATATCTGACCGCCGTCTTATAAAGATTGACGAAATTAAGGAATAGTTATTTTCAATCGCTGACTTAACGTATAAACCAATGTCGCTGACGCAAATACGATAAAGTTGTCATATTATTTAACTCTGCCTAATTCATTTATTTTAAGAATATATAATGAAAATAAGGTTTCACTGATTTCAGTAAGTCAATTTCATTAAATTATATTTATATTCAATTTAATATAACAGAATTAAATTGAGGAAACGTAATTCATACTTTAAGCGTCTACCCTCCAGCTACGAGCACACTAAACAACTCACACCTAGTCAACATTTCGCTTGCTTCGATTGTTTGCTTTTAAATTACTGAGGTACGGACTACCATTTTTCTTTGTTGATTGTAGTATTCGAATCTCGAATCCACATTTGAAATCGCCAAGCACCTGACTCCATATTGGAGTAAAATGGGAGGTCGAGTTTGTTTACATTGTTGGATGGAATACTCCAAATCCGTAGGCAATTAACGAAGTATTTTATTAGTTCATAAACACTTTGATAAATCAATTACATTGTCTAATTATGTGATTTTTTACTCGTTCATACTAGAGTGCTTGAAACAAAGTACGTGAATTAAACAAATGATACATTTTTCCTATAATCATCCACCTAACCCCTATTCTGACCATTTCCACATCCTAACCATTTTTCTCAATTGCATACAAAACGTTTTTCATAAAAAGCACAAGAAATAAAATATTTACAAAAATTTCTTTGTGTATATTTTAGGTGGGCGGAATACTTATTTCAATAAAGTTTTCTCTATATATTAAAATATGATTCTATACATTAGGTCATAAATTCGTAATTTTTTTCATTGATTAATGGAATGATTTGGAAATTTCTCGAGTATATGAATAGCGTAACGTTCGATTTTCTATTCAGTTAGTAACTTAATTGCTGTAATTTAAGACTAAATAAAATATGTAAACCTCACGAACATAACAAAGCTAACTACTCCTGAATCAACGCGGTGTGTTTATTAGCAGGAAACCTAATATATCCTATCGATAATAAATAAATGTCGTCAGAAAATATAACGATAAGTCAGTAGGAGTGTCGAGAAGTATATAAAAATAAATTGTTCTCAATGCAAACTTCAAAATTAAACATATACATGTACCAACTAATACCAGTACGACTGGAAGATATATATTAAGTTGGCAAATAAAACGATTGTCAAACAGAATATTCACTTCTTCATAAAGCATGAAATTGTTTTTCTAATGCAGTTTAAATTACTTGTTAGAGGAGTTCCATAAATTTCTGTGACAATCCAGAAGTCCCTGGAAAAAAGTAACCAGTTTACTGAGTACTAATCTGATATTTTACAGAGTGAAGGGGAAGTTGTTATACGGTACAAATGGTGGATGAAGTCAGCACTGTCACAAAAATTACGCTGCATGATTTTATAAAACTTGTTCGGCATGAAAACAGAAATACAAGATCCATTGTTAAATAATCATGAATAATTGTTAAGTAATCATTAATCAATGAATATATTTGGCCTTAATTTTGAAGAAATTAATAATTCACAACTTAATGAATCTTCGTGATGTAGTATTATTTCTAAAATACATAAAAAAATAGAAATAATATTACATCACCTAGTTTCATTCAATTGCGATTAATCATGAATTATTAAAATATGTTAATTTTTGCGATCAAGAATAAAAAATTATGGAAACGCTTCTTTTTATTTCTAGTTTTCACGGAATATTACTGTCTTGAAATTCAAATATCACAAATTGCACGCAAAAATTTATTTATTCGTTATTAAAACACTTCCGAAGTTATAAAATACAAAGAAAATAATTACATGTACTGATAGAATAAAAAATATTTTAATTGGAATGTATATTTCACGAAAAGAAACCAAACTTATACGGAAAGATTGTAAAATATTTCAATTTAGTGTGACCACAGATTGTGGATTGTCAGAAATGAGAATTAGTAGATTTATTTTTTGAAGTTTTAATAAAGGTCTACGATTTTAGGGTTATTAAATATAATATAATATACATAAAAATGTTTGATATTAACACTGAAAACTAAATAGTGGAAATGTCTAATTACATGAGGTTTCAGTAAATACTTAAACCAAACCGGTTTTCTCAGAAACAGCTTAATGTGTAAACTTGAAAGTATTTTAACTGGCATTTAAAATAAATTCTATGGATATTTTTGTCGTCGAATTATATAATCGAAACCCATTTTTAAAATTTCATGCATGGTGTCAGAATGTTTTCAAAAGTATAGTAAAGGAAACTATTTCAAAATTTTTATATTACATCATTTTACAATGACTTAGTTTTTTAAACAAATTACTCGATCATCTTCACGGTGAAATTACTGCTTTGCCTGTAATGTTAATTGCACAATTTTTGATAGTGATTTTTAGCAAAACTAAACAGTAAATAGTTTTCTTTTTCACAATGTTTATATAACACTACTTTATATTGACTTGGTTACTTAGATAAATTGCTCGACGGGTTTTTAAATCAAATTAAAAATGTGGTGAAATAATAAGTATTCCGGTAATGTTATTTGTACTATTTTTGGGAGCAGTTTTTACCAAAACTAAAAGGTAAATAATTTAAAATTAAATTAGGTATTTATAGTTTGAAAAATATATCAAAAATTCATCGAATTTCGTCAACAAACCGTTTTACACAAAAACTATCTTAACTGTTACATGAACAATTATATTAAATTTGTTTATATTCATAACTTTTTCTTGCATTGATGATAAACTAAAAACGATAATGGTATTCTCATACATAAAATTGAGACTTTGGAACACATTTTCAACGTCTTTCCCTATTAAAATAAAATTAAAACAAATTTTATTTATTTAAGCATTCGCGT
This sequence comes from Druceiella hillmani, assembly GCA_039881145.1. Classification (NCBI taxonomy): domain Eukaryota; kingdom Metazoa; phylum Arthropoda; class Insecta; order Lepidoptera; family Hepialidae; genus Druceiella; species Druceiella hillmani. The sequence continues at coordinate 31,329,688 of JAYKKI010000018.1, read as the reverse complement.
ATTTTGTAGAACCTTATTTCTTAATGTCAACCCCAATTAGTAAATTATCTATTATTTACAAAATAGTTCATTTAAACTTTACCAATTATTTTTTTCTGCTTGCAGGCAAAGTTTCAGATGAAAGGGCTTACAAAAAAAGTTAACGAAAATTGATATCTGCATAAGCTCAATAGATTAAACGACTTTTCGTGGTATCTACGAAGGAAAAAGGCATTGACATCTGAGCGAACGAGTTATGTAAGAATTTGGAAAATCTTCGTCTTTCATAATTGCACACTCATTACATTACGTAATTCTCTTTAATTTACATATGTAACGTTCAAAATACAGATCTCGTGTATGCGCCAAAACTTAGTGTATTACTAACTAACAACTATCCTCACCAACGTCTGATGTATAAACGTTTAAGGGAAGAAGACAATGATATTCGTAATGATAAAATGGATAGGATCTTTTTTTATAATGAGATTTCTCAGATTTGTAACGAGTAATATATATATATATATATATATATATATATATATATATATGTATACATATATATATATATATATATATATATATATACATTGATATTCTTAACAATATTCTCCTTTGGTCTCACCTGCACATCGTCATTCATATAAAGAGTACTCTATTATATCACTTTATTTTAATGTACATATCATTGCTTCATTCGTTCTCACACTTTCTCTTTGAAAGGCATTATTATTTTGAATCTAATTTTTCTTAAGGATATAACATATAATATCCTCGAAAATTTTTCTTTCTAATTTGCATTAATATCCTTTCCCGTTCATTTACCATGTTTCGCAAAATTTTTATATAAATATCATATTTATATAAAAATTTTGCGAAATATTTCATTCATTTCATATAAATTTATAATAAGAGTTACTCATAAATATTGAAAAAAATATAAATGGTAACCAATCTTGTTTTATTTTTAATTGAATCTTTCACTTCATATGCTATAGCTTCCTTTTGCTTTTTCTTTTTACTTATAATCTATAATATGTGACGTATATAATTTACGTAACATTCCATTTTAACTCAGTGAAATTTACTCAAAGTAAATCTAACCAAACTGCCAAGTTCTTAGAAACATGTTGTATATTCTTGTTTCTAGGTGATTACTTTTAAATGTCACACTTTTGATTGAAATGTTACGATTTCATATTCTCAATTTCAATTTGAAAAAAACTGGCGTCATAATATAATCAGTATATGCCTGCAAAAACAATTTACAAAATAAAGAGATGGGATAGTAAATAAAAAATAGTGGCATTAAAAAGGAAGTACCAGTAATTCGATTAAATAAAATGAATTTCAAACCAAGCTGCAAGTGCGTTTTAATTCCTGATTTCTCTTAACAGTAAATTTCCTTATTATGGAACACATTATACAGCCGTGTTTATTTTTCAAATTTAATCTAAAGCTCGCGTAGCGTTTTAATTCAAAATTTTATGCAAAATGCATATTTTATATTATTTTTAAGTCAATTTGCACTCAAAGTTGTAATTTAAAGGTAAATGAAAACAAAGGAAATCGTAAAATTCGTCTACTTGAATAATTTGTTTACGTAATAACGTTACGTATAGATGCTTGTAAAATAAAAATCTATGTTATTATAATTTTAACAGAAATTGCTTGCAAATTTACCTTCACGATTTTTTTTATTCCTCTACAGTATAAATAGTCATTTCTATCATCATTACGTCAAGTTAGGGTTTCTCAAACATCACAATATGAGGCAAAAAAGATATAATAAATATTATGAAGTTATGACATTTTCTAATTAAACATGTGCTTGACGTTATTATGTTTATAGAAAAATAAGATAAAGTTATTCAGAATCTTAACGTCCTACCTACTGACATTCTATTTGTCACTTTATACATTTTTGTTGTCGTCATTTCCGCGTATGAGAAGGTGCATCAAACAACGATTAGTACTTGTAATAACAGGCAGGTTGGGTGAAAATGTAACTGTATGTACTTTGTATTTCCTTAAAAGATTTTTAAACAAAGTCACAAATAATAGTTAGTTTGTTCTGGAGGCATCAAATTCAAAAAACGAAATTTTTGTTCCAATGTATCTCTATAACAAAGAAATGAATGAATTTCGTTAATTGAAAGATTCCTTGAATCTTTTATGAGAAACCCGTTGTCAATATTATATACATTTTCTGAAACACAATCAAGCATTTGAATAATATTGTTCTATGAGAGTTGCTTAAGCAGTATGTCAAGAAATTATTGTGATTATGATATTAAAAATATTATAATCACAATAATGTCTAACCGATGTTTTTCAGCAAATACTGAATTAAATTAATTTGAGAAGATAGATAAATTAAAAAGCTAAACGTAAATTTTAAATGATGCGATACCAAAATTAGGTCGTCCATTTATTAAAAACTAAGTAAATTATTTTTCACACGATATTTGTAGAATTCTCTCTTTTTTCTAAACTTGTTGTTGTTAATTATTGATCTTAAGTATATTTATTTCCATGTACCTGAAAGTTTCATGAATGCAAACAAAATTAAAGTTAAAAAATGAACTATGTAATATTTATTTAAGAACCATGTATTTATATTAGCAATAATTAAACGTATTGTTAGTAATATGTATATCTTTTCTTATATATCTTTTAATTCCTTGCCAATATTGTAAAACTACATTTTAAGGGGATCGCGTTAATACGAATAAGTAAATAGTTTTAAATGTGATATTGACATAAATCATAGGACGAACATACGTCTCATAATTTTTTAGTTTTTCATAAGTATTTAAAATATGTAAAACGCTCAAGGTAATATTACTTCTTACTGCTTCAGTATATATATATATATATATATATATATATATATATATATATATATATATATATATACATATATATATATATATATATATATATATATATATATATATATTAATTTCCTACATATTAGAATTTTAATAGTCATCCCACCTCCTAGTTCGGCGTCGCTAACGTTAATAGTCGTCGAACGTTAATAATAGTCCCATCTCCTAGTCCGGCGTCGTCAACGTTAATAGTCATCGAACATTATAATTGTCTCACCTCCTAGTCCGGCGTCGTCAGCTTTAATAGTCATCGAACATTATAATTGTCTCACCTCCTAGTCCGGCGTCGTCAGCGTTAATAGTCATCGAACGTTATAATAGTTTCACCTCCTAGTCTGGCGTCGTCAACGTTAATAGTCATCGAACGTTATAATAGTTTCACCTCCTAGTCCGGCGTCGTCAACGTTAGTAGACATCGAACGTTATAATTGTCTCACCTCCTAGTCCGGCGTCGTCAACGTTAATAGTCATCGAACGTTAATAATAGTCCCATCTCCTAGTCCGGCGTCGTCAACGTTAGTAGACATCGAACGTTATAATTGTCTCACCTCCTAGTCCGGCGTCGTCAACGTTAGTAGACATCGAACGTTATAATTGTCTCACCTCCTAGTCCGGCGTCGTCAACGTTAATAGTCATCGAACGTTAATAATAGTCCCATCTCCTAGTCCGGCGTCGTCAACGTTAGTAGACATCGAACGTTATAATTGTCTCACCTCCTAGTCCGGCGTCGTCAGCGTTAATAGTCATCGAACAATAATAGTCGTCCCGCTTCCTAGCCCGGTGTCGTCAACGTTAATAGCCAGCGAAGGTTTTTAGTTGTCTCACTTCCTACTCCGGTGTCGTCAACATAAATACTCATCGAACGTTAATAGTTGGCGAACCCCCTAGTCCGGCGTCGTCAAACCTTATGCATAAGGTAAATTCAATAAAATAGCCCACATGATAATACGTCCCTCTATTCCAGCACCTACAAGGATCAATTACATAAGGCACCACCTACATATTAATAAGTGTAAGAAGCTGTCTCGAAACATTATGTGTGGGATAACATTAAAAAAAAATGTCCCCAATTGGTTATACGTCACAATGCTCCAGGTCGTATACAAATTAATTAGAGCAGATATTTCCCACTTGCGAGCACGTGTAATAATCATTTCTGAACAAGGCACTGTTTGTGGAACGCGATTCGCTCTTTTTTTTTTAAATATGTTCAAATTTCTTATTCACACTTCTGAACAAATGAACGCACCATCAAATTTTGCATTTGTCGTGAAGTGTAAATTGTATGTTAACATTTTCTGAACGTCTTGTGTTTTACAAATAAGGCCTCGTTACACGCACGCACACCCACGCTCGCACGCACGCACGCACGAATTCAAGCATATGAATCGCTAATCAAAAGTAAATAATGAACAGAGCAAAGAATACAATTTGACATAATATGGTACATGACATATATAAATACGATATACTTATATTTAGTGCATTTGCTGAAATTAAGACTTATGAAAATAACCTTCTTTTATATAGATATAAAAGAAGGTTATTTTCATAAGAAAAAATTATAATTCTATAATTCTACAACTAACACCAACAAATCTAAATTTTTAGGAGTCGAATAAACAACTTGAAGCAAATGAAAGCTTTGGATTTATTGGATCTTTTTAACAAGTTTATTTTTTATCACTGCATGATAGATAGATAGTGATCCTTATTGAAGTTTTTGCTGGGAATGGAAAGAATATTGTGATATTGGTGTTTATTTATTTTTAAACTCTATTCATGTAAATACTATTTAACCTGGAAATGTTTAGTTTAACTCCATTGAAGTCAAGATTCAAATGATGTTTAGAACACCTAACTAATCAAGATTGAACTTGTTTATTAAAAAGATTGAGAAAAGGAATGACATGAAAATTGGTCTTAAGTTTTAGATCGTGTTGTGAAGCTATTTTTAGTATTAAATTAATTACATTTCTATTCATTCTAATGGAAAGAAGGTAGCTGTCCGTACTGTGTTAAAACGTCAACAGTTCCTAGTATTATAATGCCAGTATCCGGCTTTTAAGCATCTACTAATGATTTCAGTTAAATGGCCAAAATATTTGTTTCGACTCCCCTCTCCGACATATTATTTGCAAATGAATAATACTAAGGAAAATTTTATAGTTCAATGCAATTATTTTATTTGCTGCATCGAAGAATGTTAAAAAGTGTTGTGTTTCACACGTCTTATTATAAATATGAATTTTTATTAGATTAATCATTAAACATATTAAGAATACAAAATAAATGGCATATATCATTGAAAGAACAGATTAAATATATTAAAAATAAAACTAAAATTTTGTAAGTTATATAAGATTCTATTCAATAGTTTCAAAAATTGTAGTTCTTTGTTATCTAATGTAAACTTATATTCGTAACTCTGAATGTAAATATAGTTAAAATTAATATGTGGTTATTTGAAAAAATATCTAAATATTTTGAAAAAAATTTGTATAAACAAATGAAGATGTTATATATTTTTCCATAAGTGGCAAAAATCCATATTTTAGTAAGAATAAGAGTTTTGCTTAAAATTTGCCAGGAAGAAAGCAAAAAGAGAGATAATTCAATCCATTATTTGACCTTAAAAGAGACGTTAGTGTAGCCATTGGATGACCTGTTCATTAGTGGAGCCATTGGATGACCTGTTCATTAGTGTAGCCATTGGATGACCTGTTCATTAGTGTAGCCATTGGATGACCTGTTCATTAATAAATCATTATATGTGACGAGGGTCAAGAAAGAGCCAAGTTCGACTAGCGGTAAGATTGAAACGGTAAGCTTCCAAAATCATAAGAATAAGGACATTGTTGAGATTAAGCGACTGTATACCAAACTAATGGCTTTCAACCTTTTTTATGTTAAAAAAGCAGACAGTAGAGGGTATTTGGGTGTACTTGTCGAATAGGTAAAGGCATTTGTCGATTATGTATTGGGTTGGCTAATAAATTGGTAACTCTGATTTTTACTAAAAAAATATTGTAAAATCCATACGTCCAACGTAATTAAACTGCGCATTTACCATCTTTGTTTACGACTCGCATTATCTGGTAGGCAACGACAATATAATCTCAGCATGAAAATCTGTTGACTGAAATTGAAAAAAAAAACTATAAAGTCATTTTGAAAATCTTCCATATTGCTCATTTTTTTATTCTGTAAATTATTCATTGGACCTCTGAAAATATATTAACCAAGTGGAAAAATACTGGATGAATAAAGTAGATGTACTAGCATAACTCAGCGGGTCCCCGGTAATTTTATTTTAGTTAATATAGTCTGTATTTATTATGCAGAAATTAAACTAAGTCTTGTTATTTTAATTTTTTGATTAATATCTTACTTATGGTCTTTAGTTCAAATTTGGGTATTGAACTTTTTGTACGAGCAAAACGATAAAACTAGGCCGATGGCATTTGGGTGATTAATGTAAGTAATCCATTAATAATTATTTCAGGTAATTTAATTTGCATTTTAATTCCAATAATTGTTGACAAATAATAAGTTATAATGTAGAAGAGTACATTGGGTAAAAGTGTTAAAATGGCAAATTTATAGATTTAAATTAATTTTTGACGTATCGCACTCGAAGGATTGGGGCTGTTATTAACCGATAATTTACTAGTATTATAAAATAACAAAAATTGTCTCCATAATCTTTAAGAGTAGTTTTCTTTCTTTTTTTTTTAAAAGGAATAGGTAACGTAAAGGGTACTGTAGCTGTATCTGTATATACCACATCACGAATCCTGTTTTACATATCGTAATGATAAAATGGCCTTAAAAAACCCAAGATCTAAAAACACACGTCGACACGCTCTTTGTATAGTCCGCCTCCGAGCAACAAACCCCATTCGACTTGTTCCATCCCCCATTCCCACCTCTGACTAATTTGTTTACCCGTAACTACATAGTCGAATCGAAAAGCATCACTAAGTAACGGAGCGTGCACGCAAAGCACTCTATGACTACCTCACAACACGACTGGCAGCGTAAAAAGAGAGATATTGCCTTTGACTCTGTATATCTATAAATTCGTGAAGCCAAGACGACCGGACCAAAAACCAACATTTGGCTGTTTTCTGTCCCTGTTTGAATATTCTCACTTTTCTCTAAGCAAGAAATGCTAGGCGAGCATTTTTTAGTATAAATAGACGCACTCGTGTAAATAAAACTCATTAATTTCCTTTTTAGTAGTATAATATATTGATGACCCGTGAACTTTTTACTGGGAAATTAACACTCGAGACATTTAGGCAATATATTAAAGTATTATTTTCTATATTATTTAAGAAAGCTTACTACCCCGGCATTAATTCATATCTTCTACCTAGATTACTGTATATAAATATATCGAGTAGAAAATAAAAGTATTTTTTATTTAAACTTTTGATCGAAGGTTAAAAGTACCGTTTTCGATTTATTTTGCATCTAAATTTGTTTTAAGAACCTTGATAAATAGACACCTTCCTTCACGTTTCTAATATTCTGTTTTAGTAAATAACCTCTTTGAATATACTTAATTATAATAGTTTGCAAAATATAAGTAAAACAAACTAAATGATCGTTTTGAGTTTCATTTCGAAAAAAATTATAAATAATCTAGTTGTGCACTACCATAATATTATTTAAAAACAAAAAAGCGATATGAGTCTAACCCAAATAAGCACACGCACTAAGTTATCTGGAAAGATGTTCTTTTTCTTGGTATTTTGTTTGAAAATGAATTTTTTATAATTAATTGTAATACACTTGATTAATTTTCACTAGAAACTATTAAATAAATGTTTTAAATAATTATATTAATTATTATTTTTGCATTAAACTTTACACAAAACTAAACGCATGATTGAAAGTGCGCGAATCGGTGACGACTTGCCGATTCATTGTCAGGTAAGTATTTGAGTAAGCATACTGACATATCCGACCGTCAGTTTAAAAGCGCTTAATCTTTTCCGATGCCCATCAGCATTTGTTTTTTGAGCATTACACAAACATGACAGAATGCTTCAGACGTCGCTAAAGAACTTTCACTTCAAAAATATATATTTGTTTTCAAAAAGTAAATTTGTTTCATCTTTAAAACATTATCTAAGGAGTCCTCATAGCGAGACCACTACTCGGATCTGACCGATTTTATATCAATCCCAGATTTAGAATAATTTCACTATGTACACATATTTTAAGTATTCTTTCAAGCTATTTTCATAAAGTCCGAAAAAGTTTTGATTCACTTTTTTTAAAGGAAACAATCAAAAACCTCTTTTGGACTCAATCGATGTATAAACGTTTCTATTAACATAAACTTCATATTATCGACACATCTTTAATATAAATGTAGAAAAACAAATCACAATTTATGCGGTGCGAATCGAATTCGTCGTGAAGAAGTTTCAGCATATAGTAAACCAAATATTAAAAATAGGTTAGGTCGTTTATATCGATATTCTCGTACCATCAAAATAAACGGATAATGTATGTGGATCACACTTATATCCAACTAGAAAAATATTTATGAACAAAATATTTTCACCGTTTCCCTAACTCGCCGTTCGATTAAAGGGTTTCGATTATGATATCTTCTACCCTACGTGGGTGGGTGTTTCTGGTTGTGAGATATTTTAGTTCGCTCATGGTTATAAATTTCCCTTTTTCAAATTTTCACACTTCACTCCCTCACAATCGGAACATATCATATTACCTAGTTTGGATCTAAGTATATTTTTTAAGTTATTCGGCTCTCTCATGCTCGAAGGTGTCGATTATTTTCATTCCTTCATGTCAAAGCCATTTTTAACGATTGTCCTAGGCACACGATCTATGGTGGACGTTTTTTGCACGCTTGAATAATAAACAGGGCCGATCTGGTAATATTTATACCTTTGAATAAAATGACAAATAGGTGAATAGGTGATGTTCGTGAAAATATCAAGGCTTATACACATATTTTTTTTTTCTTTCAATTATAGAATAGATTAATTAATTTAGATTACGTTTTTTTAATAGGAAAAATTAGATATTTCTTTTTTAAATATCCAATTAAAATTTATTAATTTAAGATTATAAAATTTTTAAGATACCAAAACATTTTAAAAATGTACAGTTATAAAAAACTTTTTCGTACATGACATATATGTTGTTTATCAGGGCAGACAATGGTTAAACGGTACATGGTGATGCAGCTTACCAGTCGGTAAGGAAACAAAAACTTTTATGCATTTATTAAACATTTCGCAACAAATTTCTACCTTAGCATCCTCGTTAGCAAGTTTTCCCAGTGAAGGTTTTTTAATATATTGACTGTATGTTTAAAAAATAACTGATGAATCTATCGTAATCTAGCAATAAAATAGCGCAATTTTTGTGCTGATAAAATATCTCATGAAACTGCCTTGTTCCATTCTTATTAAATGTGTTCAATCTTTTAATGAAGTATTATTAGAACAGTGATGCACGTAAGTCTTGAACAAGTAGAAATGTCATAAATAACTTTGTGATGTGTGATCGTCGTTATATATATATATATATATACATATATATATATATATATTTATAAATATATATACATATATATATATATATATATATATTTATAAATATATATATATATATATATATATATATATATATATATATATATATATACATGTTATAGAGTGTACATATTGGATCATAGATGGTACCTATTATTTATGTTTAAAATTGCACAAGCATTTCTGGAGATAAAGAAAAAATGTAAAAGAAAAATGTGACTATCGCGTTTTTACGGTTTCCTTAGAAAATTTTGTTTCATTGAATTTCCAGCACACCGCTCGGTTCCATCCTGAAAGCGTTGACGCAAAAAAATATTACACACTGTTTAATCTCTTTTAACTTAGCCGTAAGCCTACGTCCATGTAATTGTGTGTTGTGTAATGCTTTCTCATTTGTTGTGCGTATATTCATTCCTTCTAACTGCAAAGCAGCTAAACTAAGTATTGCGAAAAGTAGCATTAGTAGAAATTTACCTTACGTTTACCGAAAATCTACAGCAATAATTGTCACGACATTTTCGCTCCTGAGAAAGGGTGAAAGGTATTCTATGCAATATATATATATATATATATATATATATATATATATATATGTGATTAAAAATAATTTTAACTATAATTGTAAAAAAGTTTAATAGAAATATCTTAAAATATCTACATGACTTTTGCAGTCTATGTAATCACCGTGCGACATGAGCATCATTATACTGAATACACTTTTATATTATTAATTAAGAAACTCACGTACACAATTTAATAAACTTGAGCCGGATTTTATGTTACATGTAAATAGACTCTTATAAATCTATTGTAATTTTTCCCGAAAAGTGATTGCATCTGATCTGCTGATGTTATTACACTGCAATAAATAAGATTCTTTTTGTTCTGCGGGCAAACGTTAAAAGGCACTTCAAAGGTAATAAATTCTTATCCGAGTAACTAGGTAGAAAGCTTCTTCGTCATGACGGTGCATTTTCCTGATGAGTGAACGGAAGAAAATATACCTCTCTGTAGTATTGTAAATTACTCTATTCGTAGTAAGTATTTTAATCGAAGGAAAACACTGAATGCATCGTTATTTTTAATTACATTTACAGTATTTTGTATTGTAACCTTTTGATACATTTTATAAATTAGAAAAAAATCCTATTTAACCCGTATATATATACGACGCTGACATTTGTAAATTTAAAGTAAGGCCAAATTGAAGTTATGATTCGCTTTTAGATTTACAGACAAAGTTGACTTATTTGTGACATAACGAAAAATGAGGCCAAAAGTAAGAAAGATTTGGATTTTTTCAATAAGTCTTGTGAAATTCATAATATATAACTAGTTTAATTCTAAATTCTTATTATAAACCAAAAAATTTGGCAGTATGGGCCAAATATCTTACTTCGATATGGGCCAAATATCAAAATATTTTTGTTTGCTCTTTTTCCATAATTTTGAAAATTGGGGCTTATTTAAGGTAATAAACGTTTGTAAATTATATTGAAGATACATCGATTCTTATGCAAACTTTATGATTTGCAGCTAAGAGTATAAGCGTAAAATTTAATAACTAAGGCACACAACGACAAAGTTAAGAGCAATCTAATAGAACAATGGTAATTTATTTTGTATAGAATAGTAATATGAATATTGGTTTTTAAACTATAAAAAGTTAAGAATACATTATATGATCATAGCATACATTTACAAAAATGATTTTTACGGTATCAAAATTCATGCCATTTTCAGTGTAGCTGTCCATTTTCCGTGCTAACTTTTATTAAATTTAAAGCCCTATTTAAACCTAATTACAATGAAAGATGCTAATAATTTCCATTTACTTCACCTCAGTAGCATGCAACTTCAATTCCTTTCATATCCTTTATCCCTTTGGTAGAAAAGATTGCGTTCACGATGCTTGACTACGTTGATCTATTTTATAGGTACATTATCAATCGCTCCACTACGGGTCTCGGCGATACTCTTCAGTTCTGCCAATACAGCTAGAGATTATTTTTACCCCACTTATGAAACTTAACTCTTATTACAAGATTATTATATATATTGTAAGTATCAAAATGAATTCAAGAATACAGTAGAAGTATCCAAAAAATTATAAAAATTGTGATTACAAAATTTGTTACTGCTTTTTATTTGCTGCGAAACGGCACACTGATGAATTTCTATAAAACGGTTTAACTTAAGGCAATCCTAAGAAATAATAAATACAAAGAATGCAAAAAACAATTAAATTTTGAGAAATGGTTCTATTTTTCACATCGAGCAACTAATATTACGGGAAAATTAACTCTAAACGTAGTAAAAGAAATAGTCTCTATTTCGGTTTAATAAACGGTTTCAGCAAATGTTTTAGATTCTAATTTAACCTTTAGTCGATATCATTTTCGGAGTATAATATGTAAATAATTCATGTTACCAGAATAGTTTACCAATTAGAAAACGAGCTATTAACTTGATCATCACACGCGTTCACATAAAGAGAATCTCACAAAGCATATGAGTGCTTTGTGAAAGTTTTTCTCAATTCAGTTGTTTACATTATATTACCGTGTTGCTTTTCATTGCTTTCTTGATAAAATTAAATATACATCAACTATTGTTTCATTTGTATTTATGTACTTAATATAATTTCTTAGTTTCTATATAATTGATTAAGTTTCCTTTGATTTTAAAACTACAGGTTTATATTAAATTGTGACAAACATGTACGTCCCCATTTCGTTAAGCATCACCTAAAATATAATATATCAAAGGATTCTTGAATATTTATCTCGAATCTCTCACTGATCAAATTTATTATTACTTAAGTAGTAATATATTTGATTTTAAAGACCAATATTTTTATTCAAATGCATTAGAAACAATAAACAAGTTGATTTATCATATTTATTGCTTATAGAATGCAATACTCATTACGTATCATATTATTTGGATCGTGAATCATTTATCTAAATTCGTTTACATGCCCCTTTGTTGAAATTGTAAAAAATGATATTTCAACAAAATGCAATGGTTAGTAACACAAAATATCATAAACTATCCTTGCTAAACTTAGAGAGCATAATCAGTAACTATTATGTATGCAAATGTGTTAAATACAACTCTTTATTCGAACCAAACAGATGATCATATCGACATCCAGATCATTTGGAGAGTTAATTGCCTCATATTGATTTATTTACGGATGTAATTTTTGTTTCTTTTTTCTATTTTATGACTAAGTCTTTATTCTTTCGATGCATTAATTTGTAAAAAAATTATTGTTTCTGCTGGATTTCGAGTAGTTTTAACTGTATTAGATGCGTAAATATGCAATGTTATATACAAAAATTATGCAATCAATATCTGTTCTTAGAACTGACAGAGTAAAAGTGAGCGATAACCGTAAACATAATGCCATAATTAGTTTATCTGGAACATTCAGTACTTCTGTGCGACAATAACTCTGAGGGTTTTTGATCACCTAATTCTGCATTGGATGCTAATTACCATGTACGTTGTTGACATTTTTTTTGGATTGGCTTAAAAATAGCTCTTTTGATTTTAGTTGCGGATTAGTTCGATCGGGTTTAATTAATATGTTACAAAAAAATAATCATAGATATAGAGTTAAATGCGAAACTACGTGATTATATTTAGGTATTGATAGGTTTTAGTTGCCAGGGGGGATATGTTTTGATGTTTGGTACGTAGTACTAAACATGATCTTATCAAGAATTAAAATTCAGTATTATTATATTAAAATGTTTCTGCAGAATTACCAGTCAGTAGGTACTAAAGAAAATTACCAAGAAATAGGAATGGAGATAGACCTTACAATCTCATTTAAAAACATCATAAGATTAGCAGGAAAATTTATAAATTTATATTATTCTACTTGAAGTCACCCACCACATTCAGAGCAGCAAATTACTGCTAAATATATTGTAAAATTATTTTGTAAACTGCAAAACTCTGAGCTTTCTGGTAAGAAATATTGCAGAATCTATAGGAAATTTTATGTTTTCAGACCTATTTTGATAATTTCTTAATGCGGTGATGTACAACGTGGCTATTCGAAGGAGAATTAAATATACTCGTAGTTTTAAGTGCATATTATTTTGAATATATGTGGCGTTAATTTTGTAGAAATTCATTATTCGCAATTAAATGAAACTACGTGATGTAGTATTATTTCTACTATCTTTAATTTCTTTACCACGACCTAGGTTTCGTTGTACTACAACATCTTCAGGTGGGATATTAGCAAAGATTAACTCTTAGGAACAACCAACAGCATTTATATGTTTCAAACACAATAGCGGAAGACTACTTTGTGCGGATTTTTCCATTGTTTATGTTAGTGAGTTTATTGCAGGGGCGCAGACTAGGTTTTATTATATTACAGAAAGTTATACAATATACCAGTATTCTAGTTGGGGTAATAAATTCAATTGTTGTTATTATGTGAAGTTATACAATGCAAACTTTAGGGTGTATGTAATAAAATTAAATGGAAGTTATTGTCGGTAATATATTGCAAAGGCAAAGGTATTTGAAAGTAAGGCCAAGGTAATATACTAATTCTACATATCTTATTATCGGTAATATATTTATACAAAAGCAAGGGTATTTGAAAGTAAGGACAAGGTAATACACTAATTCTACATATCTCCGGTTTTGTGTATTCATATATTTTTTTATTTACTTCTTTTAATTTTTTTGTTATTATTATATATACTTATATTTATATGTGTATTAATGCTGAAACAATTTCCAGGGTACTGTAGTATCAATGTTTTATATTTATATTATATCTAGAAGATATTAAGAATGGGTGATGATATTATATTTAGTTGTTCATTTAATATATTTACCTTGATATCTTTTTTATGTCTGTTTATTTCTAATGTTTCTTGGATATTAAGTTTATTGCCTTTTGTATTTATTTGTAATATATAGGGGGTATTATCAGTATGGGGGTGATGGTTATTTTCAATGAGATGTTTAGCAAAGTGAGATGTGTCTGGTTTATTATTACGCCAGCTGGCGATGTGTTCTTTATATCTTGTATTAAATCTTGTATTAATAATTTATCATCATGGCAGTCAGATTGAATTATAGATATGATTGCAACATATAAAATCTTACATATTTTATTTTGCACAAAAATTAAAATTATTCTTTTATTTAATATACTATAATTTGTTAACAAATAATAATTTGTTACAACTACTTATTTTTAACATATAAAAGGACATTTTTTGAGGTCAGAATAAATGATTTTGTGAATATAGTATATTATGAATTTGCATAAGAAAATTATACTCAAAATTTGTATTATTGGAAGGAGTAAGTATAATATAGTTATCATGAAAAATATTTAGGCCCAAGAAAACTTTTATATACTATAACACACATTCTATAATAACTAGAAGATTAAAGCATTGCGCTAATATACAAGAAAACTCATTGAAAATAATGAAAAGTAGGTGTTTGCAAAGAAAATATAAGCGAGTTCGAAGTTATGTACGTATATGCTTACGCACATACGTACGTATATTTGTACATATGTAAATGTATACTTTCAAATAAATTTAAAATTTAAATAAAGCAAATTACTTCAAGCCGCGCGAGCAATATAAAATGTTGACCGCCTCAGGCCATTGCTATGAGAGTTTTTGATAGTTTACATTCTAGACGTTATTTTTTCTTGCTATGACTCGAATAAATCTGCTTCTTTTAATGCGAAATCATCTAAATATATTTGTGTTACATAGTTAGCATATTTCCCATTAAAATCTAATTTCCTCATCATAATGTGAGATAATTTGATTCAGTATTAAATCGTGTCTATGTGATGTTTTATCAATCTAATTCACACTTTGTCTCACGTTCACACACACACACATACTCACACACACACACACTCACACACACACACACACACACAAACACACACACACACACACACACACACATATATATATATATATATATATATATATATGTTATAAGACTTCTTTTTTGCATGCATTCAGTATTTATATCATGGTTGATTTAAAATTGCACGTATAATTTGAAATTAATTGAAAGTATTGTTTGGACTTATTAAAATAAATGAATGAAGTTTAAATCTGAAGTTTAAATAATACCAATAGTTAAGAAATTATATTGAATGCATAAATATAGAATGTAGGTTGCTAAATACTGAGTATCGAAATATATTCAGTATAAAGTTCAAATATAATAAATAATAAGTATAACAAATAAAACATATTACATCACGTACGAAAACTGTTTCAAAAAAATTATTTTCACTAAACTAATATATCTCTAGTTCCTTTCATTACTGAATTAAGCTAATATTTGCTGTAAAATATTAGAATTCTACCGAATAAAAAATTATGTAAATTTTATTGTGTAATCAATATTGTGTAACAGTGACAATGAATTAGAACCAAAAAAACACGAAAAAAGAGAAGATAAGGTCATAAAGAGTCAAGGGTCTTTCATACAATATGTGAGACGTAATAGTATTATTTCTTATATCGTAATATCTAATCCTAGCATGGAATAGTCTTTAGAACTGTGCATTACAACACGCGAAAAACGGCTTAAACTAACTTTTGAGAGAGAATATCAAATTTGTTATTTTTACTCATAAAACTGTAATAAAAAACCGTTTCATTTGTAAATATTTTGAAGCTATCACCAACGAGCAGACATTTTTAAAAAGTACATAACTCAGGATATAAATAGAATAACAAAAATACAAAGGATTCACAGTTTTATTCAATTTATTTTTTATTCAATTTATGTTTACGTATGAAAAACTCAGTCGCTATTTCAACAAAATTAGTTTTTCCATTAGTGTAAATGAAAATTTTACAGGCAAAGATTAACGAGCAGTCTAGCAAAAATTTCGCCAAATAAAGCTTTCATCAACGTGAGACAATGTGTGAATTAGATTGATAAAACACCACATAGTCACGATTTAATACTGAATCAAATTATCTCACATTACGATGAGGAAATTAGATTTTAATGGGAAATATGATAACTATGTAACACAAATATATTTAAATGATTTCGCATCAAAAGAAGCAGATTTATTCGAGTCATAGCAAGAAAAAATAACGTCTAGAATGTAAACTATCAAAAACTCTCATAGCAATGGCCTGAGGCGGTCAACGTTTTATATTGCTCGCGCGGCTTGAAGTAATTTTCTATTAAATGGAAAAAATTAAGTTTCGCCTTTACCTTCAGAAATACTTTTTCGATTATGAACGAAAAATCTTAGGTGATCTATGGACCAATACGAATAACTTTTGTGTGTGTGTGTGCGCGCGTGTGTGTGTGTGTGTATGTATGTGTGTGTGTACGTGTGTGAATTATACATATAATATATTATTTGGATCAAGTTTTTAATGTTATATAAAAAATAAGCAAAATAATGGAAACCCCTTAGTATGATTTTTTGCTGTAGCTGTTTTACGTTTTTATTGTACATTTATAGAGCAAGGTCACCGTGATTAAAAATATTAATTTAATTATGTCAAAAGGTAAACTAGGCTGAACATATAGAAAGATATGTTGTTGTCAAAAAGAACTACGACGCTGCACCTATATGTCATACTGTTAGTTTCTCGTTTACGTAAAAAATGTTAGGTGAGTATTCGGGTACCTCGTCACACTTAAGAAAATATTTTTGAAGCGCACAAGGCTTGAATAGAGTATTTTCCACATTGTAAACGTTTGACTACTTACAAATAAACGTGAGTATAAAGAGTTTCTTGATAATTGTAACTACTGTTAATACAGTATATTGTTGTAATGTAGATAGTTAATATAGATAACTTAGATAAAATCGATAACAATTCTTAAATATGATACAGACTAAGAAGTGGAGTTGAGTAGATAAAATTAGTTACAAAAACAAAATTTTTTTATAGAAAATTCACTAACAACTTCACGAACAACTTCTTAATTACTTCAATTGATTTGTCTTCAAAAGATTTTTATTCTCTCTTTCATTGAAATAACGGTTAACATGGCTTAAAGTAATACTACAATAAAATACAATAGATATCTTTGCCGCCGTCAATCCCTTTTCCATCTTAGTCGGTTCCTAATATTCTTTAAGAATGATGCCATGACAATATGGTACTGTAAAGAAGATTAATGGCCGTTGCTGATAGAAGTATATTCAACGAGTGTAATCTTTTAGATTTAATCTCACGCGGCTGGTAACGTGCTCACTGGAGATGAAATAATTTTTTCTGTCGCCTATCGGTTTTTCTGCTGCTTTAATTTTTTCTGTCGCAACAACCGTACACAGACATATTTTTAGCTAAGTGAGAACAGTAAAAAGAAAGTTAAGAGGTTCTTCACAGTCAAACTTCAAATGATTCTGATTATCAGATGTTTTTTTCTAAAGATATTTATTCGTGAATTCCTAAAGAAAGTAGAAAAGTTTCTAAAAATTGTAAAGAAATCATAAACTTTTCATTAATCAAGGTGTTTCATTTTTTTGCTGTAACTCTTTTCAGATTATTCAGGCACAAACGTTTTTCAACCTCAGAAACAACATGACGTAGACATTTCTTTAAATTTGGAACGGTAATAAAGCCTGCAAACTTTTCACTCAAAAAAAATTTTGTATTTAAATTTTGGACGCAGTAATGTACCCAAAATAAGAAATTTCTTCAAAAACTATTTTTAAAATTACACACATATATATATATATATATATATATATATATATATATATATATATAGGTATATATATATATATATACACACACACACACTCACATATATATATATATATATATATATATACATACGTGTGTGTGTGCGCCTATGTTTATGATACAAGTCGATGATATGTATGTCCCTTTACTTAGTTACGTTAAATATTTATTGCACTAGAAAGTTGATATTAGTAACAATTTGTGATAAATAAAATAATTTACTGAAAACGCTGTACGGAACACTTGATGCATGAGCCAGGCTCGTACTTGTGCCATTTTGTATTTTAAATTTAGTCGTGTGTAATTTATATTCTATCGGCAGTAAACTGTTCATCAAGAAATTCATTTGGTAAAACTGTGCAACAATAATATTGTTTCAGACACAAATAGATGATGTGTTTAGTGCCGTTTCGGTTTAATTCTGTTTAGTTCCGTATTGCCCCCGTTTTCTCACGTTGCCCCATGTTCTATTAGGCAAACATTTTTTGCGAGACCAAACATAATATTCTGTTATGTTCTCCTATCTTTTAAGACTTTCATCTCGATATTCAGAGCTGCAAGGATTTCAATATTAAATTATGGGAAAAACATTGTTTGGCTGGATGATTAATCAAACTTAGTTATGTTCTTTATCACCGCATATGGCTATAAATTAGTTTGACTCTTTTTTCCCAATTTAGTTTCCTAGTTTCATGCGTGGAGAATTAATTATAATGTAAACCATTGGAAAATTTAGAAGCTTATATATAATATGGTTCACGTGGTACGGTTCACATAATCAATTTGATATATAATAAACTGGATATTTCACAAAAAATAATTAATAAATTTTCAAAATTTTAATTAAAATGTCATTAAGTTTTTATTTTTATACAATTATAATTTATTAATTTGCGGTTATTTAATTTAATATAATTAACCTTTCAACTACAAAGAGTGTATGTATTCAAATGAGTCTATGGGAAGGTCAAAGAAAAACTAATTACTTTCACAATTAAATGAAACTACGTGATGTAGTATTATTTCTACTTTCTTTATCTACTAATTACTAATTACTTTGTTAAGGAAGCTGTAGTCAACATACTTCGATTACAATCAAATCTGCAATCATTTTTGTTCCATAATTCATTTTAAATATTCAGCTGTAGCTATCATTGAAGTGCCCGACTTACTGTAGTCATAAAATTATAAAATATATTCAGGGTGTAAACATCGAATAAGAATATTGAAGATTGTATACATTAAGATATTATTTATTCTTTGAATTGATAACTTTACGCCAATGAAACCACACTTAGTCTAAAAATAAAGCTTCGTAAAATTATTAAAAAATAACTTATTATTTTCAGCGGTGAGTACACTTCTTCCACTTAAGTGGGGTAAACTTAGAGGGAATATTTATAGCAGCAGATTCACGAATATTGACCGTGCATTATCCTTCATTACAGCGACCATATTTTGATAGCACAACATGTAGGTTGCTTTAGGAAGGATAATAGGGCGGTACAAGCTTTCTTGTGAGCTGTATTTCTAAGCGATAGCCTATTTTTGCAAACACGGTATTTATTATTACGTAATGTAATGTTTTCACCATTTCGTTTTATCAAGTACTTTCATTCGTAAACACTTAATACTTGTACATTATCTTTGTATGTAAATTAATTATAATTTAAAATTCATACCCTGACTTGTTCATAAAGAAAATACCCGTGCTTTTTGAATATTGTTCATCGCCAGCTTTTTTGTTTGACATGATTTGTTGGCAACAAGTAAATATGAAAGTAAATATGTAAACAAATTAGGGTTTTATTAAATCAGTAATAAAACGAATAGATAAGTTTTGGGAAATCTGCATCCAGTAACCCACTATGTTATTTCGTTTAAAGACAAAAATAACAAATGTGATTAAATTAGGTACCGATATCCTACGCGTGATTTGTTTCTTGATTAATTTGTACTATCATGTCGAATGAATAGTATAGAAAATAAGGGAGGGGGTATTTTTAAAGAATATGTCAGTGGACATGCACGAATTACATCGGTGTCCGGGAGTCACTAACACTTGCTTATGTACATATATATGTATGTACGTACATATGTACATTTTCAAACGCCAAAAAATTTGAAGATAGCATGCGATTGACTTAGGACTTGTGTATTTGAAAGCGCTCAGCAGAATGAATAAAATACTGTTTTCGATTTCGGGAAATGTTTCCTACCTTGAGTGTCGTGAGACACTGAAAAATTTACACCAATAAAAATAAAAGAATAACTATATACACTAAATATTTGATTTAGAACGGAAGAAATTAGAGGCTCATCGTATTATTTCATCGACAGTACCAAATGTTTTTAGTGATTTTTTCCTATTAGAAAGTTACTGGCAGACCATGGGCATATTGTAAATAAAGACCACTTCTTCGTTAATGCCGTTGCAATGGTTACATTGTTTGACTAATAATATTCCACAAGTTAAGTCTTTTATGTTTTTTGGATAAATTCTCTATATTTGGTGGAAAATCATCCAAATATCTATTGAATGTGACACGAGGTAGTTTAGAATAGTACTCAATTTTGACTTTCTCACACCGTTCCTTCATTTTGGTAAAACTTTTTTGACGAAATTTTTGCTAGGCCGCTCATTTTGGTTAGTAATATGCAATTAGCAGTTTCTTAAAGTGACTTTTGCAGTTCGCTTTTATTGTGAATAATAATGGGAGGAAGGAAAGAAATTCGCAGAGCTGAACTAGAAATTTACTAAGAATGTGGATGGTATTTTTAAGGTTTCATCTTAAAGGGAAAAATAAAGTCTTTTCATATTTAGGTGTATGACAGCCATTATTAAAAAAAAAACTAGAAACGTGGTAAAGCAATGAATGCTTTATTGCTTTACCAAGTCACCAGTAAATATTTTACAAGCTAATTTTGCAAAACATAAACAAAATTAGATAAGATACTTTACATTTATTTTATCAATGTTATGTATAGTGTGGGGTATCAAGTTGGAAAAATAATTTATGAGGATACAGAAACTTATTTTCTAACGTAAAATAATTTTCAAAATATTGTTGAAAATGTCCATAAAAAATGTCCAGTCTCCTCCTCTCTCTAGTTATTTTGTTTTGTTAAATTAAGTATAAATTACAGTTTTAGGTTATTAAGGATAACTAATATCTCCACTTCCTCATCATTAACCCACAGTTAAAGCGTTAGAAAAAAGGGAATATCATGATTTGCACTGTCAAGTTTTTAAATTAATTTATTACTTCTCATTTGTAACAAATTACATATTTATGTATTCTGATTCCTCTTCATTTAAGTTTGAATGGAAGGAATATGATATGTAAATATATAATTTATATGACAATAGCTAAAATTAAAACTTTATATTTCGTATTTTTCACCAAGTATCAGAACAAAGTTTTGCAAAACCAGAGACTTCAACAACGTTCTAATAATATTTAGACCTAAACTGTAAATTCATTTTCACGATGTTATGTATAAATGTTTGTTGGCGGGAATAAGAAAGAGTGAGCATATATTAAGTTGCACTTACCCGAACGGGCACACGAGGGACATTTTCTGCTGCGTCAAATTTACATACGTATTATGTCTTTAATACGATTATAAGAACTTAAAATTATTGTATTCTCGCCATAAAGTTGCAAAATGCTATCTACAAAATACAAAATCGGTTAATGATCAATGCAAATAAAGTCGCAAGTAATAGCTAATAAAAGAAATGAACACAATCTTAGGAAAACCACGAAATAACAAAAATAATCTACGTTACTAAATTTAACCTTCGCTTGAAACGACAACGATGACTGATAACTCAGCGTGTCTTTAGTCTGCTCTGGATATTAAAAAGTTAAATGAGTACTCAAATAAAGCGTATTTAAAAATGCAAACTAGTTCTTCGCGGAATGTTTTTTAAGAAGCGAATCCGACAAGCGTGCTGTAACTGCTGAATTTTACGTTCGAATACTGACAGATTTGTTGCGCCATTATTTTAAATTGACACATTAAACTTTCTTTTCCATTATTGTCATTTATAGTTTTCTTGTCTTTATTAAAATGCTACGAATAAATCAGTTTTTATTTGGACACAATAAATATTTTACTTTATTAAATCAAACGTAAAAACCAAATCGTAAAATTTTTAATCAATATAATTTAGTTGTTTGAGAGTGTGACTACTTTCACTAACAAAATCATAA
Source organism: Druceiella hillmani (assembly GCA_039881145.1). Classification (NCBI taxonomy): domain Eukaryota; kingdom Metazoa; phylum Arthropoda; class Insecta; order Lepidoptera; family Hepialidae; genus Druceiella; species Druceiella hillmani. The sequence continues at coordinate 31,307,263 of JAYKKI010000018.1, read as the reverse complement.
GTCTTTCAAATGTCATTAAACTCCTTGTTGATTATAAATAATAGATTATTATTTTCGATTAAAAATATGGGCCTTAGCATAAAAATATTAAAATATGGTTTTCTCTATTTATGATCTCAGCCAAATAAAAAAATTAAAAAAGTATTTCAACCGACAAACATATGAAAATTTCCTACAGTTATCGGTCAAATGAACTGTAACTCTATTAAGCGGATTATAGATCCCTGTTTAGAAGGTCTATATTCTTTCCGCGTTTTTATCTAGTACTGTTGGTACTTTTTGGCGGCGGATTTTTCATATTTTCAATAGTTTTGAATTTGAATACATAGCATATTTGAATATTATAACCGATGAATTTAAAACTTTAGAGTCTTCACTTATTTTCTCTGACCAATTGAGAAAGATTTATTGCACAGAAAGTATAATAGAACATAAACATTTATACGTAAAAATATTGTGCGAAAAATATGAGGACGTAAACAATAGTAACCAAAAACACTCACGAGACATCATTTTATTGCTGGAATTTTTACGATCATAGTTTATATAGAAAGGAACAAATAATACGTCCAAGTATGTTTTAAGTGTTATTTCATGTTTGTTGTTCGCGTGGGACTTGGTGGAGTGATGCTACGTGTATGGCGGACGACGTTGCTGAGGTGGGCGCGTGATTTATCACAACGAGTCTGCATATAACCGAAGAGTATTATTTTAGCGGTATTCTGAAAACGTGCTGATTTTAAAAGCAAGTAATTCCATTTGAAGACATTTTAGGTTAACGTTGCGGCGGATAGATTTCTAAAAATGTTTTTACAAGTATCTGTTTAAAATATTTTGGTGGCATAAATATTGATTGATTAAGTACTCAAAATTCCGGAAGGAACCTTATTGTTGTCACAAAGCTGTTCATCCATTTGTCCGGCAGTGGTTTTTAGCGGTCAGCTGGTTTCTAAGAAAGTCGTGGACTTAACATTTATGAACGTTATGATGATGATATTTGAACCAAAATTGAAAAACGTATTTGGAATTAGTAACATTTATTACGCGATTTTTCATTTTTCTCTGTTAAGATGCACATATTTTCGTAAGAAAAGTACATGACGCGTTTACAAATTTTTTCCTTAAATGATAACCACGTGGAAGAGAGTTAAAGTTGTTAGAATCATGTCATTATTGTTAACATGACTATATTAAAATTGGAATATATATATATATATATATATATATATATATATATATATATATATGATAAACTTGATACTTAAGTACCTTACATTCCTGGCTGAAGATATTAAGGAGACTGGGTTAAAAGATAAAGGTCTGTAGGTTATGAGTAATTAAAACAAAATTCCATTTCAAAATACCAAAAATATATAAAAATTTTTACAAAAACCTTTCATTTTCATCACCAAAAGCAGTCACGCCATATCGTACATCAAGTGGAATTATATGCTTTTCAATATTGTTTAAACATATTAATGTAGGTTAAACGAAATAACACAATTTGGATGTTCTCATTAAAATGCTAGCGTCAAGATTTTTTGAAATCCGCAGTTAAAGCATAAGGGTATTAGAGGAAGGAAAAACTCATCGTATGTCAATTTAAAACGTAATATTTCGCAAACGATACACTTTATCCACTTCTCCATATTTTCATTTATTTTCTGCTGAAAATTGATCAAAGTGGTGACTTGATATTATGAATTTGTTTTTTTAAATCTTTTGTATCAATGACCGTCGTAACTAATTTAAAATCAATTCCTATATTCTTGCGTATTATATTCTCACGTTTAGTAATTCTCAAGATCTTTAATGTTATGATTAAAATATTATTTTTCCATAAACATGCTAAACATATTACAGCTGACATAGCCTAACCTTATAAGTCCCATATCTCAGATGACTTATCATGTGTATTTATAATGGTTTATCCCTGAAAAGTATGAATACAATGCAAAGATTAGACTACTTAATATAAATATGTGTCATTTTTTCTGTAATTTTAGGTAGTTCTTCCTAACAAATATCCATGTGCACACACAAAAGTCATAAAAGAATTTCATTTGAAAAAATTACTTAAATTTATACATGTTCTATATTAACAATAATTCAGTCAAGTCAGTGTATTACCTCTTCGTTTTCTTTTATATCGAAATTAAATAATTGTTTATTTATAAATATAACAATTGAATTAAAATTTTACGTAGATTTTGTCATTTTTAAATTAAAATATATGGTATTTCAGGTTGGAAAGCGGCAAGATGATAAAGCTGGAGGAAAAAAAGTGTTTCCTTTAATTGAAAGTATACAAAATATTATATCCTAATAATTTTGTCACATTGCTCTGGTTATATGGTACGGTTGTTCCATTAATTTTCTATAATTCTTGTTCTTCTTTAATACGTACTTGAAACGAATTGTTCCTTACTTTATCGCTCAAAAACGTTTCTCGCGTCTATTTAGAATTAATATATTATGCAACAAATATTTGGCTAATGAAAATATAAGATTTATATTAGCGTATCTCTGTAAGGTAATAAGAGAGTTTCGGGATTTTTACTGCCCATCCATTTTTCGCTACGCATGCACACACACACACACGTGTGTGTGTGTGTGGCTCTGTGTGTCTGTGGGTGTGCGCGCGTGCATGTGTATGTGCGCATGTGTGTGTGTGCGTCTGTGTGCGTGTGTACGCATGCGTATATATGCTGTGTTAACTGATGACTATATGTCGATTTAATAAGTGGTTAAAGCAAAAACCTGTTATCAATTATTTATGACCACGTGCCGTTCGGGAAGGGTGTTTCAATAGCACATATATTTTTTGTTAAAGTGAAAATATTTGGGAAGAGGGAAGTAATATTTTAATATTTGCAATTGGAGTTGAACCGAGTAGTTGATCTGTTTTTACTTGTCCAAATTCATGTACATCATTTATTTTACATTGCAAATGCCTCAGTCGAATTTGTTTACTTAATATTGATTAAATAGTTATTATAGTTAGGTAGTTATTATATATAGCATAATTGCCAAATGCTTTCCTTAATAATGAAGAAACCATTCGTTAGCTTTTACCTTCATAAACAATAGTGACAAGTTGATTACAAATACGTTAGGCAATGCATTATACGCTTGAAAGATATTATGTAAAGAGGCCAAATACGAAATATGGAATGGCGGTTAAGAAAAATATTTTTCATAATATATACATTGAATAAAGAACTTGAGGATTAATTACGAGGTAAGTGTATATTTATGCAGTTCTGGCACATTTCAAGGTCGATTAGATTCAATTCAATATTTCCAAACAGAAAATTTTGTTTGGCAGTGTGTGTGACATCCTATATGGAATTAAAGAATTATTAAAGGAAATAGAAAGAAACGTATCACAAAAGTTTGAGGTGATAGATGGACGTGGTTACAACGCTGAGGTTGAAGGGACCCTGGTGGTGTTATTCGAGAGATAAAACTTAATTTCTCTCTTTCTCTTCCAGGTTCCTTTTCTTAGGGACGCGTGTCTCAAAAAGTAAAACGGAATATTTATAAGACCACTCATCTTTCCACATGTTTGTCATAGCCGATTTTCTCAGAAACCTGAATTTTCCCAAAACTAATGCAGAAATTTCAAATTCGGCATATAATTAAATTATATTTACTAGCATATTTTGCAGTACATTGGACTTTACAACATTTATCATAGGGTAGTTTATAGGGAACAAATTAATTATTCTTTTTTTTTAGTTTGCGTATGGATATGGCTTGAAACGATTAGATGCAAGTAAGTAATTTTTTTTTTCTTTTATTTAAATTGAAAATAAGGTAAATGTAATCTTTCCATGCTAATTTTTGACAATTCCTATTAGTTTAAATTCTCAAAATAATGAAAATATTTACTACATTGTTTATCATCCTGGCCTTTTTATATAAGTTTTACAGAGTCTCGTAAATAAACTTGAAATATGAACTGAAGATGCCAAAATTGAAGAAATACAAATTATTTTCGAATTACGTGCGACCGAAATCGTTGGTACAGTTAGTATCAAAATAATACGCTTAAGAAAGTCGCTTTCGAACGCACAAATACTGAATAATAATCAATTTTTCCAAGTCTAAGGGGAATTTTCATAAGCCAACAAAAACTTGGTGCATTAGTTAGTAATCTTTTCATGCTAATTTTTCACTTCCTAAACTACTCTAAACCTCGTAACTTAGAATGTGTGTTTAAGTTTGGCTGGTTAACTTGCGCTAAACATGATTAATTATGAAGTGAGCTAAAGTATCATAATTAAAAAATAATATTTAGGAAAAAGGTTGTGTATGAAAAAAACTATTAGAGTCAAATTACTTAAAAACAGAAGAATGTGATAACTGTAAAATGTAAAATTTAAATAAAGTTAAAAAGACAAGTGCTAAATTTTTTAAGCACTTAACATAACTTTTTTCAGCGACATATGTTACTTGTTTGTAAATGCTTGCCGAGTTCAAATATAATGGCAATGCCACTGGTAAAGTGTAATTTTGTATTATTTTTATGAGACTATGTGTTTAGTATAATTCCTCGATTAATGAAATAAAAGACATTTATGGAAAAAAATTTTAAAAATCCGTTAGAGGTAAAATGGTTAAAAGTCATACCACAGACGCAATATCTATTATAAAGCACATTTCGCCTAAGTATTTTTGTGTGTTAAAGTCATTAAGGGCAAAGCCTAATAATTAATATTACCTTACTAATATTATAAATTTTTTTTGATAAATTGACTTTCATCATCAAAGACGTAATTTCAACTTAATAATAAATACGCGTATCTCTGGAAAAACAAAATGAAATTTGCAATACAGATTATTTTATGGCTTTGAAAGTAATCGTCAACACGTGTAAATCTTAAATCAAATTTATTTTAAAGTTAATGCAATTTAAAAAAAAACGTGTTTGCAGAGCTTATCGCTGGGAGGTTGGGCAGGTGAAGCGATTTCCTTTTGCCGATATGAAACCATTTTTCACTGACTGATATGAATATTATGAGAAAACGCTCTGGGCGAATAAAATAAACCAAAGCCAGGCAACTGTAATTAATGTATGGAATTTTACTCTTTTTAATACTAATAGACCAAACTTGTATAGGAAATTCGTGCGAGCAGCTCATGTGCCCAAACTCATTTTATATTTTATTATTTTAGCTAAAAATGTTTTCCCTCCTACGTTTTTTTAGTGTTCCTTTTGAGATAATCGTCGAATACGTCTTATAAATATAATCACATTCTTCTTACGTAGTCAATTTTATTATTTATGAATAACAATAATATTTAGATAAATTATACGTACATGTACATAAATAACCAATAAAAAGTTAATTATCCAACCCGACGAGTATGGGTTTTTGAAAGTTTAGTTTATGGTTTAGACGGATGTTTTCTTCAAAATAATTGTAACCTGATAAACACCTCTAGTTAATTTTTTTTTTAAATTCTTATATGTACTTCATTTCTCACATTTCTTTTGTTGAAATATCAATTTATAAATTTATTTTTCGAGAAACGGTTTGGTACATAGAATTGGTGCGCATAAACATAATTGTTAAGATAAAATAATTCGTTTGTAAAATTTTATTATTTTTTATGTTACTATTTAGTACATTGTGTTTTGATAAGAAACTTTATGAGGCATAAATGGGTAGTAATATATTTATGTCAAAGTAAGTCATATTTCTGAAAATGTTTTTATTGAATTTCGCCAAATGTAATTTTTCCAGAACTAAGTTATATTCGAACAACACCCTAATACTTGTAAGAACTTCCGTTTGAACTGAGAAGAAAGGACCATCGTCTTTCTTCTCCAGTCATTTACTTTTGTAATAATACGATTATAAAATCATGCATTTATAATACATTTTGTCACATATTTATGATATTTTCTCTATTACTATTTTTGTCACATATTTATGACAAAATATAATTTTATTTTTTTACAAGTTTTAACAATACTATTAAAAAACTTAAATATTAAATTTTAGTTATGTACAAGTTTATTTCCAAGATGAGCACTTTCACAAAAGTGTAAGTGCTCATCTTGGAAATAAACTTGTACATAATTAAAATTGAACATATAAGTTTTTTAATAATATTGTTAAAACTTGTAACAAAATAAAATTATATTTTATGCTAATAGCCATCTCTCTTATAAGAGTGAACAGTTGAGAATAGATTACTGTTCATTTTTGTTTGGCAGTGCCATCTGTGCGATAAGCCTCAGTTCAATAAATCGTCAGTCTGTTGAACGAAATTATATGATTAATTATTAATATATCCGTACATAAGATGGTTGGTTTTGGTTTTGAATTAAATAATTATACAACGTGTTCAAAATTCAGGTCTGTAGCTTCTATATTTATGTATTCACTGTAAGGGCTGATGGCCTTTGACTGTTCGTCTGAATGGATAAATACCATTGCAACAAAGGGATTTAATTCTAATTTTTATACAGGGGAAATTCTTATTTTTTAGCTACGCTTATGGAATCACAGGATTTATCCATGCAACAAATAAACTTTTCAAGTTTTGGATTTTAGTAAATTTAACAGTTTATTTGAGAATAGAAAACATAATGAATAAGAACACAATCATAATGGAGCCATTAATTTTACATTTAAATTTTATTGTGTGCAGGTTTCGTTATTTGAGCGAGATCTATAAAGGTATACTCAGAAATATTTTTTTCTATTTTTATAATAATCCACATTTGTTTTCTACATTTATTAATTTTTACGTACCCAATTTGTTAGATGAAACAATAGCTCTTATTGAACAAAATTTGCATCGTTTGAACAAAAAAATAGTAAACAATTTAAATTTTTATCACGTTTGCGTGTAAATTATGATTTTTCGACATATTTAATTTTATTTCGTGATATAAAAGAATAAAGGAAAATAGTAATAATTATAACGTTTCACAAAATAAAACACCGACCAGTAATTCAATATCATTTAAAATATCAAGAAGTAACATTTAAACTTGCCACTTCTCAATCACGTTAGAAACTAACCGCTTTTAATTCTTTAACAAAGACCTCAGCATGAACTTTTGATTATAATAAAACTAAGTTTCTCTTACCAAAGACAAAAAAGTAGAATAAATACTAACATGAGTCAGCATGAAAGAAGGAAAAAAACAGAGCGCAGAAGAACCATGATTAAGAGGGGGAGGACTATTTTAGTTATTTCTTGAACACATTTAGAAACGCTTTATTTCCTAGATGTCAGTATCCAGTTCAATACAAAGTTTTGCTGCTGTACAGTAAAGGATTTTTCGCAAGAAACAGATGTATGTTTGGTAAAATGTAGGGAATAATTTATAAAAATAAGCAATAATTGAAAATCATCCACCAGTCTGACGCCAAGAAAAGTCGTATCTTTACAAAATGCCGCATCTTGAAAACGAATATTTAAAAGTCGTAATTTCGCCAATACTCGCGTAACGACTTCAATGGTTGGGGCGCTACAACTTTCAAGTCCATGTGTCTAATATTGATTCTTTCAATAATAACTAAAATGAAAGTATGCATCTTTAATTACTTTGTATTAATTTTATTGACTTTGTATTAATAAATTCCATAAATACAAAAATGACAAATATCAATATCATTACAATTTTAATTCGAATTTTAACCATTAACTAAGTCAGCAAACTAGAATTATTATGTGCAATGATTTTATCTTACACGTGGGGTTTTATCGAGGCAGTCACAGCTAATGACTACTAATTGACGTTTAATATTTAAGGAAATATCTTTTAATGTACACTTTGGTTGAAATAATTAGTTTTCGCCTGTAGAATAGAAATAAGGCATATAATATGACAACTAAAATGTTGTCAAGAATTTATCAAACACAAAATTTAATAATACACCATCGATTTCTTCGCCGCTATCCCTGATGCTTGTACTCTGGAAGTTAAAATATATTGAATCTTAACAATTGAATTGAGATCCAATGGCAGATGCGCCAATTAAAGGTCCAGTAATTATATAACCAACCTGATGTAAACTAATACATGGTAGAAAACAAAATATATCCTTCCAACGAATTCTGACCAACTATCTCACTAAGCTGGCAAAGTGGGAATAAATACGACGTTTATTCTTTTCATTCGTGGTACAGCTGCCTCTCAACTATTTTTGAAATAACACGGTATAATATATATATATATATAAATGGATATCTCCTATTCCTTGTTCTTATATGCGGTTAAAATAGTTTCGATTTTGAACTTAAGGATTTGCAAGTAAAGTGTTGCAGATAACGATTTGTTTCGCAAGAAGCTCTGGCCTCTTCAGAAGTTATTATTAAGTTAAGGTTTATACACTTAGCACCATTTAGTGTAATAATTAAAAAAGTATACATTTTTCAATTTAGTGTCCTTTGTATTGAAACGTAAATTTTCCATATCTTCTTTTTAATTTGTTGATTGTGATAAAATATAGTCTTTATGTAACCCCAAATCTAATAGAAGGTACAAATAAAAATGTTATAAAATCCTTTTAGCTGTTCTTATATGATGCGCTGACAAACAAAGAAGCTCAAAAACAAACATCGCAAAAACAGTATTTTTGTGTGCTCTTCCATTTCTTGTTACCCTAAATATTTTTTTTTTAAAATACCTTCAATGTGCAGACACGCAAATTCCATAAACTTCATATATGTACAGCTAATAAGGTATGTAACAATGACGTTTGTACTACTTAGCAAATTACCAAATTAATTGAATTAATATTATGTATCACACATTAAAACTTTAAAGAAGTTGGTGAAAAAATTAAGCTTAAAACGATGTCTACCTTTATGAGTCTATACCCATTCTGGTTGCTTACTCAAGCATCTGCACCTTCCTCACCACTCGATACTGCACATATAGCCGCGCACATATCGCTAATGGTCGTTCATTGAAAAACTTCAATGCGTATTATAAAATATATATAGCACCTTCTATTGGTGTAGTTAGGCATGCTATGTATTTATGTAATAACTACACATCGGATAGCTATATGTGTTTTCGTCGTTGTTATGCTAATGTAATATAAATGAATTTTGTAAATATTAAATTGGCATGTCTTCTGGTTAAATGAACATATTCCGATAAAAAAAAACATTAAATATTATATCAAATTAACCCAAATGTTTTAAAGAATTCCATCTGTATTGGGTTCATAGTTTTACGTGCCGATGCCCATTCAAACAAAAAAAAAGAAACAGAGAAACAGACAAAAATTCCAAAATTAATCCTTTTAATTTTTTCGCATATATCTTCAATGTTAAGATAGCACAATTCGCATATATCTTCAATGTTAAGATAGCACAATTCGCATATATCTTCAATGTTAAGATAGCACAATTCGCATATACCTTCAATGTTAAGATAGCACAATTCGCATATATCTTCAATGTTAAGATAGCACAATTCGCACATATCTTCAATGTTAAGATAGGACAATTCGCATATATCTTCAATGTTAAGATAGCACAATTCGCATATATCTTCAATGTTAAGATAGCACAATTCTATAGTTTTATTATCATAATTAATATTACGAAAGCGGGTATAATTTGTCCTTCTTTTTCGTCACAACTAAGCAACGCATCAACATCAGTTTTTGAATGACGAATGAACGCGGAATAACGCTTGGCCACGGTACACAAAATGTTTGCATATTTTTTTTGCATAAATGTTATTCCTTTTCTCTTTTATTATTGCGTCCATCAAAATTGTAATCTCAAAAAAAGGAGTGTTTGTCGTCTTTTTTCCGTATTTGGATTAGTGTCATAGTTTGGGACAAATCCTCTTAACTTGCTACTTTTTGTAATAATGGTAAAAATCACTTTAAAGATACATATAAAACTAATATAATATAATCTGTGCAAAATGTAGACAAAGGTCCAATCTATTTTTTTACACTAATATCATTCTCCTATGAATACGCAAGGTTTAAAGTAAATTTGGCAAATATAGAGTTTTTCCTTTAAATATAAAATAAGAAATGAAAAAAAATTGATTTTAATATTTAACGTTTTTATAGAAATCATATAGAATATGAAAGGTGCATTCCTCTTGGGATCTAAGCAGCAACGAGGATATTATAACAAGAATCCATCGAGGGAGTATGAAGGGAATAAACTTTAAATAAAATATTTCTACGGGAATCCAAGAAGAAACCGCTTTAAAATCAACAGTTAGATCCTTTTAGTAAAATTTTAAAAATGTCTATTTCAGCGTTTTATGAAATCTTCAGAAGAAAAATAGAGGTACTGACATTTGAATATATTGACTAGATCGTTGGGTCTAAAATTCCAAAAAATTATGCATTAAACCTCCTTTTTACAGACTTTCACTAAGAAAGAACTTTAGAAAGTTCCCACAGGAGCAGGAAAAACGAGTCCACTAATAATACTATGAGATATCAAAATAATACCCTAACCTCAAACTTACCAGAAATTTGGACACGTGTGAAACTACCGGTAATAACTAATAATACACACACACATGTACACACGCACATCCGTACGCACACCACATACGCAAGTTTGCATGCACGCATCAGGTGCGCACACGCATGAATATATGCACATGTATGTATGTGTTCACATACATAAATATGTGTATATATATATATATATATATATATATATATATATATATATATATATATATATACATACATATTGTGTATGTGTGTGCGTGTTTATATACGTGTTTATGTTAAAAAATAAAACAAATAACTTCTACACCCAGATATAGTAATACAATGCACCTTCTGTTCTTAAAACGAAATTATTGCCACCGGCCCTTGGAAGCGTCAAAATAAAGATATATTTCATTATGAGTCCACTTAACTTGAAAAAGGGTCGACCGCGTGCGTTTTATGAGACCGCCAATCACAGTAGCCCGAGTGAAGAAACCTTTCGAGAGGTTAACATATTAAGTGTTACCAACTTATCATGTGGATATTAATTGTGTTGACTGCTATGGGATAAGGACGCATGTTATATACATAGTGTACACATATTTATAAACATAAACAGAAGAAAGAGAAAAACTGTTTCGAAGCGTTATTTTCACATTATTTACAAATATATTGCTTTCAATAAAATGCTTTCACTTTTTTTAATAGAAAAGTAACATTCTTTTAAGTGGGAATCGAACTAAACTAAATATTTCATACATATACTTTCATCAGATACTTGCGTGCAAAATCCTCTCAGTTTCAAATATATATTCAATAAATGTAATATTTTAGTTAAAAAGATGTTGATTGTTTAGTAAGATCGAAAATAAGCATATCGCAGGATTTGAATATAATATTTTAAGACATGTTTGCGTACGATTATTCATAAAATACGACTACGTCTGAATATACAGGCAGTGGAGCCCAACAGTTGCTGTAAATTTGGCAACTGTACACAATAAAGCACATTAGTTGTACTTATAGTATGTTCATTATAAATAGAGAACTTTATTTTAAATTTAAAAGTATTAAAATGTAGCCCCCAGTGAAACAGTATTTTACCTTGGTAAGTCCATAACTTAAAAAAAGTTTTAACTTCACTCAAAAGGATTTTATTATATACTTTATAATTCTGTTGCTGATTCAGTTTGATTGTGAATACATTTTAAAACAAATTTCGGCCTTATAGCAATAAATTTGTCGTTATCCTCATTTTGTTTATTCAAAATTTATTCATGTTTATAAATCACAACTGACAAGCTTAAAAAAATATCGAAACAACCTTTTATCAATATTTTATTTATTGAGACATTTTGGGTAAAAGATTGTTTCAAACCAGATACCGTAAGACGTGTTGTAATAATATATATGTATACATTCACAAATGTACACTAAAATTTAAATTATATCTGTCTTTTTGACACGGCATACAGCGATTACGTTTTTGTAAGGTTAAAAACCATAACATAAAAAATCTTTTGAAAATTTTTACTTTATATTTTAAATTTTTGACCCCATTGTTTGGTCTACCATATGTATAAAAGATTTTTGCTGTAAACTTTCCAAATCTCAATACTTGTTTCCTGAAGTATTTCTTTACAAGTTATGGCCAAGACTACACCATTGCGTACAAAATTCGTTTATTCGCCTCATTACTCGCACTCGAAGATTTATGCGAACTCGAATCGCTCTCGCATGCAGGTTTGTGCGTAACCAAAAATATTGACTGAATATTATGCACTGAAATAAGCGTCTCGTTTAATCTCAGAGCAAAGTTTGTTTATTTCACTTTTTATTACGGTTATAGTCGAATTCACAATCTTTGCTAATGACCCAAAGAATGCAAGGAAACCTAGGTCGTGGTAAAGAACTTAAAGAAAGTAGAAATAATACTACATCACGTAGTTTCATTTAATTGAGAATAATGAATTTCCACAAAATTAAAGCCAAATATATTCAATGTTATAGTCGTAGTTAAGTAATGCAATGATTAAAGGTTGTTGCATTTTTTGTTTTAATTTTAACTTTTTCGTATTAGTTTATATAAGGAAATAGACTTATTTGTAATAAATAATACAAGGGTACAATGTTGAGAAGCGTGTGACATATGCAACATATCATCGCCAGAAATAAAATGAAATGATAATAGTTCTTACTTTATAGTGATATTTTGTATTAGTTTTCTCAATTTTTGATAATGCAATTTTTTTTGTTTCTGTTTTAGCGTTTTGTTCCTATATTTATACAATATAAATTTAAAAAAATATATAAATTAAAACAAAAATTTTTAAAAATATAATTGAATACATCTCCGTCCACACTTTTAAATTTTTATGTAGATTATTTGCTTTTATCAACTATAATTAACATAATATTTAATCTTATGTCTATAGATTTATATACATAAATATTAAAATAACATAAAATTATTTTTACTAATACTTTTTAATCAAGTTGAAGACTATTTAAGCGATGTAAAAATAGCCGCTTAATTTTGCCTACTATTTATTTGCTAATAAAACTCTAAAGATAATACCCTAAAAGTTGTGTGCTTTGATGAGTTTCAAAAATATAAGTTTTATCGTTGATTACCTTAAATTTGAGAATGATAGTCCATAGTGCATTGTACTAATACTTTAACTACGTAATAGTAAATTCGTTTAAAATGCATAGGGATATTTTTATGGGACGCGGATAAGATATTTAAACAGATGGACAGATAACCTATGCTGATATAATTTTTACTTATGTTAATTTTGGATCATTATCATCATTATATAAGGGAAGACGTAAGGATGCAGATTGATAATTTATACGTGAGTTGAGCTAAGTTAGTCGATATAAAGATCGATCCCGTGCCTTCGCTGTCCGATGGTTTTCCACAACCTTTTGCTACATCATCTGTCCATCTAGCAGAAGGTCGTCTCACTCTGCGACTCCCAATGGTCGCCATTCAATAATCTTTATCTTCCTTTGTTGTGAATTTTGCACTGTATGTAATTTTTACTTAGCAGGATTAATTCAGCCTAGTTTTATACCAGCTATGTTCGAAATTTTAATTGTACAATGTGCTCTTTACTACGAATCATATTTAAAAAGGAAACTCTGGTATAACCCTAAACATAACTCTCTGAGTGACTTAGATTCTTCTATGAAGCCAATAGTAAAGGATTAGGTCACATTACCGTATCTTATTACCGGTAATATGCACTGGTTGAAGATTTGGTGAATTTTAATTTTCCAAAAGCTACCCAAGCCAATTGGATTCTGCCATTGATCTCTTTCTCAGAACTGAATTTGCCTAATTGGATAGTGTATCCTAGGTAGAGATTTCAAAAAGAATTCTCAGCGATATAGGTGCAACGTGAAAAACAGATATGTCCTTTTGTTTTAACCATGTTCATTTTAAGATTTTTCTATAGAGAAAATCTACTTCTTACTTATTACTTATGCATTTTGCTAAGGTAATTCAACGATTCTGCAATAACTGCCATTGAAATTCATGCCGAATCGATTCCATATCAGGAGCCTGAAAATATTTCTCACTACTATATTGAAGAGATAACAACCTGTTATCCCACACTTTTCTGCAATTGGATAGTCTTGTACTCTAGTTTCATACTCTGATACTATGGTCGAACTGACATGGTTGAATTACTGCACAATAATTTCAACGCTTTACTAGTTAATGCGACAGCACTGTAGAGACCAAAACACTGCCCAGATATCGACATATATATAATATTTCGCCTGGGTGATTTAAATTTTCAACAAGTTTACAAGAACGCATATATCGGTAGCGAGTGAGCCCTATCGCGAACCGTACCACAACCGACTCGGTATAAGAAATAACGTTTTATTTGCAGCTAGAACTATATTTGTTATTTTGTCTTAGACGGGAATAATATTTTGTTTTCTTACCTCGTAAGGACAGAGGTTGCATGAAATTGCTGAGGCGCACAAAGTAATGATGTGCGTTCACAATTTTTATGAATTGTTTCATGCGAAATTTTCATATTTATTACGTATTTCTTTTATATTGCTTTTGATGATCACCTGGTGGTGTAAGCAATTTCGAATTGCAAACATGAAAAATTACGCGTTAATATTTCATTTGTAGGAAGAAAATATTTCTTGCATTATAACGAGTTTTAATTTTAACACAGTATTTATTTATGACTTCAACGTTAGATTATTTAATATAATTGGCGTAATTCAGTATTCACCATTAAATGAAACTACGTACTGTAATAATATTTCTTATTTATTTTAATTCCATACCATGACTCAGGTTTCGTTGTATTACAACATCTTCAGGTGGGCTATTAGCAAAGATTGGTTAGACGAAAACTAATGCCCTAAACCATTCTACATGGTTTTACAAATTTTCAAACCCTTGCTTTTGCATTAACTATATTGACAGAAAAATACGATAGGGCAAAGGGTGCACCCGTTCTTATTTATAATTAGTCACTAAAATTTAGCGTAAATTATTATGTGTAACAAATGTCATTTAGTTCTTATACGTGACCTGGTAGAGTAGTCCAACATTTCGAGTCAATTAATTTTAATACACATTATGGAGTACAGGAATAAAAAAGAATGCTTTTTTATTCAATCCGGTCAATGAAGATGGTAAAAATCCAATAGTGTTATTGAACCATCTTCCATATTCTGCAAACATCTGTGTAAGCTTGGTTTCTGTAAAAAATAAAATAAAATTTTCTATGTGACTATGTATTTTATTTACATTAAAATATTATTCTCTTTACATTTTTTAAGTTTATTAAATACTTACAGAGCCTAAATTTTTCCTTCTCAAGTAGGATAATTTTTAATCAACTTTAGTTGACCTTTTATTACCTCTTTCTATTCATTTCGTTGTCTCCGAAACTGTTGAAATAGGGTTACATCGAAACTACCGAACGGATGGTCGGAGAAGTATGTTAAAGATACATTTTTCGACGTAACACATATATGCAGTATAATATATATTGCAATGTTATGAGGCAACATAAAAGTTAGAGTCTGTTAGGAAATTATTAAATTTACCAAACAAATTAAGTTGTTATTAAATTGTTGACGCATCAAAGTCGTTTTATTTGTATTTTCACCACGTCTTTCGGGTAAAAGTATTGGTGACATTTGTGTATTTATGAAATAGACGGAATAATCAGCACTCCTTTAGTTCGTGTAGTTATATATTTGGAGAACTACAGTTAAATCAAGCGCTTTGCAGGAGTTTTCTTTGCTATTTAGTATACTGGAATTATATTGTCATTATCTTGCAAATGTACGATAAATCTGAATTCGATAATTATATTATACCAATATTTTGGAATGCAAATTCAATAATATCTTAGGCATCTTTAATGAAAAGTTTATTTCTTAATAAATAAGTAATGACATAATTACGTTTAATTTTATAGATGTGGTGAAAACGTCAGTAACTTGTGTGCATAATTCGGGGCTCCTACGTGCTTAAATGCTTATGATCATGTAAACATTTAAGGGTGCAAAGTGAGTCCATAAAACGATTTATAAATATTAATAGTATTTTTTGTTTCGTCAATAAATTGCCTAGTACACTTCCGGTTCCTTATATTATATTAAACACACTGTACACATTGTTAACGCAAATATCCAGCCTGTTTCATTTGATTTTACTCATTTTTATTTAGTAGGATATAATCTAAGTATATTGCCATGTACATTTGGCCTGAATCTGATAACTGAAGATCCAAAATTGAAGACATCTATTTCGTTGCGCGTATTTTTATCGACAAAACAAACGTGTGTTTGTGCTTATTTAAATAAAAATCTGTAACAGTAGCAACACTATACACTGTGTTGCTACTGTTACAGATTTTTATAAATATGTTACATACTACTGTTACAGATTTTTTTAACTGTGGTTAAATATTTTTGAACCGTTAATTAAACTCTTACATGTTATTAATCTGAAGCGGTGAGTACTGCCCTCGCTCAATTGTTTACTGTCCCATTCCATTTAAAGTTTGCGTTTTCATTTAAGTGGCATTTTTACTAGGTGTACATATACTAAAAAAATTCAAAAAAACCTTTAAAAATTACAAAATAACTTAAACTAAAAAAAAGCAGACTTCAAAAACGAACTTCTTCGTGTTGCAAAGAGAGGCCAAAAATAATAAATATTTACATTAACTCTACTATAACAGCAAACTGATATCTATGCCTTCCAAAAAAAACTCGTATTATAAACAATCAAATTGTGAATAATTTTGAAGTTAATTGACTTTGGAAGAAAAATAGTAAATAAAGTAAAAATGACAGTTAAGTTTATCAATAGAATATTTAATTTAGCTACTCCTTACGTTCCACTCTGTTAATTACGTTGGGCTCTGAGTTAAATTGTAAAAGTCTTTTGAAGTCAGTTTTGAAGCATTGAAAAATAAAATTTTAGTTTTTAGAATTTGTTTTTTTTCCTTTGTCGATACATGTTTGCTATATTTTAACTAAGAATTATTATTATAGCCTATTTCTAAATATTTTTTTAAAAATAATTGCAATATTTTTTAAAAATAATTGCAATATTTTTTAAAAATAATTGCAATATTTTAAAAAAAAAATAATTGCAAATTTGCAATATAATATAAACAATATATAAGGTTCACTATTTTTGCTTAATTAAACTCCTCGATGGAATAGAATGATTTCGCCGTCTAAAGAATTTCTTTATGAATATCAAGAAGTTCACCAATATCGTTGGATATTAATTCGTAGTATGTTAACAAAATCTTTCCTGTCAAACCCAAGCAAGAATAGAGATAACGATTGACAAAACAATCAATTGTGACAAATATATAACCAGCTCAACAATTTGCAAAACAACACGCCGTAATTTGGCATAAATTACGAGAAAACAATTCAAACAATAAAACCTGGATGCGAAAGTCTTCCATAGAGCTCATAATAATGAGTGTATTGTTTCGTGTTATTTTTTACCAAAGTCCCTTTGTGTTTACAAGCACTGTGGTTGAATGCGTATACTTTTAAATATTCCTTTTCATTCGCCCACTCGTTTCCAGAATGCGGTGTTTGTTTACCAAGATAAAATAAATATTGTACGTCATGACAATAAAAATGAAACTGATTCGTTCGAGTGTTGAATTGAACGATAAAAAGCAAATAAATTTAAACGAAGATTATAAGCTTTAGATACATATATTTTGAATTTAGGTTTTTAATAATTAATTATAGAGATGAACGCATTACATGTGACGTTCATACAAAATTATTAATAGTTTACAGTTGTGCTTGCGACTTCGCATGCATCACTGGTTAAGAAAGGTATGCCCAGAAGCTGTGGCCTAAATCAGGCCTACACGCGACCGCGATTGGAAAACTGCCGCCAGTCGTGTTTTGCTAGCGGCGGTTCAACATCTTTAGAAACATTATCAAAATGTCGAGTTCTTTAGTGTTTTGAAATGTAAAAATAATGGCATGAACAAAAACTGTAAAAAATTTATATCATGTATAATTGGGAGATATAAGATATCATAGGGTTATCAATTTTTACAAATTTCTGTTAGTTGATCTAATTGTTAATTACATTACGAGTGTTAGGGCCGTGCAAAACGGTGTGGTTTACGGACTAATATAGATATTATCGCTTGAAACGAGTACATGTACAATTGAATGTCATTTCAATTTTTTTTTAAGTTCAAACTATTGTTTTTTCAGGATCCCAATAAACTCAAAATTAAGAAATAAACAGGACAGGAAAAAATGGTTCCCTGCGAAATATAATATATTCATTTTGCATAGTTCATTTCGAAAAAAAGTGTTTCCAGTTTACAAATAAAAACTGACTTTCTTCTTGGACTGTATTTATGTTAACTATTTAAGTAATATTTGGTCCGGTAAGTTTAATAATAATTTCATATTTATAATGCGACTCATCTAATTTCATCGTCATATACGTATACCAGAAAATTCATATTTATTTTATTTTAGGTACCTATTTTTCGCAACAGTGTAATTGAATATTTTGACGAAATGGATTATTATAATAATTAGGTGAAGTGAAAGTTTTTTTAAATTTATTTTATTTGAAAGTCGCATTAGAGGCTAAATACTGTTTTCTACATAGTCATGATATATTACTTATTGTCTTAAATTGTATTTTAATGAAATATTTTATTTATAGCCATCTATTGGTATTGGTGTTACACCACAATTTCTTGCACTCAACCTTCAATATTTTCTCTTGAACCCTCAATTTCAGACATTCATAACACCATAAACCAATGGAAAAGCGATTTCTTTTTTACATACAATAAGTTCATTAGTCATATTTATAAACGTACTATTCTTTGTTAACAAACTAGATAAGATTATTTTGGTATGTATTATTAAATTTTAAGCTGCCAAACAAAAAAAATAACAGAAGGAGAAATTTTAATGCTGATTTACGTACTATATACTCCTTGTTTTTTTTTTTAATTCTGCGGGATACTACATCTTCATACATTACTACTACTATACTCCCAGTGTAACAAAGATAAATAAAATAAGTGACAGAAATATTGCGTTGATAAAAATTTAAAAATTAGAGAAAAAGCATCTCCAAAAGAAAGGAGATGTTATCGGAAATATATCTAATATGAATTACATTTTATACTCTTTATTATATTGCTTGTGTATGGCATTTATCTCAAATTTAATCTCATATTGATTTTGTCTAAAATACTAGTTCCAGGAAAAAATTAATAGCTCAATTTTCCCAAATACACAATTTTCTAGCTAAAATTAAAGATCATTTGCCAAATATGTTTGTATAAATTACTATTATATTAATAAGCTTACAAACCAGACTTAAAATCATTATTTAAGCACTGCTTTCGAAATTAAAATTATTACTTGGTATTTTTAGATATCAACAGCTTGTTCTTAACCCAGATATAGCTTTCATAGAAGTTCGTTTATAAGTCCAGTTTGCGCAGGTAAATTTACGACTAAATATATTCCGAATTATTGATATTTATGTATTGGTAATGTTTTATAGACTGCATCGCTTTGGCAGTTGCTTTTTTATAAAGCATAAGTTTAGTCTTGCATGAGTAGCGGTGACCAATTTAAAAATTTAGTCGACACTCGAATTTGCGTTAAATACGTTTCGTAATATATGTCTCCTTAATTATATGATCCGCGGCATACAAAACCACTAACGACGTACCGATACTGCTTTTTATTAATATACATCCAGATTTCACCTCTGACAAGGCCCACTCACCAATTTACGGCCTGGTTAAAATCTTCATTGCGCTATTTAAAATACACATACTGCCATCTATTGGTGTACATAGGTTTATTGGAAATTTGTGTAATTTTTACACATCGAGTAGCTAGGCATTTCTTTGCTCGATATGGCAAATTAGTGTTCGGCATGCCAAATTCGTGTACCTTCTGACTAAGTGAACCAATTCCAAAACAAAGTAATAATTAAATGTTACTACAAGTTAACTCTTCGTTTTTTTCTGAACACTCAATGCAAAGTAAGTACATACAAGATAAACAAACAAATAAATGAATATACTAAACACGATCTCAATGCATTCTGTCACTTATTTCAAATTCATTCAAAATCAGTCAACAAAATCACCGTCAAGTATGATGAGTGATAATTACTTTTCAATCGTATTCTGTTCAGGAGCAAAGTAGTTTCAAATTTATAAGTATTTTACCATCTATATAACTGGTAGTATTCTCAAGAGCTAATGATAATACAATTTAGGGCATAAACTCGCAAAATATTTTATATTTATTTGGATATTTTAACTAAGAAAAGTTTTTAATCGGATGGTTGATAAAAAAATTTGCATTTATTTGATAAATTTAAACGTTGTTGTAATAATATGATAACTACTTAATATTTTATGAAATAATTTATTAAAGTATTGGAAAAGTTGTAAATGCTATATAGTGCTATATATCTTTTAAATTCATTTTAATTTTATTATATAATGAATATATTTGGCGTTAATTTTGTAGAAATTCGTTATTCACAATTAAATAATACTACATCACCTAGTTTCATTTAATTGTTTTCATTATATAATTTCATAAGTTGGTGGCTTTAATTTTTTACATATACATTATTATGCTTATAAAGTCAGTATTTAATAGAGAATGAGTTTTAATAAAAAAAAAGAGTGGCTGTGCTCGCACTTATTTTTTTCAAATAAAAAGAAAATGGATCAATAAATAGACTAACATAATATACATTTATGACGGTTGTTGTTTCCGTAACTGACGAAATGTCATTACCAAATTACAAAAATTAAATGACGCTTCAAATTATTTCTATATTAATATTCCTACACAGATTTATTATGGAAAAAATAGTTATAGCAATTATTAAAATACGTACTGATGCATATCCATGCATACCACGTTGGTAACTTGTGACGATTCCATGTATTTAATCACTTGCTGATAAAACGAATATTTTTTCATTACAAGATAAGTCGCAGATTGTCGGTATGTGACTTGGTTTGGGACTCTTTTGTTTTGTTAATTACTAATGCTACTTTGCAGGGAGATTTTCCTAGTGATTTTCGTGTGAATTAAGATAGTAATGGTACGGTAAGATAGGAATGTGCTTTAAAAAAATTAAATTCGTTTTTTTAACGCTCCCAGTGTATTTTTCAATACCTTGAATTTGATACTATACTCAATATTTAAAAAAAGCAAAATTTAATTTTTTTCTAAATGTATTTATGATTGATTTTTATCGTTATAAATCTGAGCGATATATCAAATAGAACGTATGTGTTTGGCATAACATAATTTTTTAGCAACAAAGGTATTATCAGCACAAATACTTCAGCCTATCGCCCCTATTCTCGGCAAGAGTAGAAGTCAGTCTATACTATATTTGCATATGATTAGCTACAAATCATTCTTTGATTTTACCACATTTCTTAGTTAATAGTCGTTATCGATACTTCAATGTTTTAACTGGTGCTACTCTCATCATTTCCAAAAGTGAATTCCTATTTATCATTTCCAAAAATTTTCCAAAAATGGGTGTTAAATCCCAAAATTTATCAAAATATTTACATTCATTCATGTAAAATTGTAAATTGTAAAATTTGACATACTCTTGTCAAAGTGCATGTGGACACTTCCATAAATATGTTACATTTAAATTTTGTAAATATGTTTTGTGAAAACTGTGAATGTAAGATATAATTACGATGTGGAACCCCCACATCGGATTAGTGTATAATTTTAATATTGTTTCATACTTGCTAGATCAACACTGAGGCAAGTAATGCTCAGCATCTTTGGCGATAATATTACATTATAATATTTTATCTTACGTAAACTATAGAAAATAAATAGCCATTTGTCATTAGATATCACCTTAATATATAGATGAAACCACAATACAATTCTCACATATAAGCAAAAAATTGGTTGTGAAAGGAACGGAACAAGTTATTGTTAAAAAAATTAAATCAATTTTTTCATGGAAATAATTTAAATTACTTCAATAAAATGTAAAGGCGTAAAAATAATCACAGAAAGATCATGCATTATGTATATACACACACACATATATGTATGTGTGTATATATATATATATATATATATATATATATATATATATTTAAAAATTAATTAAAACCAAAAAAATTGTTTGGTAAAAACGGCATCTTTCAACAGTCACACAAACCATCACACGGTATAATACACATAACGTTGTTATTCTCCACTAAATAGCAGGAAATATTTTATTTCTAGTTATAATTTTTTTGAAGAATTCTAACAATTAATAATATTTTTAATTTTACAGGTTATTAAGTAATTAATTATTATCATTGCAATCGAATACAGTTTTGAAATCTTTAAGAATTTTGTGGAATTTTTTTAATGGTAATAATATTTGGGAATATTCAATTTTAAATTCAAATATGGTGTAATTATCTGAGCTGGAAATTCCTTATAAACTCGAATTATTTATATTCTAGATAGTGTTAAATAGTCAATTAAGGGGGGATCCTGTAAAAGTCTGATAAACTTTATGAATTATTTGTCATTACATATGAGATTATCGTGTTATATCGATTCTTCTGATTTTATTTTTCCAAATAGTTAAATAAAATGCTAAATGTTGTTGAAAACAATTTTTATTTTCTAAAAAGTAATTATTTTTGTTATTAATTTGCATTTTTGCGTACTTTATTTCCATTTCTAATAATAATTTGACCACTCCTTTCTATCGAACTCAAGAGTGCCTCAGATGAAACAAGTTTGAAGATATAGAACTGCTTAACTTTTGTTGCGTAAAGAGCGAGCGAAATTACTGATTGAAATTAATTTTCTGAAATTTCCATCTTACGCATTCTACATCATAAAACAAATTTAATTGTGTTATCCTATCAATAGAATACAATAAGTTTGCGTTATATAAATTAACCCTTAATTCACATAGTAAAAAGGACATAGGTAAGCTGCAGGAGAAAAACTATAGCTTAAAACTTATTGATTCGTGGAACTTTTCGGTAAAGAGGAATACTCTCTATATATTTTTATGTTACGAAAAGTTTTCGCCGGTTATCAGACCAGCGTTATTTGATGTCACAGAAAGTCGTAAATACCTACCCCAATATTCATTTTCAAATTCATAAACGATATTGAACTTCAATTTGAGATATTTTGATGGATACTTGTGGAGTTATACTGATATTATTTTGATACTAATCTAATATTTATCTTTACGAAATAATATTTCCACCCTTGCTGAACATTGCACGCTTCTCTTTGAATTATGCCTTTTAATAGGAAACAATACCGGGCTATAAGATATTAATTATAATAGGACCGTTCTAGAAATTAATATTACTACCAATTTTTAGTTTAGGGACTCTATGAATATCCTAGAATGAATCTATAACCGTGATAATGTGTTTTAATTTTTATTTCGAGAAATTAAAGTTTTTTAATAAGACAAGAAATTAATTTATAATTTTTTAAATTATCGGGAACTGATTTGAATACAGATTTTAGTACGAGATATTTTCATTTTCCAACATTTTACTTTCACAAATCTAATAAACCATGTTGGTAACTTGTGACGATTCCATGTTTTTAATCATTTGCTGATAAAACGAAGATTTTTTCATCACCAGATAAGTAGCAGATTGTGTGTAGTAAATGACATCAACACCATTGCGGAGATCTTAAGTGGGATGTGAAATTTGGGGTTCAGATTTTATTTGCAGCTGGACTTTTTGTATAAAGGAGTAACAAGAAATCAGAAAGATTGATTTTGTGCTATATGATTGTAATGATTCCCAACACGTGGCATCAATTCGCTTCCTATTCACGACATTCAGTATATAGTTTGAGTTTCCCATAAAATCAAGAACAGCCAGATTTTTATTTTCAAATGATTTCTTCCGAACATATTAAAGTTCCTTTCTTAATTTTATAGCATAGATAATTTTTTCAAAAATTATAATTATTAATTAAACATTTTAGAAAAAGCCCTGAAAATACATTTTATTCTTCATAAACCGTGTTTCAGAAATATGTCTTCTAAAAATAAATTACGACAAAAATTATTCATGACAATTAATTCACGATAAAAAAATCACAGTGGTACGATGTCGTCGTCAATTTGATAATTAAACCAAGAAATATAACTTATATTTCTCAATCGAATGGTCAACAAAATTATTTATTTTTATTTGATAAAAATTGTAATAGAATTGTAATTATATATTTTTTATAAAATGTCATATTGGTAAAGGTATGGTAAAAGTTGTAAAAGCATTATGAATACTTTTTCATTCATTTTAATTTTATTAAATACTCCCCTTCCCCTTCCCCTTCCCCTTCCCCTTCCCCTTCCCCTTCCCCTTCCCGTTCCCCTTCCCCTTCCCCTTCCCCTTCCCCTTCCCCTTCCCCTTCCCCTTCCCCTTCCCCTTCCCCTTCCCCTTCCCCTTCCCCTTCCCCTTCCCCTTCCCCTTCCCCTTCCCCTTCCCCTTCCCCTTCCCCTTCCCCTTCCCCTTCCCCTTCCCCTTCCCCTTCCCCTTCCCCTTCCCCTTCCCCTTCCCCTTCCCCTTCCCCTTCCCCTTCCCCTTCCCCTTCCCCTTCCCCTTCCCCTTCCCCTTCCCCTTCCCCTTCCCCTTCCCCTTCCCCTTCCCCTTCCCCTTCCCCTTCCCCTTCCCCTTCCCCTTCCCCTTCCCCTTCCCCTTCCCCTTCCCCTTCCCCTTCCCCTTCCCCTTCCCCTTCCCCTTCCCCTTCCCCTTCCCCTTCCCCTTCCCCTTCCCCTTCCCCTTCCCCTTCTTAAAGTGATTGCAGATAATTTATTGCGCATACATATTATATCAATATGTACTTCACCTTCACCGTTACGATTGTATAGCCAATAAACGGCATACGTATTGCTATAATATATATGTGCAATTATCTTGTGCCAAACTAGTCTCTAGTATCAATACCACTAGTTTCTCAATTTTATTAGTGGGATTTAACATTTTCGGAAATAAAAATTCAAATTTTATTCTGGTACAAAGAAACTGGTATCAATGTAAAAACTTGTAAAATTGTTGAGATCTTTACGGGTATTAAATAACACATTTCATGTCCCTTTACATAAAGAAAATAAGTCAACGATAATGGAGCTTAGAGACATTCATTGTTTGTTTTCTACTTAGTGAATTATAATAGTAATTCTATTTTTATTTACCGTAAAGATGTTTAAAGGGACCAATGTACGTTACAAAAGACAAGCGGTTTAGTTAAAGGATGCTCTTAAATCGCCTTGTTTTCCTTTAAATTTATTTTTATCAGTCGTTAGATGCTGTCATTAACGTCTTGGAAAATTGTAGGAAAAGAGCAAGTAAAAATATGTTTTAGATCGTTCGCAACATTTCATATTTTTGTGAAGAGCGAATATCGTGCGAAGGTATAAGGGTATAAGTCAGAGTAGAATTATTTTTATTGTATAAATAAATGTATATTTACATTTCGAGTATTATTGTTATATCACCACAATTGCAATCAATTTATAATATAGAATATGCTTGATGAATATTGGGTATTTATAATAAAAATGTCATATCTCATTATTAGGAGAAAATTCTCAAAATATTATCTTTTAATAACAAGATTTTGGCACATTCCAATCATCTAATATTCTAGGTGATAAAAGTTTACGAAGAGACACGTTGATTAAGGCTTGGCTAGGAAAACATATTATTTAAATTAATAATAATGTTGTTACTTAAAGAACGTGAACATGTAATAGATTTAAAAATAATTACGATTTATTGTGTACGGGTGAATTAACAGCATTGGATTCATGCGTCATTTGCCTACAACTTGGGGGCTTTACGAGATATTCCTTTATGATCTTTACTATTTTATATCCGAGTTCGATGTTATTTATGCGTATTGATTTGCAATCAGTTTGGAAGATTATTATTGCAACGTCGCCCATCGGAAATTTGCAATGATTCTGAATAGTGCAGCCATATTTAGACATAAAGTCTCCTTGCTCTTTTTGCAGATATTGACAAAGCGAACGATCAAGTTAGTTGCTATAGCTAAATTCCCAAAATCTATTTTTGTAGGCCAAGAAGTCTGTTTTGGAAATTTCAGTTTATTACATGTTTTTTACTTGCTTCATTAGAAAATAATTAAAGTTATTGTGGATACTTTTTTACTGTTATGGTGGCCATTTTTCGTTGAAGTTGAATGTCTATTTTTTTCTCTTTACAATCATTACTTTATTCCTTCCACCAGTTCAGTGAGATTACATTTGAATGTTTTGTAGACTGTTGGAAGAAGTGTTTATTTTGTGAAGTATTGGTAATCCAATGGTGTATATTTTATTGCGTTAGTAACTATATAATATCAAATGCTAATTTTTTAATTTAATTTTATTTTTTTACATGTTTCTTTCAAGTAGGATTATTAAAGTCTCCTTTGACATGTCACGATTTAACTTCTAATTATTATGAACAAATATCCTTATTATCTACACGTACATCTACAATCAATCAGTCCCACTTGATGAGGGTTAGAATATGTATTAGACCCTATAATGGCCTCCACACATTTTTATCTTGAACATAATCCCTGATGCTATAATAAGCCTTCAAAATAAGCATGTGTTTAATATGCGTTTTAAATTTTGCTATTGGAAGGTTTATTCTGTTAAAGAACGAACACCATTGCCCAGGACAAACTTATTAGTAATTTGTAATCTAAATTTAATGTTATGAATTTTATTTTTATTACTCGTACTAAGAATATAGATATCCGACCCCTTAACAAATAAATTTAAGTTCTTTTTAACATACAATAGGTTTTCATAATAGGTTTTCATAACGACGGCAAGGTCAGAATATCTGCCTCTTTTTTTTTAATATAAATAAAAGGTAAATCTGGTATCAAGTTCATATGAATATATTTTTTATTTCGTTTACTATTTAGATAAATATGTAAATACATACGAAATTCATCATTTGAAATTCATTTGAAATGTGTAGAATTAATTCGACTAAATTTAATAACGTCTGTCATATATTCATTGTTAAATAGCAAATATATTAATTATTTCTATAAATGATTTAACTTATTTTTTTTACATAACTTCGAAGAATTTTTATACACTTTCAAAATAATTAGGAATTTGATGAATGTCAGTGTTTTCAGAATGACTGTCGTATACGCAGGATTTCATATGTACGTTCATAGAGGAAATTTATAATCCTTTGATCATCAGTATTATAAATAGGGTCCTCAATGTCCTCAAAGCCTTAAATATGACATTGCCCCACTTATGTTTGCATAAAAGTTAGTGCATGATTTTTCTCAGCCAATTAACATTCCAACAGAGTAACGATTTTTCATAACGTTTTATTGAAAATATTACTCAAACAATAAAAACTTTATAAATAACTTATTATAATTATAAAGAAAAAAGTTATTAAAATATTATATTGAAATTATATTCCTCTAGCAAAAAACGACAAAAGTTCCGCAAGTCCTTCCTCAAAAAAAACAAATTACAAATGAGCATGCACGAGATATTCTGTAGGGGTATACATTTATGTGAAATCATTAATGGATAAACATATTTCAAATGATGAATTTAAATGAACTATATGAAAATCTTAATTCCGCCATAGGAATGAAATGGCTCAACTGATTTTAATAACTAAACTACCGTTAAAATCCGAATATTATTCAGAGTAACATAAGCTGCAACGCAATATAAGGTTAGTACTAAATCAAAACGATAATATGATTTAAATCTACAAAATTTTATTGCAAAACGGCTGCACAGATTAAATTTATAAGAAAATTACCTGTGTAGAGTGCAATATGCTGTGCTTGAGAATCTTAACCAGCCTGCTACAAGCCAGGCTGCCCAATTGTGGTGCCAATATTAATCGATATATCGATATCGGATACAACCGCATAAACACATTTCAAATGATGGATTTCGTATGTATTTAAATATTTATCTATTTTGCGTAGATATTCTAAAGAATTAAGTTCGGAATAATAGGATCAAAATAATTAAAGCTAACGAATATGCAGAGTACAATATATAAAATATAAAGGATGGGGATCGCATCGCCCCTACATATTAATTAAATGATAGTATGAAATATATATATATATATATATATATATATATATATATATATATATATATATATATATTTATATATATATATATATATATATATATATATATATTTATTTATTTATGTAAACATACTCTATAGACTATAATGGATAGCTGTAATCAGTAATGACAATAAACTGGTACTGAAGTCAGGAGAACTTCCTGATAGAATAATTTCGTGAAATGAAGATAGTTTCTCACAACAATAGCTGCATTCAATAAAGCTTGTAAACCGTTTAATGGCTTCTTATGGTACTTTAGATGAAATGAAATATGTTTTTGTTAAACAAAATATTAAATTAATTTTTTTTAAGAAAATACATGTTCTAATTTAATTCTCAAAAAAAAATTAAGTTAGTTCTATGTAAGTGCTAAGTTTGGGATAAATATTAAACTCTCAATTGCTGCTAAGCAAATGTTAGCAAGACTCAAAAGCAAAACCGCTAGTCTTAAATAATTTTAGCAATAAAATACAGAACAACTTATACCCTTGTAACTCTCATCAGTATTTATTCAATTCGACAAGACGTTGGTGTAATAAACAATCAAGTTCTTCATCGTTCGATGATATTTAATTTAATGAAAATATATATAGGATATGAAAAAATATTTTTCATGATGAATTGATATAACCATTTCTAAAATAGTTTTTTTATCTTTCTTTTTGGATTTAATATTATTCCCCAACATTTAACTTTAATAATCTAAAAGTTAAAAAGTTACAAATGTCCTAAAAAAACATAACATCTTGTGACCGTAATGAAAGAAATATGGCCCCAATATTGAAAATACGATATTTAAAATATCATAACAATTACTTTATTCGTTTATTCTAGATATTGCTTGAATAGGAGGTAAAGATTACTTCAAGGAATAATTTGGACTATTTAGTCCATCAATGCGCTTAGCAACTAACGACGTAAGAAGATAATGAGACTATAAGTGTGAGATTTGTTTTGGTCTGACTGTCTATTTTTTAATAAATTTATATGATTATAATATTATAATAAGTAATTGAAAATAAAATTTTTATACGTTTTACTTTTTAGGGTTCCGTAACTCTAGGTCGAAAAATGGAATTCATATAATTTTTTAAGTCTGTCTATCCCCCTGTCTGACGTTCTTTTCACTTGAGTCTAATCTTCATGCTATTCACTTGAGTCAACTACATTCATTCACTTGAGTCAACTACATAAAAATAAAAAAAGCTATTATTTTTACTTATGTATCCCCTCAAATTCGGGGATGAAAAATATTTGTTTTGCGGACCCCGTTGCGCAGGATATTGTTGAAAAGGTCTTTCAAAATTCAGTGAAAAATGTTGATGTTTGTTTATGGTATTTTCTTGGCAAGATATTAGTTTCTAAATTATGAAAAGTGCTACGTCTCCGAATCTTATAAAATATGACAGCGGTGACGCTTTGGTGGAAAATTAGTTTCATTGACTTGTTTTAATAAATTAAAAATATGTAGGTAATCGAATAATTTGTCTAACGGCTCTCATATGCTAATAATACATTTACAAAGCAAAACACAATATTAATTTGTATGAAAGTTTAATAAAATTGCTGTGTTGATGGGTAAGAAAATATGGGTAATATGACTGCTTCTCAAAAATGGAATGATACCAAGAAACAATGATATATGATTCAATGAAAATTACTATAAAATATTTGTTGAAACAAAAAATATAGAATAAGGTTACAGAAACAAAATGAAATATAATTTTTTCAGAGAATTTTTTAAGGTTTTTACATAATTTATGCATAAAAGTCGTACAAACTCGTTTTATTTGGAAACCATTCAATTGTAATACGACAAAACAACAATAAACAGAGTATCCTGCGAGTGAATGCAGCTAAACATTTATAAAATGAAGTTGAAAAGATGAAGTATAATTAAAAGAACTAAGAAAAAATTGTTGCAAACAGTAAGTTATTAAAATATTTAATGTTCAAGCATAATTAATAATAATATACGCATAACAACTGCATAAATATGTATTGTTTAAAACCCATTCGATTTCAATACGACTAACTCTTTGGCGACATGCATAGACAAAATAAAAATAATAAAAGTATTGAATATATAAACTATCTTGTAAAGGAAGGCCGCTCAATGTTAATGAAAGGAAGTAGAAAAAGGCGTAAAGACGCAACTCTTTCAGTTTATACCTGATACCTCGAAGGAAACAAGGGGAGATAACAGAAAAGAATAAAATATTCGAGTGAAACTGGCATTACAATGGTTTCTTGTACATCTCAGATTAAATTTTGACATATTATTTATTACTCTAAACTCAAAACGCAATAGCTCAAAATTAAAAAAAGAATTATAAACGAAGGCAGGCAGCAATACTATATAGGATCTGATGCACATATAACAGAGCAGGTAAATATCATGCGTTTATAAAATAAAGCTGTCCAAGAGAAAGATCCCTTTCCCATTTTCTACTTACTTTCATACGAAAAAAACATAGAGTGGGAAGGGGCAAAAATATTGATTGTATGATACATGAAAATGTATGATACATTTTATAGACTTTTCTCCATACCAAATTGTTAAGCTTTTTAATTATAAAATTTGCCACTGCGGGTAAATATTTATTTCCGTGAATACTTGGAATGAAACGTTTCGATTTACATAAATTCTTTAATTTATTAAAAAAAATTGGTGGGAACGAAAAAATTATTAATATAATGAAAAAAATTAATACACAAATCACTTAATATTTTTATTATAAAATTTCCCGCTGAGGCGTGATATTTATTTCCATGCACAATAGAAATTAAATGTTTCAATTTAACTGCTTCCGCAATTTAAATTAAGAAAGAAACATTGAACACGAAGGAGAAAACTATTAATTTTTCACAAATAGTTTAGCTTTCAGATTATAACATATGCTATTGGCGGAAAATATTTATTTCCATAAATACCCAGAATGAAACAATTCCATTTATGCAGCTGCCGTGATTTAAGTTCAAAATAAAATAATGAATGGCAAGGAGAAAATTTTCACACAAATCAAATAAATACAGATTTCCCTACCCTAATTAGTTCAGATTTCTAGTGATAATATTTATAACTGAAGATAAATGATTATACCCATGCATACTCGGAATAAAACATCTAAATTTAGGCAATTTCCGCGACCTATATTAGGAAAAACATGGGGTGGGGAGTTGAGAAATATTAATTGTCCCATAATTCATAAAGGGTTTCTCACAACAAATAGTTTAATTTTTTAATATAATATTTGCCACTTACGATAAATATATGTTTCTAGGAATAATCTTAATGAAACGGATATTACATAAAATAGAAGGTTAAGTTTTCACTTCAAACAATTTAATTTTGAAACGAAATCATAACCTTATATTTTGTATAATATTCATTTAAATTCAGATTTCAGCAACACAATTGTATTTTTATGTCTCAGGTACACTCTTTTTACTTGCTTTGTTAGGTAAAATAGTTTAGAAACAAGCAATCTAGTTTTGCAAGTTTTGTGATCATAATAACAATATTTTGTCACGTTGAACCAAATTAAAACAATTTATTAATTTAGTCCGTTTAAAAACGTCAATGCTCCACATGTTTGCGGTTTTTTAACTTTGCTCTCCACATGTTAAAAATAATCTGTCCAATTTTAATTATATGTACCCAATTTATGCAATTTGGTTCCTTAATTTAGAACCTAGTTCTCTGAAAATCCATTCACTAGGTCTATAATTTATTACTTAAAAAAAGATGCAGAGGGCATATAAAGAAGAAAAATCGGTTTTATATTATTACCGTTAACTGTTGACAAATGAGGAAAAGTGATCTATTATAACAGATATAGATCATGACTAGTTGGTAACATTTTTTACCTTCATAAATCCATTAAATGCTTTTTGAAATCTTAAAATAAAATTATAAATTTTATTGTGAATATTTTTTAATTTTAATATTAATGTCGTAAGAAAAATTAAACATATCTTATTAATACCCTTCGTTATAGAATCGGTATCTAGACAATACTAACAAGGCATGTGTTATTCCTTTTATACTCATCTCATATGTCGACATCATCATGATAATTTAAAAAGACAAAAGGAAATTCTTTTTTATTGAGCGCAGAGCAGAGAGAAATTTTGAATTAATACCAGAGACTATTGATTCGTAAATAATCGTTATTATACTTCTGTTATTAGACCAATTTCGATAACGGGAATGAAAACACAGAACGAATACTTTATGTTTTAGGAATAAGTTAATACAAATTTTGGATCTACCCTTCTTTATGTTCTTTGAAATAATTTCATTTACTCCATTGTTAGCCTCTAGTAAAATGAAAAAGTAACGATTTTTGATCATCAGCTTTGTCGGTCCAACCAATATTTGGCTGGTTATTTGGGTACTGCTCAAAAACGAAGCATGAAGTTTCATTTCAAAATGCTTAGTTATTCAGCACATTTACTAGTCAACCCTGACATTTTCCATGCTAACGCCTATAACTACCATATAATATATTTACAAAAATTTTATTTTCGGTAGTATAAAAACAATGAAAAATATGAAATATTGAATCCAATAACACGCTGCATTGGCCGCAAATAAGGAGGTAAACCGATTTTATTTGGATGTAAAAGAAATGTTCAAATTTGTGATTTAAGTTGACACTAATTCATTCGGAAGAATAGCTGAAATTTTGCAAGCTGATATGTCGACAAAGGGGAGGTAAATTTTATATTTATGTGATATCCATCATGTCAGATTCGATGGAGTTTAATACGAGTACATTGTGTACTTCAAACATAACTTTCGTTGCCTCAGTAAAAGTAAGTGAAGAATGCGAGAAAATAAAATTAATTTTAAGTAGCAGTTGCATTGCTTTCCATGTTATTTTTTTAATTTATCTTGCTGAAAAATTATCTAAATATGAAGAACTGCATATTTATCTAGAATATCTTATTGTTTGTAATCTATATAATTCGTTACTCAGGTTTACAACTGCAAGGGAAAAATAGAACAATGCTTTTCTTTCGTTAAATTGTCTATATATAAAGGCAATGAGCATGTTCACAGTAAATTTCACTCAGTATGAATGCCACTAATAATATACAATAGTAATTACCTTAGTATCTTGGGTTGATGATAATGCATGCAACTTTTGAGGCGCAGCACACCGCAAGATCCCGGAGTTTGATTCCTGGTCACTTATTGAGCAAAAGTGGTTAGGAATCAAACCCGGCTGGAAGTGCTGGATTAGGATTGAATCAGACCTGTGATAGCAGCACCACTAGGGAAATAGCTATGCACTGTGATCGCCAATTAACTTGCCCTGCTGGGCGTTTACGGGCATTAATTCCAATGATACTTGCATTAAAGAAGTCTATGTCAAACTATAGACTGATGCAGGTTGAATTGATTACTATTCAGAAGAAATTTTAATTTTAGGACTAAGCTAATATCAGTTGTCACTTCTGGACAAATCTTGTTCATTGCCAGTGGATGAGTAAGTAAAAATGCATTAATTTGTCTATTTAGGAAGCTAAAAGTAAAAGCAAAACTGTCTCCCATCTAACTACATAAATATTTTTTATACCTTGGTCATATGATGAGAAGAAGGCAGTCTAGAAAATATGTTCATAATAGGCAAAATAACTAGAAAAAGACAATGAGGCTGCTTTCCGTCTATAAAATTTTTTTTATGTCAAATTTACGTGGGTACGTTTTTTTAACATTTTTTAATAACTTCTTTTTGTAATCATTAATTTACTCAAAACGAAAAGGCGAAGTTTTTCGACGATAACCAAATATTTTAAAAATTTCTTTCATCATCATCGTCAGCCTGTACTTATCCACTGACGCTCATAGCCATTTCTCAACACGAGCCTGATACTATCTTCTGCCTTCCATATCCAGCCGTTTCCCGGTGCCTTTTTTACGATGATTTATTTTTTGGTTAATAAAATATAGTTGTTTATCGATTATTTGTTAAATGATGTTAACGACAAGTTTCTTGGAAACTTGTCGTTAACATCATTTAATGAGATTTTATTAAATATTTTATTTCAAATATTAAATATGATTAATTGCATCAGTTATCATAATGAACAAGGATAATAATGATCCAATGGTATTAATAATGTTTCAGTAATATACTTTGGCAATATTACTAATAATTATGACCAGTAAGTTTGATTTTACAGTTTTTTAATACGTAATAATAAACTTTTCATCATTATAATAATACTATATTTTCTCGCTTACATATCCCATAGCATAATTAATAAATTTTATTTAAATTACCCAATTAAAATAAGCACAACTTTAAAATTTAAAAGAATTACAAATAAAGTTGAAATTAAAGAAGATATTTTACGAATAAGGTTGAAGTCAAAATATATTGAACCATAACTAATTATATTTTTACTTCAACTTTATTCATAACGAGTCGAATTTATTGTTGCCATTGCTATTTATTCCTTTCTGATAATAATAAGTTATCCTAAAGGTGATAAGTTATGTAATCACAGGCAACAGATATAAATTGACATACACATTGCTACCAATATGACCTAAAGTAATAAAACCGAAATTTTAAGTTATGAGATAATAACACTGAAAGCGCAGTGTTTATTTTAGTTCGGTTAAAGTTTAGTTTTGTCTTAGAGAACCCTTTTCCCTTAAGAGGCTTTCGTGTACACATGTACATTATACTTTAAATTTGTTAGGTTATTACGTTCACATTAGGTATATTGACTTTACTGAGTCAAGACGCCAGTTAAATAAGAAACTTTAACATTTGTTTCTAAAGTGTAGTTTACATTTTAGTTTCAAAGTATTTTTTTTGTCAGCTAATATTTTTATTATCAGAACGTATACGTGATTTTTGTAATGCTTACGCAAATATAATGGCAAATATAACTTTAATCTTAATATTTTTGATATGAGTAGACCCAAATTAGGTGTCACTATTTGCCTAATACAAACATTTCATAGGCATGATGTAATTTGCCTATATCAATAAACTGCTTTTTTCATTATTTTTCGTACGATGGTAAGAATTCTATCTGTTCTAGTGAATTTTCCAGCAAAACGCGTGTTAATAATTTTTATAGTAAAGACTTATATAATTTTAGATTTAAGGTCATACTACTTTTTTTTAACCGATGGGTTATCTACAAAAACTAATTGCTATTAACTGAGATGAAAAACATCTGTATCGTTCTTCATAGAGTTTCTGGCAATGTGGCTTAATGTGGACGTAGGCGAGCGGCTTGTGGTCGATGAAAACAATAAGTTTATACCCTTGGAATTTCCTAAAATGTTTAGTCGTCATATATATCGCCAAGAGTTTGTAGTCGTCGGTCCTGTATTTCAGTTGGCGAACGCAAACTTTTAAGTGAAGTATTTGAACCTTTATCACTTTTCGTGGAAATATTGCTGCAGTACGGCGCCGGTTTATAGTTTGAATGTGTCCGTTAATAGGGTAATGAATATGTTGTGCAACACGTGGGCGCGTAAAGTTACCTTTGTTTGCTACCTTTACATCTTTTGAACGTTTAGTCTGCTAACGCACTCCAAACAATATAATTTTGTCTCGCATTTATGCGCAGTGCCGGTATGCATTCAACTTGTAGCAATACGCCGTCGGGTATATTTTCTCGATAGTAATTGACCATATGGAGAAAACTTCGAAGTGCATCGATTATTTTTAGTTTGATGATGGTCTTAATATTTACCTTCCATCGCTTAATTCCAGAAGGGCAGTCCTGGGATAAGCGATATCCGAGAAATGTTACTACCTCTTGCTGAAATTGCATTTGTATAGTTGATAATGATGCCATTTTCTTTTAGCCGCTGGAGAACCGCTTTAAAGTGTTGACGGTGTTCGGTTTCTTGATATCACGAAGAGTCGCCATTGAACTTTTTAGATTCTAAATATATGGAGTAGTGATGACCGGGGTTCTTGTTTCGACGGCATAGATCTGCTGGATCATGCTTTAGAACTATTTTTGATCAGCTTATGGCAATGTGGTGGTAGAAGTCTCATTCGGTAGTGTAAGAACGGTCCAGTTATTTTGATGGTATAATCGAGTCGATGTTTGGGCGTGATGCTGGGGTATTTTGTTAACGCTGGGTTATTTTGTTAATATGTCGTGAGAAGATTATTGTACGTTGATGCTTCTGATTTTTGACATTTTTTGTTGCACTTAGAAGTGCGTTGATTGCGAGGCTCGTACAACTGCCAATTAGGCGTGCAAGTTTCAATTCTTTAGGTCGAAGAAAAAATAGTATATTTTTGAATATGGATCCCTAGGATGGGATTACTGACCGGGGCGACGATGAATCGCCATTTACATAATCGAAGCAGATAGGTTGAATTTAGAACTTTTTACCCGTAGATAGGAATTACGGTGTCGTTCGCGGCGTAGAGTTAGAACGGTAATGTCTGAATTTAAGTCATCCTTCTTCATAGTAGGACGGATATATTGGCACCAGAGTTTACCGAGGTGGTGACGTTATACTTCTTGTTCGTAATGAAAAAGAGGTGTGCTTCTTTTTCCTAGTAGTATGGATATATTGGCACCCTGTCTGCGAGGAAGGTGAGTTTAGAC
Source organism: Druceiella hillmani (assembly GCA_039881145.1). Classification (NCBI taxonomy): domain Eukaryota; kingdom Metazoa; phylum Arthropoda; class Insecta; order Lepidoptera; family Hepialidae; genus Druceiella; species Druceiella hillmani. Next base: position 31,270,460 of record JAYKKI010000018.1, on the reverse strand, counting down.
TTTTTGTTCGTGATGTACAGACGGTACGATGTCTCGTGTGCGCTGGATTCCGCTGCAACCTCTGTTTTTTCAGTATAACTTTTTTGAACTTAATATATGAGCACTTATGTTGGTAATAACAGTGTACTCGTGGAGTTGGAGCTTGTGGTGAAATGTTCGGTAGCGGTAGCTGGGATTCGATCACGGCGACGATTGGTGACAAGCAGCGAAATGATAATTACTTGCGGAACAGCGAAATGGTTAACAGTGCCAGAGTGTAGTTTGCTGTTTTCAGTGTCAAAGTGTAGTTTGATCATCGAACAAAGATCTATGTCTATCATAGTTTAAGCGTTCTTATTGAATTCTTCGATTTATCTATGTTTAAGAGTTCTAATTGAATTCTTCGGATGGTGTTTTTAATACAAATACGTCACCGAACAGAAATTTATCCTCAGAAGTTTAGATGTTTAAATTAATTTCTTAAGCCTTTTTATAAACAAAATTTTTGAACACACAAAATGAGAGACGGCAGCATACAAGAATTGCGACAGAGGGCTGCCAAGGGACGATGAATCGATGAGCGTCCCAGAATAAGTTGGGCGCCGAAAAGCTACAAATAGGCCCGAGCTGAGTGCGTTTCTTCCTATTGCGCATCTACCATCGAAGGACATGGAATTACGCATGCGCCGCACTTCTTGATAACGTACCATGCTTTCGCCGCTCATACAATATTCGTATTTATATAAATATTTACTATTGAATATATTTGGCATTAATTTTGTAGAAATTCATAATTCACAATTAAGTGGTAAAGAACTTAAAAAATGTAGAAATAATACTACATCACGTAGTTTCATTTAATTGTGGATAAATATTTACCTCAATATTAAACTCAGTATTCGAATATTTTAACATAATTGTTAAAAAGGCGGTGACTAAATTAATATTAATAAAATCCATAGAGTCCCAGCTTTTAGCTAATGGTATAATTGTAGCACCCATATTGAAGTTGACATTTTCCATAAAACAGAGTGGTAAAGAAAATAAAAATGATCAAAGTCAAAAAAAATAATAACTAAGTTTATATTAATTTCGAACGTAATAATATTTTTAATTTATTTCATACCGTGATGATGCTTGAATGCCCTAATTATTTAAAGGTTCCTAATCCCTTAAGAGAAAAAATAACCCTTAAATGATATGTGTACCTAACTTGAAACAAGTTTTATTTAAATAAGGTAAAATTTAACCAAATGTATAATTCTTAAAATATGGAGAATATAACAAGAAGAAATACATGTAAAATAAAATATAAAAATTACTCAGAGTAACACACAATTTGTGATTTCGATATTGTAGGAGTAAATCGAGATATTTGAAATAAGATTTTTCATAAAGTAACTCTTCACATCAATTGTTTTCTACGACCGGAATATATATGTTTATTGAGTCAAATTAATTTGTATTGACCATTTACAACCATACTTAATTCCGTAAGAAATTTTAAACGTTAAGATTAGAACGAGCACTTAAAATATAATTCATTATTTTCATTTACATGTGTCTGGTGAAAGTTACAACCAGCTGAGATATTGAATCGTATTTTAGCCCATAAATAAATTTTCACCTATGTAACCGTAAAAGCCACTCTAGCGGTAGATTAAATAAAGATAGAAAGGATATAAGGTAGATTCAATAACATCTTGACTCTCGTAATTATGACATTACATTTCTTTTGTAAAGTCGTAAACCAATATAATGAAATAGTTTAAGGAAAGCTCAGATTTTACTAAATGTTTTTAGAAGTATTGAAAAACTTGATGTTATACTTGCGTGTTAAGCTTATGAGCACATGATACACCGATTTCTATCGCATTTTATTCTTAAATTTAATTTTTATTACATAAAATAATGTGTTGCAATATTTAACAAAAAATATTAACAAAAATTACACATACTATTCACATCCCATATGTACGCGATTTGTGTATGAAGGTTATTCAAATAGCTATATTCGTTCCATCAAAAATACTTTCAAACGTGGGTGTGATGTTCAAGTGTGGGGTTCAATTCAGAAATTCATGTCTTCTGCAATCGAATTCTGCCCGAGTACTTCTGAAATCGAGTGCTGCCCTGGCACTCGATTACAGAAGACACGAAATGGTTCTGCTATGTGATCAATATTTAGAGTCACGCAATTATTTATTTACATGAGTCACGCTACGTGAATAACATTTTACAGTGCATTTTATGGTTCACAAAATGTTGGGATATGCAGTATTAAATGTTGTTTATTCAATTTGATTAAGTATTCAAATTATTGCTTACATTGCATTTATTTCATGTATTTCATTTCCCAGTAATTAAAATGAAAATGACTAGATTAAAGCAACTTAAATATATTGTTTGGTTCAGTCATTCAAGAAGAAAAAAAGACGAATCACTCATGTGTCATTCGACCGTTTTTATATTACAGCCACTTTTGCGGAAAATGTTTCATATAGAAACTTAAATAGTAATAAGGCATTTTAACTTACATATTCCTTAGCAATTAAAACTCAACAATATTTATATTAAAATTTCTGATATATATATATATAGTAAAATAATATTAATATTTGCAAATATTTAATAAACTACTATGTTTATATGGATATAAGTATGTACGGCCTCTCTTAGTTGCAAGTACTCGTATTTAATAGGTTTTCCTCTAACTATATGAAGATTTTGTTTACTATCATTACATGCAAACATGTTGAAATTTTAAAGCAAAATTCTGATTTAATCTTTAAGCAATAGATACTTTTCTCGTTTTATATAATGGATTATTGTACAATTTTTTTCTTAATTCATAAATCATAATTTCTGGGTATGAGCTGAGGAGAAATAAAATAATATTTAACATACCTTAAGAATTAATCGAATTACAAAGTATACTTAAACGTTTAGATAAAACGACTCACTGTCTTCCATGAAAGCTCCGCAACACGTTATCTTTTTAATTAATTTTTTATATTTTTTAATACTTGTTTAAAAATAATTTTTTTTTTTCATGACATTTTACTAAAAGCTTTAAAGGCAGGAAGTACTCAAATAATTTATAATAATGAGAATTCATCTCATTCTTGTCGAATGCCAAAAAGAATAGATGGAATACTTTTGAACTGAAAAGTTGCCAAACTACCATAAACTAATAAAACTGAATTATTTAAAAGGGAGGTTATTTATATATTCCATATGACAAAAACTTTGTTCTTACTGTCCACTAAAAACCTCTCGACTCATTAACAAGTGATCGTACAACAAATACATTGACCGTTTCAAGAAGTATAAAATATTCCCTTAATGAGTAAGTAATTCAATTGTTTTCCTATTTGCTTGGTCGCAATATGGATTTGAAATTAAATTAAAACTAAATTTTTTAAATTTTATATGGCATAAGAATTTATGTTTTTAAACAGTTTATTAATATAGTTTTTTATGAGTTTTCCTAAATTTAAAGTACCACAATTATCATGTATAACGGCCAACAGCTGAGTTTTTTTCACGTACCACACAAAAAATTAAAGTACCTTTGCAATTCGCTTAACACGTTGACGAATATATTTTTCTCTATTGCATGAATTTAAAATGGATCATATTTCTTCTGAAATTAATGTATTATATATGATATTGGTACCAGTCAACATAGAAGCTAGCTCTATTATTTGGAGCCCGCATGAAACTAAGTACAGTCTAATGATTAAACCATATGTTCCTTGCATATTTATACACGAGAAGAAATATTTACTTCTCTTTTCTTTTTCCTGCCGATTTTCTTTTAGGTATGCTGGGTTACCATACCTTGCAGTACAGACGAGAAGTTTCTTTGATGAAATTCATCTTCCGGTTGTTAAATGGAAAGATTTAATGTTCTAATTTAATGAAAAACTCTCGCTTTCCGTACGTGATATCTACTTGCACTAGCATAGTTATCATTTTTTGATGAGTGTGATGTGTAGACCAGAGTGTGATGTGTATGTGATGAGGGAGAATTATCTAACTAATTAATTGCCTTGTTATCAATTTGAAACATGAAGGTGTTAAAACTGTAATATTTCCTTAAGTGTATGTAAATAAATAAATAAATAAATAAATGTTCTTTTGTTTTCAATCATTAGATTAGAAGAATTAAATTTTTTGGTTAGCTATACTACTTGTACATATTTAGTTGTACTACTTGTACATATTTATAAAAAGCGATTTTTCAAAGCTCAAGATAATTTAAAAAACAAATCAAAACTTACTTTCATTCATTTCATATGCAATGTTCCGCGTAAACAAATCAGCTGCATTTATTTACACCTCATGTCTCCTTAGCTCAGACTCTGGCGTGATGGCCCATACTGACTGATCTTTATTTTGTCTAGTTGTAATCATTTTTTTTTCGGAATTAGGATGAACCATTTTTTTCTGTTTTTCACTTCTCTTAGTGGTTCTAATTCGAATGGTAATCTTTCATTACACACATCTCCCTGCAAATATGTCTTCGTAGAATTTATAGCTTTACAGTACAGCAACAGTTAACGGAATGAAAGTTTTGTGGTGAGTAGATTAAAAAACCTCATATCAACCTTAAATTTAAACTAGGAATTATTATAAAAGAATACGTTCCGTTTAAATCAAATAGACCTTTAATTCGGTGTTTACTAAATACGCTTTTCAAGCACTTATATATTTAAGGACGCAGTCAAGTGTCAATAAATAATATTAGAGGGCGCTATTCATTTATTATTGCATGCTCAAGATTTTCTTTACTTGTAAGTGATATTCAATTACATTTACCTATTACTGTCAGGTCTTTTGTTACATATCCCGTAATGCTTGAAAATAAAAGATTTTAACGAGTGCGTCCTACCTTTAATGGATTTCGAAACATAAACCTACAATAACAGTAAGCTTATTCTACATGCCCAAAATCACTAAGCAAGCTGAAGAATGGTAAATACTTAGGTTTTCCCTAAAGAATGGTTTTTGAAACGCCACAATTTATCAAAAAACTTAAGTCATTGAGTTAGTTCTAAAAATAAACAAACTGAAGTGGCAATGGGCCGGTTATTTTTGTCGTAGAACCGATTAGTTTTAGATGAGACTAGGTTTAGAGTGGAAACCAGGTATAGGCAGATGTAATATAGGACGTCCGCTGGTTAAATGGAATTTACGTAATCTGCGTATTGCAGTTGGAAACAATTATAGAGAGAAGAAGTGAAAAGAGAATATAATGGCTTGCATTGGGAGCTTATTTACCTAGTTGTGTACTGTTACGGACAGTTGTGGATGATGATTTTAATGTTTTCCTACAAGGTTCCAATATCAGCAAAACCAGCTAGATACGGGAAGTAAAATTTAATCAAAAATAATTATTTAACAACGGCAAAGCTCTGGGTAACAGGTATAAATGTTAAAGTAAATTTGTTACTTTACTGGTTTTATGCTTCACCTACTTAACCGGCTTCCGTGAAATTTATATGGAAATGGGGAAAGGAAGTTGAATTTTTTTTTATTTTAAAAATAAATATATAATAAAAATATAATATCGCGTTAGCAATAAAACGATAAACATAAGTACGTATTTAGCCTTGAATAGAAAGGATCATGTTAATTTCATAATTAATCTTCTACATTTGAAAAATATTTTTGGAAACTAGGCCACCGTGTTTCTTCTTTCCCTCCATCTTTCTATATAAGAGAAGCCGCGGATTTAATTAATGTCTAGAGGTCATTTTAGTTAGGAAAATGTATTTTAACCGTAACGATGTTTTAAAGATTAAAAAAAGTATTTGCTATATTTTGCTTAAAATCCATTTGTCTTATACACGTTTGTTATTAGACCTAGCATATGTAAAAAAATAATTGACCAAATGCGTTTCGTAACAAAGTTCTTAGTTGTTTATAATCCTTTAAATTCTTTGGGCTATTCTTTTTAAGATTTTTTTTCAAATTATGGTAGAATAATTAAATAGATTTGAAGGAGTATATTATATGTCATTTTGTACTATAATATTTAGAAAAAAATTATAAATGAAATCTCTATTTTATCCTCAAAGTTTTTTCCATTGATATCCCAGTCAGAGCAAAATGCGAAAATGATTTTTGCTTCCTTAAAACTTAATTTTTTTTGCATTCGATAACCCTGCAAATAAATTTGATTGGCATTTATTCACCATGATTTCATAACATTATATGTTTGAAAGACTATTGTACGACATTTAATTAGCATCAGTATTTGAAAACACATATGCTGGAATAAGCTAGAATTTACATGAATGTTGATAAAATTTTAGGACCTAAAATTTATTTAATGCCTGTGTTTGGCATTATACTACCCAAATACAATTTCAATTTCGTAGTCCAAACTACGAAAATTTTTAATATATTTGAATATATCTAGAAATGCATTATAATTTAATTTTTCACAACTAAATGAAACTACGTGATGTAATATTATTTCTATTTTATTTAAATTCTTTGCCACGACCTAGGTTTCGTTGTATGACAACATCTTCAGGTGGGCAATTTGTAAAGATACTTACAAATTGCTTTTTTTTGAAGAAATTGTTAAAAAATCGATAATAAATTTTTATTTTGGAATTGTTGTCTGTTTGTTTATCTGTTTATCCATTTGCCTGTTTGCGTCTTTCTTCAAACAGGCATCACGTAAATATTACTGATTTCATTTAAGTGCAGTTATAAACAAGGTGACTGACTTGACGTAATGTTTAGTTTTTATTTTATAGCAATCGTTTTACCCAATATTTTCAAAAAGCCTAAATGTATGAAACGCTTGCATTTCGAGTTCTATTCTTAATTGAGTTTTTAAATTTGTCTATGTACGTAAATATCTATGGCTATAAAAAATGTATGCCAATTTATCTTCAATTTAGATATTTAATCATAAGTGTACATGGCTCCAGGCTTCAATTTCAAGACATATACAATACTTATTAACAGATACGGTATTTCAGTTTTTAAAATTCGTTATAAAGGAAATTTAAAATGAAAATCCTCACAAGGTACGTAATATGTGACCCGGTAAAGTCCATTCTATTAAATTTCTTTTTCTAGAGTGCCACACTTATTCCAAGTTGTATTATATTCAATACTTCTCTCTCTCTCTCAGATAGGATATAGAAAAAACGGAAGTTGGATTTTATGCTTAATTAGCTATTGAGTTTCAACTAGTAAAGAAAAAAACAAAATGTAAATAATTCCAAAAAGGACATGGAGTGCCCTTGCTTTATGAATTTCATTTAAGCGTGAAATAACATATATTATGTGTTGTTTTGCGAGGAAAGCCCGTAAAACAACACACCACATATCCACAAGAATAGGTGAAGGTATACACTCTATTATGAACCAATCAAATATTGTATTCGAAAATATAAATGTTGATCTCTCTCATTATTCCTCATTCCAGGCGGCGACATCAATTTTTAAAATTATTGAAACAGATGTCAGGTTAAGTTGGCGTTACCTGGCAGAGCTAGTCTTATACACTCATACTTCAGTAGAAAAACGACTTAATACTTTGTAAAAGAATTCTGTCTGAAGAATTCTGTGTGAAGAAAATCTTTTTGAAAAATTAGTAAAATATTAACGTATCAAGCTCAAACGTTGAAAATTATCTCATTTGTGAAAGTCCAGGTCCACGCTGTTGTGAAATTACTTTTGAAATATTCTCCGTTTTTTAAAAATATTTTTCCCTTATATTTTTTCGTTTTCATAACGACACCTTTAGTAAAACTGCACATATATGGATATAAATTGCCAACAAACCATTAAAAGGTTATGAAACGCACTACATTTAATTTTAAAAACACAGACCGACTTAAAAAAAAATACCTGTACCGGCTACAGAAGCGACGAATAATTTTTAAAACGCTCCCAAAAGAAATCGGTATCACTTATCATTACATTAGTTGAAAAACATAATTTTAGCTCACAATTAAATGAAACTACGTGATGTTGTATTATTTCTACTTTCTTTAATTTCTTTATCACCACCTAGGTTTCGTTGTACTCGTTGTTGTCAACCTGAAGATGTTGTAATACAACGAAACCTAGGTCGTGGTAAAGAACTTAAAGAAAGTAGAAATAATATTTCATCACATAGTTTCATTTAATTGTGAATAATGAATTTCTACAAAATTAACGCCAAATGTATTCAATCATTTTAGCTATTGAAAACTTCAAAAAATATTTACTTCTAAAATTGGGTTATCTTTTTTTTAAAGTTCATTTTATCAGTAATTTTATCTACAAATTACAAACGTCTTTAAAAGTAACAAGGTAACGATGAAACTGCAAAATTTCGCTGCGTCTACATATTTCTTAACCAATTTACGAGATAGCAACGTAGCTTTACACCGCAACCACATATTAAATAGCAACAATAATTCGATTTTCGGGCGATATTTATGCGATTTTAGGCGGCGCAAAACTTGAAGTGATACGAAATAATAAAATAGTTTCAAGAAGAAATGAATAGCTTATTTCGAAAACTGTTTTATAAGGTATATTTATTTATCAAGTACTACAGTATTTTTAGACTTATATGCCTGTAAATCAAAGAGAGTTAATTAAATAAGACTTTATAAACGCCTCGCGTTTTCAGTTAGCTTAATTTGTCACAACTGACTTGTCGTAGCTCTAATATTGTTTTGTTATTTATTATTCAATAATGTTTTTGAAAGTTGTGTATAAAACCAAATGTTTACATTAGTGTTTTATAAATTTTATGAAAATTTGTTAACTTACGTTAGATGTATATGAAAATTCAAAATATCTTAAATATAAAAGGATCAAAGGGACAACAATGTTCAACGTGGTCCATACTTAAATAGGTGTATGACAACACGCCCTCACGTCAGCCCTATTTAAGGAATTTTTAATTCCGGTGATCATGTCATATGCACACGATTTTTTAATGTGGAACAATTATTTTTGAAGTTTTAATTCAGACTATTTTTGTATATAAATTAGTTTTTACGCTGGCGTGTAACAAGTAACATGTATTCAATTTAGAATAACATAAACAAATGTACTTTTTCAACAAAATCTTGTTATACGATTTTAATATTTTATATTGAATCTCGTATTCCATAACTTTCCAATTGAAAATACATCGACATATTCGAAGTAAGTGACTATATTTAGCTCTGAAAAAATTATGTATTTAACTAATGTAAACAGAGTGACAATCCAAGAGATACATTGGTAATAATACAATTTAAACTTATTTGCATATTTCTAAAGACCTTAAGTGATCCATGAATTAATACTATTTTATAAATTGTATCTTCAGTATGGATTTTCGGAAATATTAATAGATGAACGCCTTGTAATAGATGAACGCCTTGTAATAGATGAACGCCTTGTAATAGATGAACGCCTTGTAATAGATGAAAGCCTTGTAATAGATGAAAGCCTTGTAATAGATGAACGCCTTGTAATAGATGAACGCCAAAGAGAAAATATTTTTCTTTTGAGTTACTTTAAAAATTAATTTCAATACTTCAGCTAGTATAACACATGCTTCCTTTCTCTGTTTAAATCTGCAGCACTGTTGGCATGTATTTTTTTGCACTTTTAATGGACAAAAATAATATAATTTTTCGTGTGATGATACATTTTAATTCCCTCTCTTCGCATGGAGAAGACATTATTTCTTTAATTTAGAATCAATTTATAAACAATTCCATAATTTTGAAGAAATTTACACTAAAATGTATTGTACACCGATGACAAGATACATTACACGTCGGTTAACGCGTAAAAATAAAAATATACGGTTATAGTTTGTATCAAGGTCATACTACAAATTGTTAAGTATTCTGGGCCGTTATAATTTTTCAGGTTACTATTACCGTTGCAAATTTGTAAGTGCCTTAAAACAACTTATAATTTCGTAGCAGTAAATGTAAGTAACCTGAAAAATTATAATGGCCCAAAATACTCAGCACAAGTAGTCGAAATATAATATATGACCTGGATACAAATTGTAACAATATGTATTTATTTTTAAAAACGACGGCAGTTTTTTTAGCGGTATACGCGTACGAAGTCGCGAGCACAGGTAGAAGTGAATATCAAGTATGTGACAATTTTTATTGTTAAATACTTTTTTTTATATACAAACCATAATATTGTAAAGTCTACCTAACCACCTCTGAGTGCGGTTGTACCTTGTATATATTTATTAAAAATTATTTAATGGAATATGACAAAAGTAAATTAGCATCAAAATATTGTTTTTCAAATGTTTGTACATCAGTAGGTAAGCGCGTTTGTTAGCGCATTACGTAAAAACGGCTTAAAGAATTTGAATGAAGTTTTTGCTGGTGGATTCTGTTGGGTCTGGACAACATACGGGTCACGTCTTTTTTTTTAAATCAACAACTAAAAAAAGAAGACATGTCAATTCGACATTTCGTTGCAAAGTACACCTATTAAAAATTACTTTTATAATTAGTATAATAGATCATGTTACATTTCTTAGATTTAAATTTAACTTAGTAATAGTTTCTGAAGATACACACGCGAATGAAGACGCGGGTACAGCTACATACAAATAATGTAGTTTCATTTGAAATGATATTTCTTACTGCGCCGAATTTTTTTAATTTGGACATAAACAATAGTTTCGAAATTGCGTTTTAGTTACAAACAATAATTATTACAATACCAGCTTACATACATACATATTTTTAAATATTTTTTCCCAAAGCTTTTATCTAAAATTCTATGATGCAAAGAAACTGAACTACACCTTCATTTTTTCAGATAGTGCTTATTCCGATTATTGCTTTTTAAATTATGAGACCATGTTCCTGAAGGTCACCGTAAATATTAATGTTTTAAAATCTTTTGCGGTATTTTCATAGTCAAAACATTCTCGAATCCGGTTTTGGAATTTGTGTAAAAGTTGTTTTAATATTGAATTCAGACCAAAACAACATCATCCTGGACAAATGTCAATAGCATTTTGGGAACTGAAATATTTTGCGCGTTTCTAGGTTTTGTTTCAATAGAATCATTTATTTATCTATGATGTTTGATAATTTTGCAAAATACAGGACAAAAACGTTTGGTAGTAGTATAAAGGAAAATATTTAACCAAATTATACATTTTAAAAACTAATATGATTTATTTTACTATTATTTTTAAAATTAATAATAAATTATGTATTCCAATATTTAAAACGGAAAAATCAGGTTCGGTACTTAACATCAAAATAACATTGAGTAAGCAAGTGAATGAATTTGCGCTTATAGAACGTGGTAGAATTGCTTTTACTTTAAAAAATACAATTTAAATAGCGTAAATAATCTCATAATATCTGTTTCAGGCTGAAAAAAAATAAAAGAGTTATATGTAAATATGCATTTGTTTGTCTATGTTATATTGTTTCATGTTTCAATATCTTATTTATTTAAAGAAATAAATATAAATTCATACGTAATAATATAATCTCACTTGTTAAGCAATTAATGTGGATGCAACAATTTCGACACGCGAAGAACATACCTAAAGGCTAGTTACGAATTCTAGAAACATAGGCGTAACCTAGACCACATTAATCCTATTATAGTACGCATAATTATTGCGCTGATGTTAAATAACATCTGGTTTTGACATAAAAGTTAAAATATAATAATAAAAGCATAAAATAATATAAGCATAAAGTATTTACTCTTTATTATCGAGAATATAGAAAAAAAAGGTGAATTGGCCGGATTCACGTTTGATTTGGATGTATTCCCTTATCTACCCTGGGAACTATTTTTTCTACCTCTTTCTAAAACCGCGATATCAGTAGTGCTAAGAATCTACAGCAAAGATCCAGCTAGACGTAAATATAACCTGCTCAACTAGGAACGTATAACACACGCAAACTGAGGACTAAAGAGAAGACAATTCCACCGGAAAAGGGACTGATAAAGTTAGCATGGGATATTATAGGCTATCATGACTTCTAAGATAGGGTCAGGGCAAGATAATCCTTTGGTTGCGTAACTTATTCTACTACTGGTATGGTGACAAAAACTTTAAACGTGGTATGCTTTCTTGTAAACGATTTAGAGAAGTTTGAAAGTGAGTTTGGGACTGCTGCGTTTATATATAAAAACATCAATCTCAATCCATTCCAACGAGTCGAGGTCATGTATGAGGATGTAGAAAGCCTTGTTACACCTCAAAGACTCACTATATTGTTGTCACGGGGGATTTCAACATGAAACTAGGGACATGGTGCAACTAAGAATAGTTATGAACAGCGGAAACTTAGAAATCTGCGATTGGTCGAATAATTGGAAAGTGTGCGCCTTCATGTGACGAACTACTTTTACAAAAAGTAGACTGCTAGAAAAATGATGTATATTAGTTCCGAAAATGCGATTTGAAATAAAATAGACATCTTCTGGGCATCTAAAGGGCAGATCGGTAAGATAAAATTTGAAAGCTGTTGTGAAATAGTGAAAGGTACATCGAATTTGAACTCCGAGCCGGAGACGTCCTGTTTGATGAAGTTTGCGCTCCGTTTAGTATCCGCCAACCTCTAAAATCCCGAAAACGTGCCTATCAAATTGTCCAATGGCCTTGCGTGACTAAAAAAATACATGACAGTAGACGATTTCAATTGGTGGGTACTTATTACATATGTACCAAAAGAATCAAAAGACTCCCAGACCAAATTAATGGCGCGACATTACGAAAAGAACTTGCAGTCTTCAGCTGACATATCATATTAAAGGCATTCTAATTCGTTGATTTCTAAGTATATCATTACTACACTTATTATTCATAGTGTTGTATGAATGTTATCATGGTGCTCGCGTCACAAAAACTTTTTGGAGGGATGACTAACAATCTAAAAGCCAAACTGATGAGCCGACTTTATTTCATATGAAGGTATCCCGGAAGTCATTTTCTATAAAAAGAGAATAGCTCTCAAATAACTAAAAAAATAACAAAGTATCGAGTAACGATTGAAATAACTTCAAACTCTTGAATGCAGGTGATACATAGGTAATGAAAATAAGTTTAGAAAGGGCTATAGTACCTTGATCCACATTCATACGCCGCGCCAAATTATATTTAGGTCCGTGGAGCATATTCGGTTGTTACGTGAAATGTTTGTAGACTGCGGCCGGACTGAGATAGGAGGAAGCGTTACTGAAAAAATGCATTATATCGCTAGTAGCTTATGCATCATTGTATATAATAAAGCGTGACCCAAATTTTGATTATGCAGCTTTTGAATTGTTGGTCACAAGAGGAGAGTACGAAACCGACTCAACTGAAAAAATGTGTAATGCAAGAAAACTTGTCTCTTCGACTCCATTCACCTTAGTGTACGAAGACGTCATCAAGCTCTTGGAATGGAACGGATTTGATACCGATATAAATAATCATGACATGATACTTAGGTGAAGTCCTTGGGGCGAAGATAGAATCATTATAGCGGAGTCATCGAGTAACCTTCATCTAATCTAAACAAGTTTCCTGATAGATAAAATTTTGAATGAATACATACGAGAAATATAATTTCAGTAATTCATGTTGCATCTATGACAGTATATGTCGGGACGCAGTTTTCAAATTTGAGGTAACTAGGGTTACCTGAACTAACTGTCGATTTAGGTAAAGTTGACATGGAGAAAAAGTTCAATCAGTGAAATGAATTGGCTAGGCCACATGTGAGATACTTTGTCACATCTTCTAATCCAAAGTACTGAAGTATCTGAAGACGAGAGTCTATGAGTATAGCCGTATATTTTATGAATGATGATAGACGGAAGTAGGGCGTGGTCCTTTACTGTAGCCTTTGTAAAAAAATTATGAGTAACTCAGTAAGTTTTAAAATGTCTACGCCCAGGGTTCCTCCATGACTTACGATCACCAATATAACTCGTAGGATTGGCAGGTTAAAGTGTAATGGACAGGCCATAAATCATACAGAATCAATATCTGTTGGTGAAGAAAGGTCCCCGTATAGCGACCATACTCCGAAAGATGCAGAGTGAAATAAATCTCCGCAAGGTGGAGAGACGAAATGGTAAAAAGTGCGGGAAATTGTTTCTTTGTAAAAATCTCTGAAGGAGGCCTGTTCCCAGTAATGCACATATTGCTACTGCTGATGATTTTGAAACTAGTTTCCTTGTAAAGGCAAATCAAAAAACATTTTTCTTCATTTTATTTATAACATGTTGTACTGTGAAAGCTATAAATATTTTTAATATAACCCTAATATAAAACGACTCAATAATGCGAGTTTTTTATAACGTTATCGCACCTGCTAATAAACGTAATTGCTTCCTAAATTAGAACCTACAAATCTAAATGGATTACGTCCCTTATTTTCTTCGCTCTGACATAATGTTATCTCATTTGTTATACAAATGGTTTGCAATTTGCTTTTCTTATTTTTAAGAGGAGATTTTAATTTTCTCTCCGTTCAAAGATATATATCGCAAGATTAAAATAAAAAAGAAAACGTGTTGTAATTCATTCGTCGTTTTCATAAATCATAAAAAAATTAACAATTCTTAGTAAATAATAGTAATTCAATTAAGAGTGATTTTAATTGGAATTGTTAATTAATCAACAACGATCAATTAATTTTTGGTGTATTATTGTAAAAATGTATTAATTTATTGTATTTATTTGTTAATATTATATTTAGAAAAATTTATGTATTTTTAAGTAGTTCCCAATTAACATATAAATTCCTATATTGGCAAATATTTTGAAACATTGCATTATATTTTGTGTTTTTTGTTGTAAACTTGTTTAAATGTTTCATTTACGTTTTTTTTCGAATTCTAGAGACGTATCTTAAAATGTTAGTAAAATCGATAAGCTACATGACGTAGCTACAATACGTATTCTTAAAAATAAGAACCCCATGTCAAAATAATTTTTGAATACTATAATTTTTAAACTAAAAGAAAGCCGATCTAATAAATATAGCCTAATGCAAATTGGCTGGACGTGACATAAGCTTATAACAATCATCAGCTAGACATGGTAAAACCAAGCAGTAATTTTAATTTCTGCCTTTTAAAAAAGTAAATGACAATATATTTTCTTCCATTATTCAAGAGGAAATATTGACACTGTATTTGCCTAATCCTAACCTTATATGTGTAGTGCCAATAGAAATGCTCTATAATGTGAAAGTGAATGGTATTTGGCTATAATTAGAAAAACTTTTACAAATGTACTTATATTTGTACAATATATTATAATATATTTTTACTAAGAATGCAGCTAATATAGTTAATAATTAATTGTTTCTTGTAACGCTCATCCACTTTACTCTACTCATTTTATTATATTCATTTCCACGGAGGTACAAAAACTCATCAATATAACAGAAAAAGGACATTCGAAAATTACTGCAATTTCGTCTGCAAGTTACTAGGGACTAATTCAAAGGTCATATATTATAAAAATTTGATTTAAAAAAATATTGACTATTGTAAACATTTATACCTTTCTTTAAAAATTAAAAAAATTATTTATCTAAGTCGATTTATTCTAAATTCATTCTTGAATATAATGGCCAAAAATGATGATTGAGTTGATTTTAAATGAAATAAGTTTTAGAATGAATTTAGAATATTCAAATCGATATACGTGTTAATATGAGGTTTTCAAATAATCAATATAACTATGGAATGTATGCCGAAAAATATTTAATAAAGAAAGGAAGACAAAAAAATTAAAATGTACGCTAAGAAAGAGTAATATATATTTGTATAAATAATTGATAACGAAGATTTCAAGTAAAAAACTATGTAGAAAACGTGATAGCAAACAGAAAGTGTGGGTAATTTGTAATGATAAGTTTAAACTAATTGAGAAGTTGTCACAAAGTATAATAATGGCAGCATTAAATATGCATTGGAAAACAGTTAATTTAAAATATAAATAAGTAACCAGTAGATGTACGCCACCGTTGTTGCTGCTAAACTAGTACTGAGAAATGATATGAACACATCAAAAAATATTATTTTTTTTTAAATTTTGAATTGAACATTGGAACTACGGCATTTACCTAAATTGGCGAATTAATGAAAAACTTTAAATGCCCAGGAGAAAATTAAAACTATTTATGAGATCACTTGTACAATTACCACCGAAACATCTTTTTTGTTTGCTTAATTTATACAAGAAAATTTGCTGATGAATGAACTGGACATCCTCAACCAAACAAAGTAAGACAATACGGTTAAAGCTGCGAAAATTGGAAATTTCAGGAGATGGCTTTAGAAACATACACTTTTAGGGAAAGATAAAATGTAAAGATCAAGAAGGGAATGATAATTTCGCTGGTAGAAGGTATCAAAGGATGAGACCATGGTGAGGACAATGGTGAGGTATTTTTAGTTTTCATTTGTATACTGCCCAACGTTTTATTTCTAATAAATAGTTTCAAATATTTACGTGACAATTGTATATTTGACATAGTACAAACTATTCACTTTTATTATGCGTGTCATAAGTAGAGAAAATCTTAAAAATAGGTTGTTCAGTTTTATAAAGAAAACTAATGTTTTTTCTCAAATTTCTAGTTTAATTTGAAACAAATTACCTATATATAAATAAAGCTATAATTTATTGCAATTACTTCTACGAATGTTATAACAAATTGTCCTAACTAATAATATAATTGCGAAAGTGTAATTGTGTGTCCTTCTTTCACGTCGTAGTGCAGCAACGTATCGACTTTATTTTTTGTACAAATATATCTAGCAGATCGAGAATTGACAAATTTTAAATCTTCTGTTGAAATCGCTAAAAACTGGAACAATAACAACACACCGTGATTTAATATAACAAATGAAAAAACTTGAAACTAAAGTTATTAATTAAAACGCATTATTCATTAACAAAAATATAAAATATATTGCTTAAAAGGGTTTCTGGTTCTAATAATAAACGTAATTTCACACAAGCTTAAAACCTCACTTAATTTTTTTTCAAATTAGGTATTAAAAATGATTTGCATCACGCCATTTTTTTTTAATTTTAAAATCCCTTTCAGTCCGATTTATTTGAGCCTAGCAAAATCTCGTTAAAAGAGAAAAGTTACGTTGAGTAGCATATAGATTCACACATACACACATACATACATGTGTATATATATATATATACATATATACATATATATATATATATATATATATATATATATATGTATATATATATATATATATATATGTATATGTGTATGTGTATGTGTATGTGTATGTATATGTATATGTATATGTTTATGTATATGTATATGTATATGTATATGTATATGTATATGTATATGTATATGTATATGTATATGTATATGTATATGTATATGTATATGTATATGTGTATGTATATGTATATCTAGAAGATTATTTTTTGCGCGTGACCGAGTGTTGTGACGATCAGTTTTATTATCGATGTGAGAAACGGATAATCTTAATCTAGCTTGCTTCAACTACACAGGACTTGTGATTTATTCCTTACAGCCATCGGAAAACATCAAAACAATCCTTCCATCGCGTATCCAGCAGTTTTTAGCTTGGAAGATTGCGCTAGCCTCAGCGAACAATGACTGTCGAGATTGAATCAGGGATTCCGTGATGAGCACGCCGTGTCCCTTTAATGTTTTATTCACAGACTATATTTAATAATGGAGTTCGCTGTGGGCGAATTTTTTGGTCTCGAAGTCTTGCGCTGTATATTTGCAGCACCCAGACGATAGCACGAATACAAGTTGATTGCGGAAAAGCCAAGTTTGTCAACGATGATGGTAAGAACGACTGATATCGGAATAACTGTAGCTTCTTCTTTCAGGCTCTGGATGTGGATGGTATTTTGACGTCCCTTTACCTACAGATCCTGTACACAGTGTTTCAAATCATTGTATAAATTTAAAAGCGACTTCATCATATCCTGAATTGGAATTCGCGGAATTGCTTTGAACTCAGTGGAAAAAGTCTCGACTGGAGGTGAGTAAATACTTGCTACTGATAATACACCATCAGGCTTCTTTTGAAAGTTATCCACTCCGCCGTTATATGTTGCAGTTAGAACTTAAGATAATTTCAAATAATAATGAAACACTAGTTAATTTGTATTATGTAAACCAAATAATAGAATTCAAGGATGAAGCCAGCACGCAATAAGCGATAGTTGCACCCGCGCTACGCTAATGATCGTTTGTCTCTGTCGCAGCAAATTGTCTTTGTATTCGTTGCTTTTGTGTACTCAGTCTCTAATTTAGGCCATACATTTTATGTACAAAAAGGCGTGCCGCAGCATAAGAATTTTATCAGTTATCTACACTTCTACTATCTTATATCGTATTTCTACATCTCACTTCAAGTCGTTGCAGGAAGTTACGTGTCATTTGTAAAATTATTTTTAAAAAACCTTTTAGTTACAAATCATAAGTCGTCACTATTATGAACTTCCTAGCATAATAAATATTTGATAGAAACTAATATAACTAAATAAGAAGGTGGGACATAAACATTAGAGTGAATATACCAAAAATTGTTCCATCTAGAATCGTTATTATTTTCCTGAAAGACTTAACTGATCGTCACTGAGTAAAGTTTAAAATCGCTATATCAAGCAGTTTCTGTGAAGAACTGCTGTGACAGGCGAACAAATATACACGTGCTTGAATTTTAAGGTTTTCCTTTTGAGGTACGAACCATAAAAAATTATTCAATGCAGATTAATTAAGAATACATGCTCGCGTCACGATATGCTATTTTACTTTTCGTTCGCAAAGTTTCTTTTTTTGTTACTTTAAATTCCTGGCCAATATTTCTAATGTTTTGTTTACAATCGATAGTTACGTCATGTTCAGGTATACGTTCAGGTTAAGATCATGTTCAGGTATACGTTTTTAAGTAATGTAAAATAATAATAGTAATTTACCGGCAATTATCCTCTTAGTTTTATTAAAAAATAGGATGAACAAATAATAGTTTACCAAAATTTTGCTCTTTATTATAATAAAAGTTATTGAATATATTTGGCGTTAATTTTGTAGAAATTCATTCTTCACAATTAAATGAAATTACGTGAGATATTATTATTTCTACTTTATTTCAATTCTCTATCACAACCTAGCTTTCGTTCTATTACAATATTTTCACGTGGACAATTAGCAATGATAATAAAGGAATCTTTGCTAATTTCCCACCTGAAGATCTTGTAATACAATGATACAAAGGTTGTGGTGAAGAATTTAAATCGAGAAGAAATAATACTACATCACGTAGTTTTATTTAATTGTGAGAAAAAGTGATGTTAGTATCGCTGCTTTTATTTAAACTTGAGCCAACCAAAACCTAAATATTTATAATTAGGTTCTTGTACCTCAAAAGGTAAACCACAAACCCTTACGCCATCACACATGTGTCCGTCTGTCTGTCTGCGTCTCACATCCGTTTTCTTCAGAAACCTTTTGAACTAGTAACTTAAAATTTTGTAAATCATGTTAACTTACATATATTTCAATATTAAACATATAAATGTCCCTATATTTAGATTGCAAATTAGATAGGTAAAAATTTATCGTATTACCCATTCATTGCAAGAGCGCTAAGATTTAAAAAGACATTTTTAATATTATTGTAGGTATTCTATGTATCTCCTAGATATTCTCCAAACAATTACAAAACTGTTAAATATAACTTTAGGAGAAGTTTATCTAAAACGGTGAATTAAACTCATAGTTTTAAGAAATTCGCGATATTTATACGGCTGTGACATAGGTAATAGATTTATATGAAAAGGTATTATATGAAAAAATTTAAAAAAAATTAAGCAGCAGGAACAGAGAAAAGCGACAAGCCGATAAAAACAAAGAAGCATATTTAGACCATAAGAAAATATTTTTTTTATATTACAAGCATATAATAACAACGAATAATTAATATGTGCATTCTTACATCATAAGAACTGACGATTGTTCACAGTTAAATGTAACTTAATTAGATCAATTCGATACGTGTTTCACCCGCAGGACTTTAAAATACCCTTCGTGATTTTCTTTGAACTTTAAAATATTAATTTTTTCTTATGGTTCAGAGAGCTTTTCATACATATATATATATATATATATATATATATATATATATATATATATATATATATATATATGTATATATTTCTAAGATAATACAATAATTCTAAGCGTATCATCATGGGTGAAGGCTTATTTATATGGCAGTAAGGAGATTTCCATGGAAAACCTCTGTCTCTTGAGTAGATTCCTAGAGAGAGAAAGCAGACGACATTAATATATAATCACGGAAATGTTATCTCTATATATTGCAATTATTGGCCTTCCTTGTAGAAATGGAGGAGACATAAGGTTTAGTTCTGGTCCTGTCTATGGCATTATTTAAAAATGTAATATACGGCTAGTAATGTAATATTCTACTTATTTAAAAGTGTACATTTCAGTGTTCAGTATATAAACAATAAATAGATTTCTTAACTATTAATTTTTATATTTATAACGAATTCTGTGTATGATACGCAATTGCGATGAATAAAAAAAGACGATTGTTAAACGAAGCTAATAGCATTTTCTCCTTGTAAACTTGTACTTCGCAAAGAAGAAAACAAATATTAATATAAGTAAATGAACGTGTACGACTACATATTTATGAAAATTTACATTTAAATATTTAAATTGATATTCTACATCAATCGTGGATAAGTTTATTTACAAGTTCGTTTAGTGGAATTATTATAAAAAATGTTATTGTTCTCTGAAACTTAACATAACATTGAGAAATATAACATAAAACTAAAATATTTACAGATTTATTTTACGCACCATTTGGCTGTACGATTTTTTTAAATTAAATTTCTCTATTATAACCAGAAATCGTAATCATTTCATCATGTCGGTACGTTCATCGATTTGCCCTTCTATTTGTCCGTCCGGTTGTCACAGCATCACAGTTTTCGCAATTTTATATCTATTTGCAATATATGCTATAAATACTGATCTCTGTAAATATATCTTATTGTTATATTTATAACAAGAAATGTTTCTACTGTAAATTCTCGAAAACGAATCGCCTGAAAACACCACGTAGTTTTTCATTGGGAAAATAGGGTTATTATTTATTGACTTAAGTAAAAAATATACTACTGTTTCCAAAATTAGTCAAAGGATATTAGTGTAACTTCCTGATAATCTGAAAAATGCGTACAGAAAACTAGAAGGTGAGATAGTTTGAAATACAATTCTATTTTTAAAAAGTTGATAGTCTAGAATCCGGTTGTAGTTTTTACCGCTTTATGAATTTTGAGGTGTGGCATTGTATTAAGAAAACTTATGGTCTTTCTGTGTAATTTGTTTCCATATTTGTCGTGTATTTTTAAATTATCTTTAATTTTTCATTAATTAGACCTACATCAAAAACTCAATTAAGACACCCAGTGTTAAAGAATTTTATTTTGTACCTTCAGCTTCAATAAACAAATTCTAACCAAGTTTTCATGGGACCTCGTCGGGGGAACTCACGGTTAATAAATGCCGGAGACATGAGTTAATATATAAAAGTACGGTCGGATATGGGGCCTCCTCTTTTTAAAAAGTCGATTAAAAATATATTGTGACTCGCTATTCAAAAAATCCGGAATATCATCTGACGATATCTCACAATGTCTTTTATTGTTCTCTTATAAACACGTAATCTTATACGTACATACAAGTATCAATATATTTTAGCAGCAAATAAACGTTTTCCTTATTTTTAAAGGTACACATCCCACATTTCATATTTCTTGTTTGTCTATCTAAGTCAATGTTTTAAACAAAAAGTGAATCATCCAGGAGAAATACGTGTAGTTTGAAATTCTTACAATTGCTTTCGAAGAAAATGATGATAAATAATTTTTCCGCCAGTAGGAAGTATTTTCGCAAATATTAGCTTTTCATATTAATATATGTTCAGAAGCAACCACAATAGTAGTCATCCCGTTAGATCGACCATCACTAATCTAATTCAACGTGCGCATGTTTAATAAAAGAGGAAAATCGTGAGCCTAAAATAGAAGTATCCGGAAGTCAAATATCCAACTTATCATCTAATATAAATATTGGAATATTACTTCCTTTACCTCCAATATTTATAATTTAAGAAAACGAAAATTGTTACTAGAACATACTTTTCCAGCAGCACATGATCATAAATATTAAACCAAACGAGTTCACGTAAACAACGTATTCAAAATATGGCTTACTGCTTATATAGTATGGAGTAAATTTGTTTATTGACTAAATGCTAGGTAAATAGTATGAAAATGTTCTTTTATCCACTAAAATAAAATAAAAAGAAAAAGGCATAATGATCACAAAATTCTTTGTTTATATAATATAAATTCTCGTAGAGTAGATGGTATAATAGAAGCCAAAAGTGTTTGGTTAAATAATGTGTGAATTATCACATAAACCTTCGTTTAAATTGGCCCTTCAGATCAGAAATAATTTCTGGGAACTAAAATAATGATTGTTGAATAAATAAGTACAAACAAATGCTAGAATGATATTTGATTGGTTTTGAACTTTCTCGCGAACTTGAAGATTTCAAATTTTTTCATACCCTCTCCATTATATTGCACTAGATGTAGTAATATATTAAGCGCTATCACACTCTTATATGAATGGGCTTTATATTATGTATATATATATATATATATATATATATATATATATATATATATATATATATATATATATATGTATGTATATACAAGACTCCATTTGATTCTGTATCTACTACCTATCCTAGTAGTGTCCGTTGGGGTCCTTCGCAGGTCCTTAAAAAAAGATCTTTATTATATTTGTGGGGCAGGAGATAGATTATTACAGATTCCTGTAGTAGCTCTGAAACAATTGAGGTGGTGGTTTGAGGATAGTGTGCTAAAACCGAATTGTTTCTACTCTTAGTAACTTAAGTTGTTTTATTGTATACAACATTTTCTATCTTCGTTTTGTAAATATTAAATTCTTCAATAGGAAAATATCAAGATTTAGAACTGATTTAAGTTTAGCTTTAACAAGCTTTGGCTTACATTTAGCCTTATTGGGTATTAAATCTAAATAAAAGACTTAAATAGAATCAATATAGATTCTTTATAATTAAACTTCTTACATAAGATAATATTGTGCATGTGGGCAATAAATTGACGTAGCAAAACTACTTAGAAATTTTAGAGTAAACGACTTTTAACGAAATTAAGTGCTGAATCAACAATCGTATAAATCGTGATTGTTATTAATTTTCAATTAATTCTATTTATTGTTACAACATAAATTGTACGGGTATCTAGAATTGATAGTTTGGCTAAAGCAACTTAAAAACCACTCAGTAAAGGAAATAAAAATAATATATTTACGAAAACCACTATTGAGATAGGGGTGATAGTTATATTAAAAAAATACTTTAATATGAGTGAATGAATAATCCAAAGGGTATACTTTAGGAAGTATTAGTACATTATAATATTATGTAATCATTTTATTTTGGAAAGTTATTGAGATAGAATGTATAGAAATAAATAAGAATTACATTCCAAAGCACATGAAAAAAATTGAATTTTTCTTTCATTTTAAGGTATCTGCATTAAAAAAATAGAAAAACATTATTTTTAGCTTAAGAGAAAATATCTCTCCACAATAAATAATTTATCTTGAATGAATGAACGCTTAAACAAATACATTTTTTCCCTGACCGAGTTAAGAATTGTAAAAATTTTTATTTCGCTTAATAAAAATGCAATTATATTTAATTTCATATAAAATTACATCTGTATGCCAACTGATTGGCCAAGCGCCCAGTTAAATAAGTTTGTATTGAAACAAATAAGTAAAAAAATTGATAAAATAATATAATGCACTGGTTTTTTTGTCGATAATCGTCTCAAACTTCAGAAGTGTCCTCTCCAATTCCAATAATTACGATAATGGTCTCATACTTCAGAACTGTCCTCTTCAATTCCAATAATAACGATAATGGTCTCACACTTCAGAACTGTCCTCTTCAATTCCAATAATTACGGTAATGTTCTCACACTACAGAACTGTCCTCTTCAATTCCAATAATTACGATAATGGTCTCACACTTCAGAACTGTCCTCTTCAATTCCAATAATTACGGTAATGTTCTCACACTACAGAACTGTCCTCTTCAATTCCAATAATTACGATAATGGTCTCACACTTCAGAACTGTCCTCTTCAATTCCAATAATTACGATAATGGTCTCACACTTCAGAACTGTCTTCTTCAATTCCAATAATTACGATAATGGTCTCACACTTCAGAACTGTCCTCTTCAATTCCAATAATTACGATAATGGTCTCACACTTCAGAACTGTCCTCTTCAATTCTAATAATTACGATAATGGTCTCACACTTCAGAACTGTCCTCTTCAATTCCAATAATTACGATAATGGTCTCACACCTCAGAACTGTCCTCTTCAATTCCAATAATTACGATAACTGTCTCAAATTTCAGAACGGTCCTCTTCAATTCCAATAATTACGACAAACGTTTAAAAAACTAAAAAATACCCGAAGTGAAAGTAATATTGAGAACAGAATTTAAAAACATTTAAATGGATTTTGAAAATATAAAATATATACATATATTTATATATATATATATATATATATATATATATACATATATTTATTTAAATGGAACAAGAATTGATTTATGTTAATCTGAATAAAGACTTTGTTAGAAAAAACATCGAACAGCAATATATTATAACGTTGTCTTATCGTTACTTTGACTTTTCCATTTTTGGAGGTGTTTTCAAAAATAAGTCCGGATCTACTGTCATAAATGGAAAAGAAATGATGAAAGATCTACATAATTATTTTTGCTCCGTAAACTGGGTTAACAGATACACTGCATTATTTTTCCCAGAGGAGGAGATAGAACTCTGATAAACAAAATTTAAAACATAACAAAATTTCCGGTTCGGACGTAGTACCTAATACTATATCAATGGTAAATTCATAAGTATCAACTAACTTATTCATGAAATTTACACATAATCCACAACACAATTAAATGAAACTACGTGATGTCGTATTATTTCAAAATCAAAGATCTTTGCTAATAGCCCACCTGAATATGTTGTAATACAACGAAACCTAGGTCATGGTAAAGAACTTAAAGAAAGTAGAAATAATACTACATCACATAGTTTCCTTTAATTGTGAATAATGAATTTCTACAAAATTAACGCCAAATATATTCAATATAATCCCAAAGCAAAAAAAAATTTTCGAAATATGGTATGAGCTCTGTAATAGATCTATTTTACAAAAAACTGATGCAAGCCTAATCACAAATTATAGATTAATTTGTCTCATGTCACGTACTTATAAAATGTTCGCA